>JBBPBR010000003.1:4592967-4603624 GCA_037974775.1 Cicer pinnatifidum | reverse complement strand
TTCAATTTTTTTTATATTTTTTTGAAAAAAATAAATTTAAAAAATTTTCTAAGAAAAAAATCTTAATTGAGGTTAAAACAATTTTAAAATATATTTGTTTTAATTTATGAACCATTTAATTTTAAAATATAAGTTTGATTAACTTATTTGTTTTAAATATATAATTTAATTTATGAACCATTTAATTAATTTGAATTTTTTAGATGCAGTGCAATCTAATTTATCAATTATCTATATATTTTACACACCCCTATTTGAATTATATAGGAAGAGAGAGTTGATGATTATATATATATTTGTTTTTTATTTTAATTTATACCACTTAAAAATATTTTAAATTTATGTTTAATATTTTTGTTTTATACTCTTGTATTAGACTCTTGTGAGATGAAGTTCAAATATTTATTTTGGAGATTGTATAGATGTATCTTCATATCTGATATTACTGATTAACAAAGTTTAATTGTATTTTTTATAATTCGAGAAACTAAATTGCATTTTTTTTATAAATTTAAATTATAAGAGACACTACAGCAAAATGGATTGGTTAGATATATTTGAATTGGATTATAATAGATGAACTGAAACAATTCATTTATTTACTATCTACTTAAAGTTATTTAAAAAATTCAACCCGATTCATCCTCTACAACAAAGAACATCTAAGTCATCTATTATAATGTTTTTCAATCGATGAATATTTCATTCCATCCATAAATTTAAACTATTTATTTGTTAATAATTTTTATAATATTGGTGGTGGCTTGAGGTGCTACCATGGTAGATATCAGCAGAAGTGGTGGATGGCAACTAAAGGTGCCATCCGACAACTAGTGACAGATGGTGGTGGACCGCGGTTGAAGACAGTGGTGGTAGCAACATTTCAATTTTTATTTAATAAAAATATTAATGTTTCATCTATATAAAACCAGCTTGCGGGGAAATGTACTTGAAACTCTTCTAGTCAATGTTAATTTGCATGTATTAATAGCCACTTCACCTCATTTTTCTGTTAAAAAAATGGTAGAAACATGTAGCAGTCGAAAAGAAAAACATTTCAGCACATAAAATTCGGGGAGTATCAATAATATATAGTGCAATCGCTTTGAAATCGGAGGAAGAGTAAATCCGGTGAAAACACTAGTTGAAGAGCTCGAGGAATAAGAGAAAATGTCAAATGTTTACATTGAAAGATGAACAATAATTACAAATTTAACATTTTGCTCTATTTATTAATAGGGTCCATAGAGTTTAACTAACTTGTAAGTTAGCCAACTGAGTTTCAGTTACTAACTAACTAAAGTATACATTTCACACACAATCCAATAAAAGGTGGTTGCAGCCTTCCTTTTTGGAGTTTATTACTTACAAAGAATGTAATCGAATTGAATATTAATGCAAAAATGCACTACAATGTAAAGCCTCACGGATCCAATATACTTATACGCCGCTGCCCAAGATGTTGCTAAGTTCAGTTTTTTTGCCAACCCCACTTGGACCACAGAAGCCATGACAGTAATGGTCTCTTGTCCAGTCGTTAGTCTCCGTAGCGATCAAGCAGAAAAATAATAACAATGCTATATAGCATATACACAATTCATCTAATAGGTCCTACCTTGTTTTTTCTTGAGGCTAATGCACAGTTTTCCCTACCAAGCTGCTGTTACATGTAATCATCACTTTCAAATCCTCCAATTGAATTGAATCAAATCCATTAAACTATATGCTACAGTAAGTAGGTCCTTCCATTTAATCTATCTTTTGAATTAAAGCAACAAGGGGTTCGGAGCAATCGTGATTGGAACCTAAGTGGTATCAGTAATTCGTCATGCCTAAAATCGACGAACCACCACACCAGGTTGAAAATAAAATACCACTTCCTGCTCCAAATATAATTCAACTTGCTTCGGACAAGTAGTTGCTGGACAAGTCACAATCAGTTCTCTTTGACAGGACACAGGAGCCAGGAGGTCAACAGCCTTAATCCTAATGCAATACCTTAGGGTTAAGTCTTCCCTACTTCTTCTCAAGTTTGACATTTGCCACTATTTCTTTAAGTTTCAAAGCCTCCCCTAGCATCTTGCGACCAAATACCAGATTTACATGACTCCCCCAACACCAATGTAATTGTGTTGACCGCTCCATAATAACTACTTCCCGCTCCTAGTTTTGCTTGATGCAGAAATTCAACTGCCCTGGGAAGAATCAACCTGACTCCAGAGTATCTCAGCATATGCCTTCTCTTCTTCCTTCTCCTCTCCAACACAATCTATTGCTTCTATTTCTTCCTCTTCCTCAAGAAGCTCTTCCATCATTTCTTCTTCAGCTTGTTTCTCCCACTCTCGCTCAGCAAGTTCAGTCATCACCTCCCTCATAGCTAGCTTTGTAGCTGGCCTATCTCGAGATCCATATTTAGGAGCAGGCACAACAAAAGGCAGAATAATATCATCTAATTTCGTGCTTTTAGCTTTAGGAAAATCATTGTTTTCTGTTGGAGGAAAAGTAAATATAATTCCAAGTTCATAATTGCAGATATGAAGCCCAGAGTTCACAGATGGGTCTCCTTTTTTAAGCCCGTCATCTTTTGTACCAAATGGGTTCGAAATTTCTCGCCCCCAGGCAGCAGCACTAAAATTATGAGACCCACAGTATATCCAACCAACTGAAGATACGTCCCCTCTAGACCAGAAGCATCTACGTACCACCTTCATTTTTTTACATAAAAGTGCTTAATACATTTAAGGTATAAGGAGAAAAAAAACAGAGAACAATTTAATAATTGAGAAGCTAATCACCCCAACCCCGATTTGACTCTTCCTATGCTAATACATGTGGTTAATATATTTATGATTGAGTTACCAATTTTTCATGCAAGTCAGACATGGGAAAAGACAGGACAGGACACAAAAGGAGAGGCGTGGAATCTCCATCAAACCCATCTTTACTACATATTCTACAATCAACACAAGGGACTTTATTCATATAGCAAGAATACATACAACAACTAATTTTTACGAGTATATTTTCCATAAACATTTAATCATCAAATAATAAGAGTGCAGGAGAATAGTGTACACCTTGGTATGCATCGGATGCCCTATTCTTTCATAGGGATGAGGGATAGCATCATGAAGTACATCTAAAGTCTTCAACCTTTGCCATGTTCTCTGTTTAAAAGGAGAGAATCAGTTCTTTACAAAATAACATCCATAACATCAAAAGTTTACCTCTTTAAGATAAATTTTGAAGACATTTAAGTGTGGAATCAAAAAGATAGTCATGAACAAAATTCATTTGATTTTCACAGCCCCAGGTTAATGTTCTGTTCAGATAATTCAGGAGGTAACCAGTTCCCTAATAAAAATAAAAGGTACCAAACTAATATACCTTGGAAAGAATATTACATATTTCAAGAAACAGCATTTACCCATTCAAGGCTGATAAGAAAATAATATTACCTCTGAGAAGCATAGAATTCGTCTTGAAGGCAAAACCCCATTATAAGCATTCTTCACTCTTTCAATAGTGGGGAAAATAATCTTAACAGAAGGATTCTTCAATTCTTCGCTAGCATTCCAACAGCCCCACTGTCAAAAACATCATTAAATTACTGAATCAATAAAAGCACAAGTTTAATTAATCATGCATCTAGCAGCAAAGGTGTAAAACTTTTCAAGCAAAGGCCTTCAACTTACTTCGGGATCAGACTCTTCTGAATCAAAATGTTGTAATGATTTCTTCCCAGCAGCAGCCGAAAATGCAGCAAGAAATTTTGCATTGACAGAACCAATGGAAGAAGCGCCTGATTGACAGAAAAGACCATATATAGTCCAAAAGAAATGGAAAAATGATCAGCTTGTTGATGGTGAAATAGGATCAGCATTGTACTCAGAAATATTCAAAAAACAGGCTTACCATATACAATTTCAGATTCCAATGATTCAGGCCATCTATATTGATTCAGAACCTATTACAAACAGTAATAATAATTAAACAAAACTGGATAGTTCAAAAGTTATTTTAGCATAAACTTCATCCATATGCAAGAAGATTGGAAGGTGTTTAAGCAACAAAGAAAAAGAAATTTGTAACTCATGAAACTCAACAAAGCAACAAAAAGAAATCAAATATAACCTTGGTTCCAACATTAAAATAAGTGCAATTACTACAGTCAACAAAAACTATTCCCATTTTAGTGCTACTTACCTCTTGTAATCTCCAGAGTCCATAATGTCTTTGAATTGAAGCAATGAGTGAGCAAAAAGCAACAACTTGTTCAGATTGCATCATCTTTGACATATCTCGAAAATGATGACCCTACAATTTCATAAGACATAACTTATATAAATATCAGGTCACATATACAAAGGAAATAAAAAAGTCATCTTACAGAAAATACATCCAACACACCTCTGACACATTTAGTATCAGTTGTACTTTCTGGCAGTTTTCTCCCAAGGCAGCTGCAAGGGCCTCTTTTGGACAAACATATCCAGAAAATGCAAAGAATCCAGCATCCCAAAGAGGCGAAACCCATTTTGCAACATTTCTAGGCAGAAAACCAAGTTGAACATAATCTACAGGTAGGAACCAAAAACATTATTTATTATTTCTGTTATTGACAGCATGATAAGTATAACTGCAAGACCAAATCCGGGCAAAAAAGATAAGGAAATAAAAACTTAAGTTGAAAATCATACGACAAATGAGGAATCAATATACATGGCACAAAAAAATTCCCAAGCAATGTAGCTTTTACCTCCCTCAGAAGTTTGATCAGGGTTGGGAACAAGAACGCTAACAGCGTTTTCATCAGCGGGCACATTGGGATTTCTTCTTAAAACAATCTCAAATTTCCCATACGCATTCTTACAAGACTTTCCAAGGATAGCAGCCAGTGCTTTTAGACCTGCACTGTTTGAGTCTGCCACCGTACGGAAAAGATGGCTCAAACCAACCACAGATGCCACAACTGAGCCAAGAAACTACAAACAAGATGACAAAATGTACTGCAATTAGTGTCTATAAGAGTATACATTACACTTTGCTGTCAAAGAATCCAGAGTAGAGAGTGGCTTCAGCAAATTCATCAAATCAAATTATGACACAGCTAACGTTAAGGAAAAAAAACTTTTACAATGAGTAAATTTTTAAGACAGTATATACAGCCAAGAAGCTACTAACATTCCACCCACCTATAAGTTAGGTGAGTACAATTTTCAATTACTAACTTTTAAAAAAAAAATATGATAGTTTAAATCAAAATATAACACTACAGATGGAGTGGCAAGGCAGCCAACCATCAACTCGGATAACTAGCAAAGCATGACATATATGAATACTTACAGAAGAGGATTGAAAGGATTCCGACAGAACAGAAGTTCTATACAGGTGAATTCCAGGTACTGAAGCAACAAGACGTCCTGTTGCACCTCCAAAGTCATATTTTGTGAGCTCAGTAATCCAGTGAGCCTGGCTAGGTACATCAATAACAAGTGATGCCATAAACCCAGCCAACTGAGCAGCAAAATCACATTTTGAGTCTCTATGAATTTCATCATCATCGTCTACTTTTTGGAAAAGTGACGCAAAATCAACCAAAATGGCGCGAGGGAAATCTTGCCACCATACAGTGTTAGTCACACTGTTCCACTACATAGCCATAAAAATTGATCAAAATATTTTTTTATGAAATACATATAATAATAACAATAACATTGTGATAAACCTACTATCTGCATAATAAAAATTTATTTAAATAGTTGGCATACATAAATTTTACTGATCTGCATAGGGAAAAAACATTGCATTATAAATTTGCTACTATAACATTCACAGTTTTTATTCAGGACACCTTGGCGAAAGTAGTTTATGTCTTTCATCTAAACATTTTAACAAGAAAACATCAGCATCATACAAGTTAACTTAACTTGAGCAAATGTAGTGGCCGCCAAAATTATTTTTCCCCTTTTACTACACTTATTTATCTATTGAGTTATGATATTTTGACACAAAAATTGACAGAAAAATGGTTGGTTAACAAATTTCAAATGTGTGGCTAATTACATTCTATAGATGGTTAATGAATAAATCAGATGACGAAACTCATTAACCATTCACTAGATGCATTCACTAGATGTAATAAACCACGGATTTGAACGTATTTAACCACAGTTTTCAAGTATTTAATTACATGTAGGTTTAAACACCTAGAAATCGTGATTAATCACGTTCAAAGTCGTGGTCAATGAGTTTCGGCACTTGCTATATCCATTGAAAGTAATGAACCACGTATTTGAACTACCTTAACCAACTATTTGGTTGTCGTATTTTTATGTCGAATGTGTCAAAAATATCATTTCTCTTATCTATTACACATGACTGGGGTCCAATCAAGCAGCACATTTCTTATATTTAAAAAAGAAAACATGTCAAAAAGAATACTGTGTTGATACTAAATCAAGAAAATACACACTTTCACCTCTGAATCCTTGCCCTTTGTAAACTATAATCACTAATTATACACATTCTACAATTCTACATAATGGTGTGTTTTTCTTTACTAAATGTGTATGTCTTAATTCTTCACCATAGAAGATCATCAGCCACAACCAAGCCCAATTAACCTTATATTAGATCAAGCTAGAAAAAAGGATTGTAAGTACATTACTTCGGATAGAATTTGGATAGAAGAAGACTACAAAGGGACAATACTCCTAAACTAGAAACGTTTCACCTGAGTACAACGAGCCACCAAGCATTTGATGCCTAAGCTCATAATTTAATCAATATCATGCCGTGAAAATAAGGGTTTGCTCTTCCAATTGCAAGATAAATATTATGTATTATATTAATAACTAGAAGTTCGGCTAATAAAATACCTGCTTTTCCACCAAATTAGCAGATGTAATGACAACTCTAATAGTATCTTCTCTTTGCAGAACAATCAACTTTGGATGATGGCAAGCTATCCCTTGTTTCTTGCGGTTTTTACCGAATGCTATGGTTTCAGGGAATGGAGGATGCCTAGTACCCAACAAGAAAGAAATTACCAGAGAGGAACAAAAAATAAAGCTGTATATTCCCACCACTAATCAAAAAGGAAAAAAAAAATCCTTACACTACAACTAGGTTAGGATAATTCTGGTTTGGCATAGATACCCTTTCATCAGGTTTTGAACTCCAACATTTCTCAGTATTTTGACAAGCGATTGTAACTGGCAGATGACAAGGAATCTTGCAATATGTCAAGAACCTAGCAAGACAACTCAGTTAGGATTGTAGATATAAACAACGTCAAGTGCAGAAGTTCGCACATTATAAGTGTAATGAAAAGACACATAGCATGTTTCCAGCAAAATATCAAACATGTAAACACAACGAGACGCGAAAAATAAACACAAGTCAAGGAGCAAAACGGTTCTAAAAAATAAAGAGTATCATCAAAGGAAAATAATACATAGGGAAATTTTAGTCAACCCTCACCATTGTATGTCACTTGTAAAGGTTGCAATAAACATTCTCGTCACGCTTTCAATAGGATGAATAATTTCATTGAGTGATATGGATTTATCAAAATCTGATGAATTGTGGTTCATAAATTCAAGACGGTTCAAGTAAAAATTCTTCCCAGGAGGTGGATGAAAATTGCATCCATTTTTTCCCTGCCCATTATTTTCATCAGAAGAAAGACCATCCTTCTCTGACCAGTCTAACACTATCAAATTAGAATTCTTATCATCAGCAAAAGCATTAACACAATCAATTCCAAAATTCCCATTTGCACAAAAATGTTCACTATTTTCCTCCAAATTCATCACTTTACTTTCACAAAGTAAAGGTGAACTTGGTTGCACAATATCAATACCAGTTTCTTCCATCACCCTCTGCACTAGCTCGGTCCCGTGGGCACGCTTATATCCACATTGTAAATCGGTAACAGAACGCGTAATACAAGACAAAGGATCATCACTGAGCAATATATCTCTACACCTATCTACAAGAAACCTTGCTCTTCCAATAACTCCCTCGAATTTTGAAACATTGGTCTTCACTGCAAAAACCCTCTTGCTTTGAGAGTTCCCCGAAAATGTTAACCTATCAATTTCAACATCATCATCATCACCATCACAACTTTCAACAACAATAATTCTGTCTACAACAAAACCAATTCGATTCCTAATCCCACACGAACAGTTCTGATTTCCACACACAAGCGAAACCCTATCTCCTTCATATAACTCCACCGCCATTCCCTTTCTAATTTCAACTCCGTTAACGAAAACTCCATTAGAAGCTTCTAGAAACGGAAAACCCTCACTTTCCTTAGAAGCCTTCACTCTTTGCCTGAACTCGTGAACGATGCGAAATTTGGAACTAAAATTGGAATTCGTGCGTGACAAAACTCCACTGAGAATGTAGAGTTTGCGAAGCGAAGAGTCGAAAATGATTTGACAGTGCCGTTTGCTGACGCGGCGGTCGTTGAATACGAATTCGCAGTGGCGAGGTTTCCGGCCGATTGAGTAGGGTATGTCGGCGTGAAGGCGCATGGTGTCGCATATTGAAACGGCGGCGGCGTTGGTGGAGGAAAATAGAGGGAGTTGAAAATGGTTTAAAACGACGGAGGCTGCAAAAGTGTTTGGTTTTTTGTTTGGAGAAGAAGAATAGTGTGGGAAAGGTCTCTTGTGGTTTGAATTTGAATTTGAATTGATCATGGTGATTGATTAGAATCATTCGGTGGAAGAATTGGAAGAGGAAAATGCAAGTTTATGTATTTCTGAATAAGAGTGTCGGGGAATTTTGCCTCCATACATTTTTCCCTCCAAAATTCTCCCTAATTAAAAAACTTTGTTTTTCTCCACCTTACTTTTAACATTGAAGTATTTAGGAGTGACCCAAATAGTATGGGTGCTTAAATCTAAAACGATACAAATAAAAATTACAAATTGATATTAAAAAATTGAAAACTGCACAAAATTAAATACTATTGAATCTTTCTTTGTGAAAATTATTGTATTATTTATATGTTTTGATTTTTTAACAATATTTATTAATTTTTTTTATTGTCACGCAAACTTAAATTATAATCTTTATCCGATTAAATATATACTATTATCACGAGAATAATTATTGATTTTATATATTTTTTATTATTATTTTGTGTGTTTTAATTACAATTAGTCGGTGTTAAGTCATAATTTTATTTTCTAATTTATTATGTTAGATATTTAAAAAAAAAAATATTATGTTATATTTAACATCAAACAATTTATGATGTCTTTCTAACACTAGTATTAATAGATTTTTTTATAATTATAATTTGGATCAATTAAAATCCGACCCAATTGAAACCAAAATGCAGTGATTTTAATCTTTAGATCTAATAGTTTTGTGTCCCAAAACCGCACCGCAAATATCTTAAAAAAATAAGCTTATAAGTGTTAGACTTGTTATGAGAAGTAATTAAAGATCACTAGATGTGGTTCTATTTCTTTACTCTTCTTCTTATTGGTTCTTCTCCATTTATTGGAGATTAGTGTTTTAAAGTTATTTTTTATACAAAGTCATTCATTTTATTGAAATTTGTTTCTCTCTTTATTTGAATAAATATTTTTTATATATATTTAGTTTTTTTCTACAATTTGTCAGTAATTTCACCGTTGTTCGAACATGACATTATTATTTTAATTTTGGAGATATATATTCTGACCTCTTTAATTGTCTAATGGTAGACTTTATTATGTGTTTAAACATTTAAAGTATTTTATATAATAAATTGAATGTTGTGAATTTGACTGCAATAATATTTTTTAATTTTAACAACTTTAAACTGTAGTATTTTTGGCCGATATAATTTGTATTCATTTGAATGGATATGTATGGTTTTTTTTTTAAAAAAAATGATTATATGCATATATATGAATTTCCTTTATTGATCGGACACTTTAATTAAAGCAAAAAGAGTTTTTGTTGAACAAGCAATTTAGAAAGCTGTAACTGAAAATGACTAATAGAAACTTTTTAAATAAATAATTGAAGGTATAGCTCTACTAACTTATGAGAATGCATGTGCAATGTTTGATTTAATCGTGGATTTCAATTAAACGTCATCTAGCATAGTGGTGATGGCGTCAGTCCAAAGTTGCTTGAGTGTAATGTATCGTGGCATTCGTTAAGATCAAAGGCTCAAATCACATGATATATGCCTTTCATTACGCTCTTTTCCCTTTTTTTAAAGGTTTGGTATTATTATTGAATTTCCAACTTACGTTTCAAAAGGGACTAACTAAAAACTCACATTTCAGAAGAAGAACAACAACAGCAAAAATGAACTTTTTAACTTAAATAAAAAAGCGATTACTTGTTTTGATCTCTAACAAAAATTGTAGAACTTAATTTGGTCGAAAAAAATAAATAAATAAATTTAATCTTTATGAAAAATAAATTAAAACAATTCAGTTTTTTAAAAATTAAAATAAAAAATAAATAATTTAATACGTTTAAATTATATAAAATATTAATAAATTTATTATTTAATTTAAAATATAAATTTAATATTATAATAATATAGTAGTAAAAAAGAATTTATATTTAATTAAATAAATCAGTATAATAGTTTCAAAATGTTTTTTTTCACTGGCTTATTGGTTTATAGTTT
>JBBPBR010000003.1:4570898-4583477 GCA_037974775.1 Cicer pinnatifidum | reverse complement strand
AAAAAAAAAAATTTAACCAATTAAACGTTTATTAAGGAATTCAAGTAAAATTAGTAAATTTTTTTGATTTAATAAAAATTATAAATATATATTTGCAAAAATATCTTTATTAATTTTTGGTGACTTTTCTACTTACCACCCTCTATCTAGAACTAGGTAAGAATTTAATGAAGGATATTATAGTAATGGTAAAATTAAAAATTGAAAAGTTATGTTAAAATTGTTTATAATAAAGAACCAAAAAAGTTGAATTTTTTGCTTATAATAAAAACGAGAGAGTACTTGTTAGCATTTGCCTCAAAAGAAACATGTAACCCAAAAGAGATTTCACAAGTGGTGGTGGCTGGAACCAATCAGGCAAAGACTATGAATTTCCTCTACCATGCACATTAACTAACAAAGGCTTTTCATGAAATTTAAAAAGTGACAAAAAGTGATTGTATATTATTGTGATATTATGCAGTACTTTCCCAAAAGTTCTGATTGATGGTCCGTACGGAGCGCCAGCACAAGAATACAGGGAGTATGAGGTGGTTTTACTTGTGGGGCTGGGAATAGGGGCAACTCCAATGATAAGTATACTAAAGGACATGGTCAATAATTTCAAGGCCATGGAAGAGGAAGATGGGTTCTCAGTAGAAGAAGGTTCACCGATGACAAACAACCAGAAAGACACTAGGTTCAGTGACTTCAAGACAAGGAGGGCGTACTTCTATTGGGTGACAAGAGAGCAGGGTTCCTTTGATTGGTTTAAAGGGGTGATGAATGAAGTAGCTGAGGAGGACAGAAGGGGATTGATTGAGCTACACAGCTACTGCACCAGCGTCTATGAACAGGGTGATGCTCGCTCTGCTCTTATTGCTATGGTGCAGTCTATAAACCATGCAAAAAATGGCGTCGATATTGTCTCTGGCACACGTGTCAAGTCTCACTTTGCCAAACCCAATTGGCGAAGTGTCTACAAACGCATTGCACTTAATCATCCGGAAGCACGAGTTGGTGAGTTCCCACTTCTTGATTGTGGCAATTGCTTTTGTTTCTTTCTTGAAAATCAAAAGTTAAAAGAACTACTTGTGGACCAAATAATCGATAATATGCTTTGGAATTTAAACTCCAAATATGTCTCTAGAGTGTTAATTTCAACGTGAAAAGGAAAAAGTCTCTTTTTAAGTGAAGATGCTTACTTTATATCAATATCAATCATGCTGCATTCACCAATTTTTGAAGTGTTTCACTAAATTTAAGCTTATCATCATATCGCAAAAAATAGACACATGCTTTATGTAATGCAGGGGTATTTTACTGCGGGCCATCCACCCTGACCCACGAGCTTCGTCAGCTAGCATTGGATTTCTCTCACAATACATCCACCAAGTATGACTTTCACAAGGAAAATTTCTGATAAGATGGAAATTATTGAGGATAACAGAGGAAGCTGTATAACGAGCTAGTCTTCGCCAAGATGACTTAGCTATAATCATGTACTGTATCCACCTTTCTGTTGATATCCTATAGTGTGTTCCTACGATGGCTTTGTAAAAGAACCAAGGTAGACGTGTGCTAAATAGTTTGGTTGTGAGTTGGCTACCAAATACTAAAGGTGAGGTAGGAAGGACTCGTCAATAAAGTATATGCGTGTCATAATGTATGCATTAATTTAATTAAAGGAAAATAGATAGCATAAGAAGGCTATTTTGTTTTTATTCATCTTGATAATCCCGGGAGAAGGGACCTGGAAGAAAGTAAAGGAGGGAAATGATTTGTCCAGAAGCAATGCAATTAACAGTTTATATTTTAACATGTCAAGTCCATATTTTTGTAAAATTGATGATGGTAAGTTTGAAGTAAAGTCATTAGTATTTAAACACTTTTCACTTAAATGTAAGTTTGTATTAAAATTTAGTGTAACTTTTTCATATTAATATTTAGTGTAAATTTTCAACAAAATTCAAAAGCTATGTTTCATCCTTCTATTTAAATCAATATTCCAAGACAATATATTTAGATATTCATTTTCATTTTGTCCTAGTAGTAGTATTTTTTGAAGTTATAAACATAAATATATGATAAAAGATCAAGTTATTCAAGGAGTAATTCTACTTAATAATCCATTATAAACATTGAATTTTACTAATTCAACCGTTGATTTTTTTCGTATTACGTTAATGTTCAAACATACAAAATTTTATATAAATCCAAAACCTGAAACTTTGTAATCTTAAATTACATTGTGTCACGTCATCTTGAAGCAATTCATTCATTTTTTACTCGAACCGTGAATTCAACATGAGTTAATTAAATAAGACCCACTAACGGTCGTAAATTTATTATTAATAATAAATTAATAAAAAAAATGTAACGGTTATAATTTTATTATTATTAAATTATGAAAGTATCGTTTCTTCCTGAGAGCACCGACAATTTGACACAACTCCAACAGTAAATTCGCCAAAAACTGAATTTTACGTAACTACACGCCGGCAGACGAACTTATTTGACTAAAGTTGGAGATGCTTTTATATTTTAAAAAAAATCTTATTATACGTTAATTTGAAACTATTTAATAGTGTCAAACAATTGGAATGACCATTTGACACCATCAAAAATATCAATGACAACAAAGAGTTGTGGAAACTTACTATTAAAAAGAAGGCCTCTAAGTTGTTGTCAGGCAAAATATTATTAATCTCTGTTGAAGTGTTACATCAACATGAGAAATAGAAGTTTCAATACTAAATGTTTGTACCTTATTTGTCACATATAGCTCCGTTTGGTTAGGAGAAATGGAAGAACCAATGAAAGAAAAGAGCACATACTACATGCATGCCGAATTTTAGAGTGCAGCCCAAAGGTTTCCAATTTAACACATGCAAGCATCTGTTCAAATTGATATTCACCGGTGGTACAAGAGTAACCGACAAAGTTACATCTGACATGCCTCTGAATATTTTCAAATTTAAGGATTTTTCAGAAATCCTTTCTAGGAAACATCATCCAGATATGTTACTGTCATTTTTCACAACAAAAACGGGTTTTCTTATTCACATTGATATTTAGATTGACCAAATGCAGGGGTGAAAAAAATCAGTGTCTCCTCTACCATTAAAGACATTTGGTACATGTAAAGTATTTTGGTTTTCTGTATATATTGTTGTCCATTACCATTCTAAAATATATTTTTATTTGAGGCTTTGAAATGTATTCATTATTATGCATTGCGGTGGTAACATCAGTAATTGCACCCTGTGGAAAGAACTAGCATCCAAATTCATTTCTATTTACTGCTAGAGAACTGATTCTAGAGTCTAGACCAATTATTATCATAATTAAACATGCTAGGATCAAAGAGGCACAAGGTCAACCCATATCCTTATCCACCTTCTCATTATATATTTGATTTCATTACTATTTGCATCATGTTAGTTTTCCCTTTCTCAATCTAATTTTGGGAATTATCCACTAACAATCTCAAATGTATGGAATGGTGCCAAGTGGTTTATCAATGAAGACACAGTAGAAATTCAAAAACTTCAAAAAAAAAAGGTCACTTTCATAAAATCCTTATTTACATTTTAATTAAATGCTTTTACTTATGCATGACATATAAAGGGATTTATTTCAGGCTTACCTTTTGATGATACTTATGGAACACCCAGTCAAATGGGAACAACACCAACTCAAATGCTCAGCCAAGGCGCAGGCTGCTCCCAGTTTTCAGCTCACGACCGATTCATGTATCTTGCTCAAGTCACGAGCCTTTCAGAAATAAAGATTCAACAGGTCAGACACCTTTATTGACAAAGTTAATTATATACGATATTGCCAACAACATATATTCAAAGTCATTAAACCTAAACCATCGTCATATGTAGGACACTACTTGTGTGATAGTTGCAACAACTTCAAAAGTCATTGTTTCAAAAAATGGATGCAGTCAGTGTCCTAAAAAAGCAGGTGACAAACCACCTCACAAATGTAAAGATGGCCATAGCAAAGGTGTCCTGTTCTAAGGTTCTCTATCAAAATATTTTGAAGCATATTACATTTCTCTTTTCTACATCTTCCTCTATTATTTATTAATTACTTTCACTATGTACAGATATAAGTTGGATGTTGAAGTATATCATGAGAAATAAAATACATTATTTGCATTTTGGGGCCATGATTGTACTACGCTATAAGGCACTACAGCTATGAAACTTCGAAACAAACTGATTGAAGTATACTTACCATTCTTTAGAATTGTCATTTGTTTAATTTTGTTTTTAATGTCGGGTTCCATATATTTTTGGTAATTTTGGTTTCTTTATGTAATAGGAGGGTGGATATGATCCACTGGAATATCCTAAAATTCTTGATGAAATGGTGGGACGTACATTAACATTCATATTTAACGTACAGCCAAAATTGAAGCAGTCATCTATCCTGAACTACAAGGATGATATGCCTTTGGTCAACAAAATCAAACAATTTTCAGCTGAAAAGGTAAATGATATAAGACACTCATACATGATTTTCTGTTACACTTATTGGTTATGTTCTAAATTTGCTGATATTATTTAAGAATACTTGAAAAATGTAGGAGACAGCCACTAAAGCTGGAAAAGTAAACCAGATAACACATTAAACTCATTCCATTTGTCATCTTATCGATCAGACTTGTAACAATTCAATTTCTTTTTAAGAATGCCACATCTTTGAACAAGTCCATAACTGACAACATGGAAAATTCCGATCTTTTAGAAAACATGTTTCATGAACTGACCTTATCAACCTTTGAACAATTACATCACGAAATGCAGATTTGCATTCTCTTCATCTTTGTTTTCTTTTCTGCCTCTGGAAATTTGGTTTCATTAACTGGCTGCCAACTATGGCTTGTTCTGTATTTTGAGTTGGCTGGAATGGTATTAGAGGCTTTTTTGTGGGCACAGTCATATTTTTCATACAACTTTCATTTGAAACAGGAGAGGCCAATCTCTCCAAAATCCTTGAGGTTTCCATGTCTAGCTGTCTATTACCAGTTGGTGGTGATACACTTGATTTACCCAGCTTGGCTTTGGGAATACAAGATGGAGAGTGCAACTTGGGGTCTTCGCTTACAACCAATTGCTTCCATTCTTCTGTAATACATGCCATGGTTCTTTCATCTTGATCTGTAATATCAGTGGACAAAGTTTCCTCATCCACAACATTTACATTAGTTGCTGATTCTGCTCTCCCAATCACCTCTGATGAAGGTTGTCGACTTGAGCTTAGTTCAGAAAAGGCACCTTCCCTTTTGGGAAACACTGACCTACAAAAGTCGTTAATAAACACATAAACCTTTGAATGTTTAGCTAACAGACTATATTTGCAACAATGATTCATTTAGAATAACAAGTCAAAAAAATAGGCAAGCTGGAATCAAATCATCAGGTCAGAATTCTCAGATCTGGTAGTAAAAATGTTAATCCTCAACAACAACAAAACAGTTACTATATCTGGTAGCATCCGCTCATAAGGGCTAGCTTTTAATTCTTATTTTTACTTGAAAAGAAAAAAAGAAGCCTTGTTTTGAGAAGTTATTCATGTCCAGACGTGTTCTCATGTCTATGCATTGTCACATGTCAAGCTACATGTAGAAAGTAGAAACTCACCCCAGTTGTAGGCTTTCTTTGACAAGCACATTTAGTTTTTGATGAAAGCCTTTTTCATGCAACAATGGATCATAGTCTGTTAGATCAATCTGCAAGCAAATTTTGGTGTCAAGACTCCAAAATATAAAGAGGTTATTCATGTTGTAAGTATATGAGTCAATTTGAATTCAAAATATAAAGTTTAGTCTGCGGAAGTTTGCGAATTAATTCGTCCAGAAATCAATATGTTCGTATCATTAATACTCCAATTCAGAATATATTCAGTCAAAGCATTTGTGAAGACATATCCCTCCCTGACAAACCTTTGTCTGATCAAGACAGTTTTTCATCTGCTAAGGGGATTTGAGTCGGACTACAATCCATTTACCACCACCAAGGTGGGTCCATGGTCCACCTATCCTAACATATCAGTTCATAACTCCACAACCCATCGACTTCAATGCCTGCCAGGCTGAAATTGACTAAATGAATATCACTCCTTACACCTTTCGTGACAGCAAGAAAGAATCAAGGCTGCAAATCATAAACCAAATCCCAATCTGATGTGGATTTAAGTTCATCCTAATTTATTAAAATATGGATCATCTTCATGCTCTTGAGATCCTTATCATAATCTCAACAGTTTCACTTCAACTCCAAAGGTCATAATTTCCAAGCTCATTCACAAAGAAATTCAGGTGAGTCGCACAAAGACTCGTCGTCTCAAATATGTCAGATTTACAAAAGAAAAAAACAGCATTGCTCCAGCATGCTCTCAGCGGCACTATCAGCATACAAACTGGATATACAACACTGGCCACGGCGACCCTTTAATGATCCCCATGATGTAAGAGAATGGTTACTTCACTCAGGAGCAGGGACACAAATATTGTTGGTAAGACGGTTGGACAGGTATAAAAAGGCTTGGAGAGAAAGCCCATAAGATGGCCCACAATGTTGTTTAGGAGAGTATAAGGTTTAAGAATATGCCAAATGAATAAAGGAGGAATTTGTACTTTAATCCCTGTCTTTAAGAACAATGATGATATACAACGTAACCTTTGGGAGAGAGTGATTGAGCAGATATTAAGAGGGAAAACTCACATCACAGAAAATCAATTTGCTTTTATGTTTGGGCGATTGATCATGAAAGTCATATGATTGATTTTCTGTCGTTACTAAAAGGTACAAGAAACCTTTTAGATTCACCAAGTAATATTGAGGCTTCAATATATATTCTTCTGCTGATGCAAATTGAGCTCATTGTTCTCAAACAAGACGTTCCATAACTGGTTACTACACTTCTCTTGGTAGCAACCTCATCTATTGGACTGCCCAAAAGCAATCCACAATTGCTCGCTCTAGTGCAATGGTTTTTGCTACTACCAAACTCACCAGGATTTCCTTGGTTCCTAGAGACAATGGTCTCCCTCTGTTAGATCAACCTACACTCTTCGGTGACAGCTTGGGTGTCTCCTATCTCACAGTCATCCCAATGTTTAATCCTCACACTAAACAATCAACTTGACTTACTCTTTGTTAGGAAAAAAGTGGCACAGGATTGTTACTCACCAAGTTTGTTCCACCTGCATTGTAGCTAGCAAACATGTTTAAAAACCCCATCATCTCAGATAAATTTCCATTAGCTGTTCATCGAACTAACCACCAGTCTGTCTGGCTTAAAGGATGTGCAAAAGAAGGAGATTGTGCTTATTCTATAATTGTATAATATCTTAATAGTATGTTTGTCTCCTTCAATGAACATACATTATTTTCTTATATTATGTTCTGCTGATAAGGTTTATCTCCTTCAATGAACAGACAATATTTTCTCAGGTAAATTAAGATCTGCAGAGCTCCCAGAGCATTAAAGAAGAAACCTATAATAAAATTTAATGCATGACAGCATGAGGGGTTTTCTTATTCTCCAAAATGATCCTCACAAAATAATGCCTACATAAAATTTCATGTCTATAGCAATCAGTCAATGGAAGGAAAAAAGAAACGAAAAAAGTAAATTAATATTCAGTATAAATGTCTAAATCAAACCTTTAGCAAACAGGCTTGAACAGAGTTCTCAACATCCTTATTGACCGATGGACCAATTAATCGATTGTCGGGAGCTTGTCGGACTTCTTCTGCCCCTGCAAGGCGCTGCATGTTTTATGGATTATGTAAAGGGATGAATCACCATCAAGGTATACAAGCCTGAATAGGCACATTCTACTGCATTGGAATGGCACTGTGTGGTTACTGACACTATTATTCTACTATGTGCGAATGTGCGGAGAATAAGAGGGATAAAGAGCAAAAAAGCTCTCACCCTCATAAGCATTGGTCCATTATCTGATGGCTGCAGAATGTAGTAACAATGGTAAGGAGCCTCTGTCATTGTTTCTAAATCACAATTTGAAGAACATATCAATCCCTGGTCCATTGAATGTAGAGCGCTAGAAAGGCCTTGAAAAACTGTCAAATAGTAGCCATGATAGGAATAAAAAAGGTAAACATTGTGAAGAACTTGAACGATATACATTAAACAACAACAACTCAGAAGTATTGATAATGACACAGTTAAATAGCACTTCAAAGAGGAAGAAGCCTTCTACACACGTTGAGAATTCATGTCTGACTGATCAGTATCATCTGAAGTGGTTTCGATCACATGATAACGAGATGGAATCACAACAAAGGAAGCCCCCATTATTAGACCTGCATTAAAATTTAAAATTCAGAAATCACATTTCTTTATAGCGAAACAACAAAGAGGGATTAGGAACCACATAAAAGATACTAGGTGCACATATATTGTGATAGAAACCAACTCATATATTGCCGCAAAATGAATATTACAATTATGTTCTCTAGATATTCGAGAGATCCAAAACTCTGTCAATGCCCATTACGCCCCCAAACCAATACAAGTGCCAAGATACCTTTCTCTCAATCACCCCTTCTATTTATAAGCAACATGTCTTATTCTCCTAATTAACTTATTCCTATTCTACATAGCAGTTACATATGGCAGTCATTATTAATAAAAACTGTCTACTGATAATTTAACTTCCTATTAATGTAATAATAATAATAATAATAATAATAATAATAATAATAATAATAATAATAAGTCTTATATATTGCTTAATCAGTCTCAATACTCCATAAACAGGAAACAAATCACCATGAAATATACTATAAAATTGAAGTAGAAAGAAGAAAAGAAAAGGAGGAAGTGAAAAAATGGTGTTTTCTTCCTCTCCCGTAGGTTATTGATATAATTGCCAGATAGATCAAATTGACTGTGAAAACACTCAATAAAGCAGCAGTTCGTATTTGCATTTTAACTGAATAAATAAATTCATGTTGCATACAGCTTTTAACAAAAACTATAAATGAAAGGCCATAAGAAAATGCACACCTTCATCAAGTGATGCCAAGTTTATCCTCTCTGTAACAGTTACATTGATTGGTGAATAAAGTTTCAGGAGCTCCAGGGAATTATGGAACGAGGGAAGAAACAGAATAGTTTTTTCCCCAACACGAACAGAATTTTCATTAACATCACATGTTTCTAGATTGGAGCCGGTGACTGGACAGTTAAACACGTTGAGTTGTTTTTCAGCATCCCCTAAAGGAATGCCATGGCATCTGCAAGTCTACAAAATTCCAATAATGAATTATTCTGCCGTTTCCTTTAATGAGTTGACCTGATATTATGATGAAAGAAAAAGAGGATTCTGGTAGATATGATGTTGCTCAAGATTTTGCAATAAATGATGTAGAGGGCATTCAAAAAATACAATTATTTTGGAAATGGACCAATAATGAAAATTTTCATTAAAAAAATTCCAATAAAGAAAATAATCAATTGAAGGTGGGAATTAATAAATGAAACTATATTACATCAGTAATGTATTATGGTTTCTTATATATTCCAGCTAAGGTTTACCTAGTGTCCAGATGTTACTGAAGGTTTTACTTTTTTTATCTGATTAAAACTGTCAATTGTAAAACAAATTATATTATTTTCAAACATGGTCAGTGTCTCCAGTGTGCTTCTCGATTTATGAATGGCATAACAAAAATTGAGCCCTTGATTGCTCCAACAATAAGTATACGCAATAGCTTTAGTGTAGTATATTCATTAGAATATTGTCTACCCAGTGGTGCCAATTACTATTTCTAATGTAAACAACCAACACAAACATACTATTACCTGACATTGACTGAAGCTGTTGGTTATTGGATTGACTGATGCAAGCAGGTTGCAGAATATATGGTTCACAGAATCTAAAAGGTCATCCTTGAAAACGAGACGAGCTAACAGGGGCTCGTCCATGTCATCTTTCAAAACCTGCAGCCATCTTTTAACGAGGCTGTTGAATAATCTGAAATCTGCAATGTTTTAGACAATTCCCATAAATTTCTTTAGTCCAATTTTAAGAAAATGGTTTCTATATATTTCATGATGTTTTCTGTTTCTTTGTGTTCTCAAAGCTAGCCCTATGATTTGGTTCTATCTAGAGAATCAAGAAAAGAAATAAATGAGAACCAAGAGCAAAATAAGTTCAGTGTTACAGAGATGATAATGATGTCATATATATGTGGAAACACAAGATGACATAGGATGATTAATGAATATATTAGCAAGAATGTCACCTTAATTGTTTGGTTTAGTCAGGTGTGAAAAGACTAATTAAAGTTTGCAAAGAAGGGTAAATCATTTGAAGGGTAGTTAAAGACTGGAGGATAGTAAGAGAAGCTATAGGCCAATAATTTGTCATTAGACATTGTGACATGGTTTGTTATGTGTAGCTAGTTCTCTCTATTAGATAACTTTGTTGTTGCTATTGTGTTTCTCAAACTCTATATCAAAAACCATTTGCAAAGAAATTAATTTTGGTCACTACACATTGTGTGAGTTCTTGACCTGTGATGTAGGTCTGAACTGAGCAATTGTCAAGATGAGAAATGCAGCGACGGAAATTGTTGATGTTTTCACGCGAATCAATCAGATGACTTGACTTCTGCTGAAATACAGCAAAATCAACCGAAACACATTTATCTGCAGCATCCTTTAAAAAAACACACCAATTCAAGATATTTTAGACAAAAATGAATTACATAACTAAAAAAATACAAAATTCATGTCATGAACACACACACTCACCATGAGGCTCTTTTGCATTACAGAATCGACATCTTCAGGCAATATCGAAGTTATGACTATCACTTTTCTCTCAATATCTTTACCTTGCCAAGAATACAATACATGTTCACTCAAAACATCTGAAATCATTACATCTGCAAATCAATCATCAGAGAATTGTCAATGACTGTTCTCAACATGAAAAGGAAACATGTCTTATGAGAATATCATTATTTTTGCACGCCTCAGCCAAAATTGATAAGTTCACATGTATATTTTACTTTATTCTGCATGTATATTTATGTGTTTGTGGTGCTAATGTATTGCTTTATGATTTATTAATTATAATAATTCTATGTTAACTTTTTTATAACTAACTAACTATATATATATATATATAGAGAGAGAGAGAGAGAGGGGGGGAGAGAATTTAAAGACTACCAGTGGTGTAAAATTATAACAATCTATCAGAACATGGCAACATATAAAAATAAATAAAAAAGAAGTAATGTAGTTGTTTGATGTGTTGGCTAATTGTGAATGGTTGTCGGTGTGTGTATCAAGATCACCTGATACGCTATCAAGATCAGGCATGAAGGCATCGGATGGCAAGTTGTTAACAGCGTGGTGGAAATCGCGTAGGTTGAAATTTCCAATAGGACGGTACGCGATCATCAACTACATTACAAGCAGATCCACTCGTTGTCATTCACTCTTAGGGATCATAATACAAACATGTTTCGTGCATTTCGAATTTGTGATTCTAATCGCGAAATTGTAAAAATGTGCTAAGTGCTGAAACATTACCTCAGAAGAAGAAGATAAACGATTCTTAACGACGTAGCACAAACCGATTTTATCACAAAGAGTAGTAGATTTGCGCGAAGACGGCGACGAACTCGAAATGGCGTAGAAATTAGCGAGTTGAAGTAGCGACTGAAAATGAATACACGAACGAACAATAAGAAATCGACGATTGGATGAATATTGGAGAATTTGGAAAAGAAAATAACAGATGAAAGAATAGAGGTTGAGATTATAGGGAAAACGAAGTTTATTGAGTATGTATAAAGCTCTCTGTACATGCTTTAAGTCTTCTAGCAATGGAGGTGCCAAGCTCCGTAGATCAAGAACGAAACACAGTTGAACCATTTTGCTTCTGCTACGATCTCTCTATGGTTTGGCGCCAACTACAACTTCAAACCTGGGCGAGATATTTATACTTAGTCTTAAGAAGTGCTATTCGGGAGGTTACTGTGAATGAAAAGAGCGAAAATCGTTAATATTTTATGGGAGTTTTACTATACATTTGAAAATTAAGTACTATGAAATCAAATTATTGATACGACTATGATTGACTTTTACATTTAATATTACCAAATTTCTACATTTTATCTTTTGGTATATTTTAAAATGGTATTTTTTTTTTTTTGCATAATTTTAATTGTAAAAACAATTTATTTAATTATTGGAGTCAACATTAAATAGATAAATATATTAAAATTCTTAATTTAGTTATTTTTAATAAATATTTTAATAATATTTACATAAATAAATTTTAAAAAATTATTAATTAAAATAATTATAATACCGATATACACTCAATTTTTAGAATACCATATAATTTATCTTAATTTTATATTAATATTTTTTATAAAAGATCAACGATATTATTGTTATTTAATTTGAGTTTTGAATTACACCATCTTTATTCAAAGTCGACTAACCATCATGTAAATAATGTGAAACAAATTGAATTTTAGGACTATTTTAATTGATCTCTTAAAAATAATTAAGTGCATTTTCAAAATT
>JBBPBR010000003.1:4539465-4553252 GCA_037974775.1 Cicer pinnatifidum | reverse complement strand
TACAAGTAAAATTTATTTATATTATTATTATTATTATCATTATAAATACATTCATTATAAATACACTATATAAATAATACATAATATATTTATATAAGATTAAAACTTAAAGAATTTAATTTATATACACTATCGGATTATATAATTTTAATAGTATTATACAAATCACAACCACTAAATCATTAATAATATTTGATTTTTTTATAACTATTTTAAAGTCGCTTATATGATTAATTATAATTTTATATTGTATAAATTTTTTCTAAATTAGCAGCGCAAACAAATTAAATTTAAATTAAAAAATATAAAATTCCATTCCATATTTTTATATTAAAATGTTACCATAACTTAGTTTAAAATAAATACTTCAAAAAGATTAAAATAGAGGGAAAATTTATCTATTTCTATATTTTGCTGAATAGGGAAAGTTTATTTTATTTGCAACCAGAAAGATAAAATAGGTTTTTGGGTCAACAAGTTTGTTATGGATACACACAGTGGCTGATGCACTGTATAATTCTCTTCCCATGTCAAACCAAAACCTAAAAAACATAAATAAAAGCACACAACACGACCCCGCGTATTTAGTATTTAGGGGTTGTTAATATTTTTTTAGACAAAAAATTCTTAAATTTAAAAAAAAAAATGTTTTTGCATTAATTTCAATTAAATTAAATAAACTAAAGCCAACTAATTGAATTTCACACTTTTTTCTCTCTCTGTCTTTTCTATTTCGCTTTCTCTTTCTTACAAAGTCTTAAAAAACTCTCCAATTGTTGTTGCTTTGTCTGGTTCTTTCTCCAAACCAGAACGCTACCGGCGAGCATAATCTCGCCGGCAAATTGCCCTACGCTGGCCGGAATCTCTATTTTCCACCACCGAATTCCGATCTCTTATTCCTCTTTTCTCAATTTTTTCGCCAGTGTCTGGGTCCTCAAAAACAAAAAATTAATAAATAATTTTTTGCCTCATTTTTATTCTTTTATTGTCGTTAAAGCATTGCATAGAAAAGAGGTGAGATTGTTTTAAAAAATAAATAATGGGATCACCTGTTTCTGAATTCCTTCTTATGTCTTAGACCTCTTTCAAAGATTCAATTTTTCATCTTTTTTCTCCTTACCCTTTCTCTATTCCTTTGAGAATTAAGAGTTTTGAAGTTTTTTCTATTTGTTGGAGAAAGATGGTGTTTGAATTCAGGTTAGAATTTTGCTTGGTTTGATATATATTTTAATTATATATATTTTTTTTGTAAATAACCAATTTTATTAACTATTTTTTTTTTTCTCATGGTGGTTCTGACTTTGAGATTGAATTCTGATTCCAACCTGTTTATGTTGTTCATAGTTGTCTTTTCCTTTGAAAAATTGGGTTTTGGCACTTGATCTATTAATGTTGAATGTTTTTCCAGTAAAATTCCATTGAATTTATGCTGGAGAATTGTAAAGTTGAGCTGGATTATTATTTTTTATATGAAATTTATGATTTCTATGGACTTATTTTTATTTTCTTGAAAATTGTTTCAATTGTTAGGTTCTTGGTAGGTAAGAAGCGAGCTTTCTTATTTTTCGTTTTCCGCTGGTTTTTTTAGTTGAAGATATGTAACTATTTTTTGCCTGTATCTATTTCTTTGAATTTTTGTAGTTGAATAATAATATATATATCTTTTATATGTTTCATAGTTTAAAATAGTCAACTATTCTCCTCTTTTATTTATTTATTTTTTTTGTGAAGAAATTGACCTTAAAATTATATACAGATTAAGATGTTGATGAGTAGAGTCCAAAGAAGCTAGCAGCAAGTGAGGAACTTTTCAGCAATACAAAAATTATTTTTTTTCTTCCAGATTTTGTGGACTCCGTGCTGCAGGGATGCCTTTTCAAGTGATGGATCAAAGGGGTGTTTCTGATTCCTCCCATTTTTTTGATGATATTGCCTTTCATTCTGAGGTATTTTTTTTTATCTCATTTTTTATCTTATGAATTTGATGATAATTTTTGTTTTGAATTCTGATAAACATTATTATTACCTCCATTTTACTTTTAATGTTGTTTTAGAAGAAATTTTTTGTTCAATATAACATTAATTACTAATAAGAGAGAGAATCTTGTAAAAATTATGTATGTTAAATTAAAGAGCTAAAGAATATCTCAAGAAAATTAAAAAGTTATTTTAGTATACACAAGGCATTAATTATATTTTATAATCTTAAATGACAACTAAAAAGAAATGAAGCTAGTAATTAATTCCTCTGGAGGGTAGTATATGGTTTTAGATTTTGAGTCTTCTTTTGCAAAAAAATTTACTTAACTTATGTTGAACTCTTTTTTGTGCAGAGCAATGCTGGATTAAGAAAGCCAAAATATATTCAAGGTGAGTTACCAATCAATCTATTATTTGTCCACATCTGTCGTCTATGTTTCATTGGTTTGTTTGCTGATCTCATCATTAATTGCCCAATATTTTTAAGTAACAATAGCTATGGTTGGGACATTGAATGATGAACTACTCAAACTTTGGTTCAGAAATTGACTATTCACTTTTGTTTGGACATCAATTTTTCTGTTATGTATATCTTTTGATATCTATTTTTTTCTGTATCTGTATATATGACGGTGTTAATTTTGGTGTTTTCAGCTAATATTAATATTTCTCACACTTTTGTTTTGAACTTATTAATGCTTGTGTGGTTGTATAATAAATTGTTATCAATGTAACAAGCAATTAGGCTTGGTATGAGTGATTGCAAATTCTAAAACAAATGAAGTATATATAATATCTCTTTGTGGTGAATCTGGTGATAATACTCGATTACCTTGGTTCTTTTTAGACAATGTTCCTCTCGCTTTCTACAATAAATCAATCAATGTTTTCTTCCTCCTAATGTAATGATTCAGTTATCGATATTGTAATGAGTTTTGGCAAATATCTAACCACTGCCTTTTTCACGGAAACATTGCATGCTTAAGTCTACACTATGTGCTTGCAACTCTTTGCATTGGTATGGCATTAGCTGGAATAATAATCATGGTTTCATAAGTATAGGTAGATACTGCATTCTGCTGAACCGAAGCTAATATATGTTTTTATTCGGTGAGCAAAAATATATTTCAATAACTACTTTGTCTGCAAAACATGTTCCCGATTTCTGAATTAGTATCAATTTTATCAGGAAAGAATGGGATGATAGCACTGCCTGGCAGCACTTTGAGTGCTTCATCACCCTTTGAAGTAAATGCAAAATCTGGATTGCCGATGTCACAGACTAATCTATCTGAGGAAAGTGTAGAAAAGCTACCTTTTGCTGGAGAAGAAGGAATCACTGGTGTATTAAAGGGTTCGATGGAATCGTTGCATTATAATCCCGAATCATGGTCTGATGTGTTTATGCAGTCAGCACCTACCTCATATCGGCTGATTGGGAACAAGGTTGTCGCCAACAATGCTGTCCAGCGTGAAAGTAGTCTATTCTCAAGCTCACTGTCTGATATGTTTAGCAAAAAATGTAAGATTTTTTTCATGCATAGTTACATATTAATTGAGCATGCATGTATAATGGGTAGGTATTACAGCACAGTTAAGTGATTGACACTAATTCCTTTTCATCTTTTGAATCCTTTCACTAGACTAGATTGATATCTGCCAAAGTTACATTTTAGTTGTTTAAGGTTTTCCAATGTTACTTTAGTTAAATTGATATCCTTATCGGTGTTTATATGCAAATTTTGGAGCAGTAAATTTATTGGGGAATGATGTTCTGTCTGATCACCACACTACTATTGATTCCCTTCTGGTGGAAGAACCGTATAAATCTCTTGAAGATATGGAGGCTGACTCTATAAGGAATCTCCTTCCTGATGAAGATGATCTATTTTCCGGTGTTGCTGATGAGTTAGGATACAATTTTCGTGCTAGAACGAATGATGACTTGGAAGATTTTGATTTGTTTAGCAGTGGAGGAGGCATGGAGCTGGAAGGAGACGAACATTCAAGTTCAATGAAAAGAGCATGTGGTCTGGATGGAGATTATGGTTTGTTTGGAGGTTCTAAAGGAAAGCTTCCTTTTGATGAACAACCTTCTAGAACACTTTTTGTTAGAAACATTAATAGCAGCGTAGAAGACTTCGAGCTAAAGACTCTATTTGAGGTCTGTCTTTATTATTTTTCGGTGCTAGATGGTCTCTTAAGTTTTCAAAAATATTATTATTCATAAAATGTAAATGGGCTCCTATTTTTTTTTTTCTGACAGAAATATGGAGATATCCGAACCATGTATACAGCTTGCAAGCATCGCGGGTTTGTTATGATTCATTATTATGACCTAAGGGCTGCACAAAACGCAATGCAAGCACTTCAAAATAGACCATTGAGGTCAAGGAAACTCGATATACATTATTCAATTCCGAAGGTATGTTCCTAATAATAGGTTCTGTATTCCATAGCCAGTAATTTGGATATAATCGGTTGTGTTATTGTTCTATTGTCATATGGTAGTACTACTATGTACTATGCTTTTTTCAACCGCCTCGGTTTTCTACTTTTTTATGCTTTTCCGAAAAATATATCTTAACTGGATTGCATGTTTAGGTCAACGCTCCAGAGAGGGATATCGGCCATGGTACGCTGATGTTAACTGCTCTTGATCCATCTGTTACAAATGATGATCTTAAACATATTTTTGGATTTTATGGAGAAATTAAAGAAGTAAGTGTTCATTGTTGATTTTTACACATCTTAGTTGCTTGTGTTTTATGAAAAGTTAATACAACATCCTTAAATGTTATGTTTTTAATTGCAGATCTATGAAAATCCAGAACTGAAGCAGCTCAAATTTGTCGAGTTTTATGACGTGCGAGCTGCAGAAGCTGCGCTTCGGGCATTGAACAGGATTGACATTGCTGGGAAGCAGATTAAGCTTGAACCTGGCCATCCTAGGTTCGCGGCATGGTGGCTATAATAATAATACCCACTTTTTATTTATTTATATATTTATTTTGTTTCTATGATAGTATCTCTTTTTTTAATATCCGTAATCTTATAATGAGTTTCGTCATTGTTATGTGTGTCTATCTGAGTGATATTTTGTAGATAAGTTTTTATTTTATGCATATTTATTTTACCACCTTTAATAGTTTTTTTGGGGAATTTAGTGGTTAAAGGAATGCAATATTATTATAGATCTTGGTGATGGAAAAATAGTTATCCTTTCCTTCTAAAAATTATTATCTTCCATTAACAACCATGAAAACTTTCTTTTGTAGTCTAATGCAGCAGTCTCATAAGGGACAAGATGAACGGGATCTTGGCAATAGTACTATTGACAACTTGTCGTTAAGACAAAAGCGTAAGATTTTATCTGCTTCAACTTGTTTTTTCCTAGGAAGCAAATGCTCTTCTTGGTCTCACTAGACATCATTTGCAGCAACACTGTCTTCTGGAGTAATCGGTTCTGGCTTCTTGGACAATGGATATAGCCAGAGATTTCAATCTGCAATGCGGCAACCTTTGAATGCATTTATTGATAATAATGCATTCTTTTCTACTGATTCTAGCGTTCACAACACTGTGAGAGGGGCGTCCATTGGAAAAGTTTCTGAGTCCCGAAACCTTGTCGATGCAATGAAATTTGCATCTAGTCCAACATTTCATCCTCATTCTTTACCAGAGTATCATGGTAGTTTCGCTAACGGTAGTCCGTATAACTTTTCAAGCACCATTAGCAACAAGGCTGGTAATATAGGTGCTGGAGGAGTGACAGAAGCCTCTAATGGCAGGCATATTCAAGGAATAAGCTCAATTGGGAACTTAGCTGAATTCAATGGTGTAGGTAAGTGTACCGCCATTGGATGTTAATTTTTGGATAGGTAAATGTTAGTTGTTAATATGTTATGTTAGCTTCACTGATTTGTAATCTTTGTTTTGTTTAGGTTTATCAGGAAATGGGATGCGCCCACATCATGGACTTAATCAAATGTGGAGCAACCCAAATTTCCATCAGCAACCTTCATCAAGCCCCGTGCTCTGGCAGAAAACGCCGTCATTTGTTAATGGTGGTGCTCCTGGCCTGTCTCAGATGTCAAGCTTTGCTAGAACACCGCCGCATCATATGTTGAGAACACCACAGATGGACCACCATGTTGGATCAGCGCCGGTTGTTACAGCCTCGCCCTGGGAAAGGAAAAATTCTTACTTGGGAGAGTCTCCTGAGGCTTCCGGTTTTCATGGCTCTTGGCAAATGCGCCCGACGGACTTTTCTCCTCATAATAAGATGTTTTCTCATGTTGGTGGGAATGGTATTGAACTCTCGTCCAGTGCTGGGCAGAGCTCGCCTAATCAGTTGTCACATATTCTCTATGGGAGACAACATCCGACGACTTCAATGTCAAAATTTGATTCTACCAATGAACGAATGAGAAACCTTTATACTCGTAAAAATGCTGTTAGTGAAGCAAACACCAACAATGTTATTGCTGATAAAAAACAATATGAACTTGACCTTGGTCGCATATTGCGTGGGGAAGACTGCCGAACTACTCTTATGATAAAAAACATTCCCAACAAGTATGTGAATAGTCTCCCCATTTTTATTTTTAACTTTTCGCTGCTTAAAGCCATTTTTTTATTTTAATAGATTGTTTTAAGATCCAACAATTATTTACATGAAAATGCATATTTAATTCACTGGTCGCATGATTTGACCTATTTCTATTTTTTATGTTACTTTCTTGGTAGGTATACTTCAAAGATGCTGCTTGTTGCCATAGATGAGCAATGTCGCGGAACTTATGATTTTCTGTATTTACCAATAGACTTCAAGGCAAGCATTTATTTTTTGTTGCTTTGATTCTTTCCTTTCGAGATGAAATCATAAATATGCTTCTAATTCAATTTCTTCAATGTTTGCAGAACAAATGTAATGTTGGATATGCATTCATAAATATGACTGATCCTGGCCAAATTGTTCCTTTCCACCAGGTTATTTGGAAATTCTTGTGCAATGTTAGTTAATAGTTATTCATCTATGTACAATGAATTTTGATAAGAAGTGTTTTGCAGGCTTTCCACGGTAAAAAATGGGAGAAGTTTAACAGTGAAAAAGTAGCCTCACTTGCATACGCTCGAATTCAAGGAAGATCTTCTCTTGTTGCTCATTTCCAGAATTCAAGCCTGATGAATGAAGATAAACGTTGCCGCCCTATTCTTTTCCATACAGAAGGCCCAAATGCCGGCGATATGGTAAATCAACTTGTTCTTTCACTTGAATTTTTTTCCTTGCACTTTACAAAGAAGCTACTGAATTACTGTTGCTGTGATTCCCTGATATTTACCTTCATAGATCTGCTTTTACTATTATTTATTATGTGACACCATTGCACCAATTCGAGTAAAATGCGTACTTTCTCCTTTACATCTTAAATCTTTTCTCTTTATACCTGCCATCGATATTTACTGTTATCATGTTAGGTGGCACCTATTGCCTTCATGCATGATATGAGAATGCAAGTATCCAAAAAGGAAGACATTCCATGCAATTTGATTGACTGAAACTAGTTTCAAAAAGTTTGGTTATATAATCACTCATTCCTGCTTGAAAAGTTTTCTCAACGGATTATCCTTTAATTAATTATGTCCTGCATATTGCAACTAAGATTAAGGGACTCAAACATCTTATGCAAGCGGTTAGGAGTTTGATTCCCGACTCTACCGTATAGAGAACTCACCTGGTGTGCCCAATAGATTCTCAGATAGAGATTTATCACTGTTAAGCAGCCGTGAATACTTTGTACCTATTAAAAAAAGCATAATGGTTCTTTCATAACATAAATCTCAGTGACAGTTAACGAAATTATGTCTCTACAGGAGCCTTTCCCTGTTGGTGCCAATGTTAGAGTGAGACCTGGAAAATCTCGCAATGCTGGCAGCGTAGAGGAGAATCGGAGCCAAGTGAGTACTTCTTCAACTTTAGCAAGTGGAGAAGAGTCTGCAAATGGAATAGAAGAAGACTCTTCAAGAAACTCTGACTGAAATTGCATAACTGATCTTCAATATCAACAACCCCCATGTATATTGACATGAGGAAAAGGGGCTCACAATTTTTTTCACCTTTTAGAGAAGAGCCTCACTCAAAGTTTTCAGAGGATGAGGTACATAACCACAATGAAGTTTAATGTCTCTAGTAGTATTTTTGGTATATGTTCCTAAATTTTTGCATGGAGTCTTTGCTATTTATCTCACAAGTTAAGAGAATGGAGGCTCAAAATTTTGGATAGCTGTGAGAACAATTTGCATACACGAGTTTCCCTTGAGTTTCACATCATTGATGATTTCAAGGGTACTTGACTGATTTTGTTTGTCCATTATTGTCTTGTTGTTCATATGTACTTTTTGTTTTCTCAATTCCGGAGTTTTTGTACCCTTGTCGGGTCAGTTTTTGTCCGTAGATCATTGTTGAGGGAACATATTTTAAATTGCAATATTTTAGTTACCATATGTTAGTACTTTCCTATTTTGTATTTTGGATTTCAATTGTTATTTCTTCTTTTGAAATGTTTGCTTATCTAATGTATCTTTGGTTTTTTTCTTTTTCACTTTTGGACTAGGCATAATTGATTTTAGGATTGTAGAATTGATTTTGACATGAATGTGTCTTAGAATTGATTTCGAACCGGCTTATTACAGATTATAAATAAATGATTATGGTATTCACTACTTTAGATATTATTTTTTACAGATTTTACAAAATGATTTTAGTATTTTATAAATTAGATATTTTTTAATAAAAAAATCAGTTATTAGAATGATTTTTTTTGGTAAATTACTTAAAATAGTTTTTTTTTCATTTGAAATAGTTTTTAAATTATATTATAAATTTTCAAAATATTGACAAATGGATGAAAATTCTCAATTTTTTTTAAAAAGATATTTTTTTTTTCTTTTCAAAATAAGATGTAACAAATGAGATCTTTATCTTGAAGTTAAAATTTGGAAATTTTGTCCGTACAATTAATTGTTAACTTCAAATATATTATTTAATTTATTTTTTATATAAAATATATTTAAATTTAATTTAGTTTTAGTCAGAATCAATTTTATTAACTATTGAAGGTTAAATTCAAATTTTTGTCATCACGGATTCAATCATACACATAGTTAGAGAACCTCTTGTTTGGTTGTCTTTTGTTAAATTTGCCTTCAAACTAATTTTTAAATAGAAGCAACATAACTAGTACTTTTCATTCTTCAATTGTTTTGCTTTTTTCTCATCTATGCAATTGTTATTCAAAACAGTGATGCTAGAAATTTGGTCGTGGATGTTAGTAGGCCTATTTTGGAGTGTTATCTCAAAATCGTAGATCATAAACACTAAATAGTACAAATGTTTTGCTCACGAAAAACAACTGAACGCTGTGGTTAGATTTAAGGCTGGTTTAAAAATAAATAATTTAATGCAGTTTTAAATTGGATTATAAATATAAAATAATTATTCGAAAAAGAATTTTAAAATTTTTTTTATAAAAAATATCAATTTCTTTTGAGAAAAATAAATATAAAAATTTTTCCGATAATTTGTTTTTAAAAAGATAATTTTGAATTTTTTTAAATAGATATTAAAAATTCAAGAAAAAATGATTTTTTATAATTTTTTTTAAAAAATAGAAGTTAATTTTTTTTCTCGAAAAACATCTTAATTGAGGTAAAAAAATTAAAATTATTAAATTAATTTTTGAATTAAGTTTAATTAACTGAATTATTTTAAATATGTAATTTAATTCATGAACTATTTAAATAATTTAATTTTTTTATGATGCAATGCAATTTAATTCATAAATATGGTCTAATTAATTATATTTTTACATACTCCTAATTAAATTGACATTAATTTTAATATATTTTGACTTTTTATTTATTTAAAATATATGACATCACGCTTTGTGTCATTTATATGAATCACGCTTTTGATTCATTAGATATTGAAATGTTTACATAGTTCATTTAATTCTCCCTTTGTGTTATTTATTTTTTAAAATATTTATAAATTAATTATTTAAACAAAAGTTTACAAAGTTATATTTATTGTTATTTTTGAGTTTTGGAATACTCTTTCAAAATAAATTGATGTCACCAAAAATATTACTGAATTGAGTCGTAGATTACGTCAGTATCTTTAACACATTTCACGATATTAAGATAAACCAGCTATATCGAAGTTCTACTACAACTTAAAAAAACTATTATAGAATTTAACCATCAGTAGTTAAAAAATGTCACTCGCACTGTGATACAAATGACCACTAAAAAAACAAAAAAGAAGATGAAGCAGAAAATTAAAAGTAAAGAAAAGTCTTGAATTTTTTAAGAATTTTTGTTGTGATTTTCTATCTGAGTAGAGTTATCTATTTATAGAGGAACTCTGCAACTCACGGAGAAAAAATCAACTATACATAAAACTAGATCCACGTAAAACTACAATTCGAAATTTTCTAAGTTTTCGAAAATAATTATGACAAATTAACAAAAATACCTTATTATTCTTTTAACTTTTTAAAAATAATCTATGTCAAAATTATTTTTTAATTTAAAAATATAGTGGGAGTTCCTAATTATCCTTCGGCGATCCTAACAAAGTAACTTTCACTACCACTACTATAGATTGAACAAGACAATGGAACAAAGATGGTGTCGTCGATAGTATTATTGACAAAGAAGCATTGCTTGCTCTTGTTAAACACCGTTCTCGTGAAGTCAAACGACTCAATTACCACCTTTCATATTACACTTCCAAGGTAAAGATAATACTTTTCTTATCTTACAAATTAGTTTTGTAAGATGGTTTAATTTTTTTGATTAATATGATATTAAAGTCTATTAATTGAATCATTCATCCACCCTAATCCTATTATCCAAAACACACTAAGCACAATAATGACACACATTTGGGGGTTTTGTAAAGATGAATTAAAACCTGATAGTTTATTTATTCATTCAAATGCTACCATCCTTTGTATATATGCTCCCATTTCGATTATACTTGAGATATATATGTTGTATTTTGTAGACCGCATACAAATACAAATAAAAATAAAAATGTATATCATAACAATCACATTTTATAAAATCTGTTTTTTTTTTATTTGGTACAAATAACATATTTCTTTCTTTTTTAGCAGATTTAGAAACATCTTTCAATAACTTTGTGCTGTGTTGTATTTAAAAGTTGTTGTCATACGTAATATGATATATACACATTCTTCCATATTTAATTGCAAACGTACCATATATAAACATGTAATTTTTAATGACTTATGTGAACTTAACATGTTTATAGTTACAGAACAAACACAAAAAATGGAATGAATCTCTGGATAGAAAATTGGAAACTGTTATCTGATTGTGTGTATTGGATATTTTTCGAGTTTAGAAGACTAATGGGGGTTGCATATTAAATAATCAAAACTCCAACAATTTAGTCCAAAAACCTCACAGAAAGATAAACACCAAGTATTGATTTTTTTTATTTATTGTTTTTAGCATTTCTTATATAAAACTTTAAAAACAGAGAGAAAAAAAAGTATCAACAAATTGATGTTTTTATAATTAAAAGTGAAGATAAAGGAAATCGAAGTTTATTTCCATTTGTTCGTTCAAGTGTCGTAAAACTATTTGCTTTTGCACCGTAATGAGAAGAATTTAATGATCACAATCTTTTTTTTGTTCGATTGAGTTTTGATTCCCCTTAGCTTAGTTCCTAACCTGTCAAATTCCACAGTACTTGATGTGGTGCATGACAGCAATTTTTATTCTAGAATATTTGTCATGCGTACGACAACAACATAATGGTGAAATAGGTTATCATGATTTTGCTATGATCAACTGTGGTTCTCTAACTTCTCTGAAAAATATTTTATTCTGATCTCAACATTGGATTAGAACATCTTTGCCAATGTTCATCGTTTGGTTTAAATTTGGATTTGGATAGAATTGATGTTAAAAGAAATTATCTTTAGAGGTTAAACTAATTGAGTTGTGTTTGGCAATGATAAATTAGTTGATATAGGTGACTGCACTAAATTTTCAAACAAATCCATGAATAATGTTGCCTTGTCAAACAAGGAAGAAGAAAACATAGAATTATGGTCATGCATTGCATGCTGGTTTACTTTAAGGGGGTCAACAGAAAGCAAGTCAAGCATTATAGTTTATGATTGCTCCATCCACGCAGACATGCAATCATGGTCACACTTTGTCCCATGGCTTGTCTGCTTGCTCTTTTTGCTACAAGCCTACAAGTACTATATGTAATCTAATGTCCCAAATGCCAAGACAAATTGCAAGTCCTTTTCCTTAACAAAAATTAATTATTTTGTCAAACATAGTGACATTTGAATTCATGCTGAGACCACAAAAATTACATTCAAGTGACTTGCCCTTATTTTAAGTAAGATATATTTTATTTTAGTATATTGTATTTTTAAAAAAAATAACGATTGACTCCCTGTTATTTTATTAATCCTACTTCGAAAGCTAATATTTATTTAGATATTCTATAACTAATACATCGTGTAAAAAATTCATATATATATATATTCAACTAAAACTTTTGAAATTTTTTTTTGGTGCAAGCTATTGAAAAAAAACTGTAAGATACAAGAAAACATGAAATGAAGTGGTTTGAAATGAAATGAAGGGAATTTCAGTATTGAAGGTTTGATGGATGAGTAAATAAACAATTGGGAATAAAAAAGGGTATAACGAATGAATGGTGTCTAGTCAAGATTGCGTGGGATAAAAGGAAATGAAAACGACCATTGGACTGGGTTGGGTGTTTAGTGCGCTTCATAGCAATTCTTTCACTTTCATGTATTGTTAATTATCTTTGACTATTAATTAACTTTGTGACAAAAATGATCGAATCTTATTTCGCATTCATCATTAAAATAAATGTTTGCCTTTTAACTTGTTCAACTTACTAGTTCCGCAAGTCAAAAACAAAAAACACACTAGTTCCTCCCTCCATATTTTTGTATTTTTATTTTTATTTCAGGTAGAATGAAATTCTAACAATTTAAAGATTGATAATGAATTGTTATTACAAAATTTTAAATTTGAATTTTTTTAATTGATTTATTCTTAACTAAAATTTATTAATTAAGTGCGTTCAATATTAAAATAAAAAAATGGACAAGTGCGTGCCTTTTATCTACAAAAGAAAAACTGTTTAATTGTATTTTTTTTATAAATATTTTTTTGAGATAATATATATATATATAACTAAATTAGGGGTGTACAAGGAAGTAATTCAATAATAAAAATAAAAAAATTTTAAAAGTCAAAATCAAAATATTTTTCTAGAAGGCAAAATACACAACCTCAACCTGCTATGGAGAAGTCGAACTTAACACATAATCTAATGTAATGTAAATTATGTAGTTTATGAGAAATCACGATCAATGTCCATTGGGATATATTCCGAAATGTATCCAAAAAAAGGGTAATATGATGTTAGCACATCATCATTCTCTTTATTAGAAGGCAAAAAAAAAAAAAAGTGGAGACAAGAAACAACAACTGTTGACCATGATACCTGACTGAGATTTAGCCATCATTTGGTAAACAATTTTTTAAAAACATTTTCAGAATTCAAATATTGGTATTTAGTATTCCATAAAATTAACAATCTCAATTGTAGAGTTCTAGACTTCTAGCTAGTTTGGAGATGTTTAAATCTTCAATATAATTTAAAAAAAAAAAAAAACTTTTCTGAATGACATGACGATGATTTTACACAAAAT
>JBBPBR010000003.1:4479141-4495722 GCA_037974775.1 Cicer pinnatifidum | reverse complement strand
ATGGAAAAAAAATAACGAGAATTATAAATTTTTATGTGATCATAAAAAAAAAATTTATTTGAAGAATGATAAAAGTATAAATAAAATAGTTTAAACAAAAAAGAAAATAAAAAAAAATGTTACACAAAAATGAGAAGTTAAAAATGTTACACAAAATTGAAAATAGTTTTAAAAAAATCAATCATTTCATTTGGTAAAGTGGAATAAAATTATAAGTTAAAGATAAGATGAGAAGACAACATAGGTATACTAAAACTTAATATCCCTTTTAAATATAATTCTAGATAAGTGGTTAACAATGTTTCAATTACTTATTATTGACTTTGAGATTATAGCTATAAATTTGTATATTTTAAAATCAGGTATGTCAATAAAGCTGGTCGGGATAGATTTTGCTACTCTTCAAAAAAAATATACCCCCAATGAATATTTGAATAATACTCAACCTTGACAATTTGGGTTTTCCACTCTATGTATAAAAATGTAAAGTTATTTATTTATTTTATAATTATGAAAAAAAATTATTGAAAATACATTAGAATTCAGAAAATATAATTTTTACTCGCTGTATAAGTTAGAAAGTGGAGTAGAAATCGACACTTCATCTTGTTCCTACTCTGACTTCAAAAATTGAAAAAAATCCGAACACACATCAATCAAATCGAATTTTCAAATAAAGTTAGGATAAGTTCCTATGCTTACATATGAGTGGTTCATATGCTTACATATATGAGTGAGTCTTATTACCATGCTTATTTAAAATCTCAATCCATATCAAGATTTGAAAACTACAACTCACTCAAATATAGTACTACTATTTGTGTACACATTCATCAATGAGATTTAACCATAACTTTCTATGTTTTCAAATCTCAAAGTCGATATCATAATTCCCAAACTATATACTATTTGTGTACACATTATCTCCACTTGCAACCTAACATGCTTTCACAAGATCAACACGTTACTGGATCTTTCATAATCTTTATTTTAGTCTTACTCAACTAATTTTAAAACTATTAGTAATTGATTTTTAACATTTTAAAATAAGGAACAAGGTTTCAATTACTTCTATCATTGACTTTGAGATTTAATCATAGATTTTTGTATTTTAAAATCTCAGTCAATATCACGATTCCTAAACTGGTTATAGCAATACAGTTGGTTCATGCATTCACATTAAAATTAAAATTTAACAAATTAATTTCTTATAAAATTTCTTATAAAAGGATGATGTATTAGTAAAAAAAAAAAAGGATAATGTATGTTCAGAAAATTTAAAAACAAAAATAATAACTCAAAATACTATAACGAGATTTATCAAATAATATTTTTTTAGGCAATTTATCAAATAATCTTAATAATATAAACAAATTGTAGACATGAATAAATTTTTATGATATGAAAGTTACATTTTTGGTAACCAAAGTCGTTGTTAAGACTAATTTTTTAAAGTAATTAAAATCTATTTAAAATTAAGATAGTGTGACACAACTAATAGATATTTAGATCTCTTAATCATTCTAATATGCTTTAATTTACCAAAATATATATATATCTTTCTATTTAAAGGGTTTACATTTCCCTACAAATTATTTTTCATTGAAGACCAATTTTGAATCCAACCAAATTATTGTCTTTTTATTTTGAATTGTGTCTCCATTGGCATGGCTTGTGTTACACCAATACCTATCAAGAACAAAGCACTGTATTTCAAGTTCCAAACTAGACCAAGTTTGTTGCAATACTATTATAAACCCTTAAGGTTAGTTAGTTAGTTGCCACACTTTTCAACTATAAAAAGAGTTGAACAGTTTATAATAAACACTTGTTAACTCTTAGTTTTGTTTTTGTACTTGCAATTTTGAATCCACAGCTTCAAGTGTTTGTATGCAAAAATGAATGATAGTAATAACATGGTGACAATGAGAAGTAGTATTCTGAAAGATCTTTATGAGAAGCATAGACAGAGTCCTTACTATGACAATCTCTGTCGACCCATTTCAGATTTGATTCCATTCATTGATTCTGGAATCAGAGGTGTTACTACCAACCCTGCGGTATTCTCTTCATTTTTCCTTTACCTGTATCTACTTTCTCTACAAAACAACATTGTTATTTTATTGAACTTTATTTCACTACAGATATTTGAAAAAGCTATATCATCATCAAGTGCTTACAATCAGCAGTTGAGGTAATTTTTTTGTTTCTATTACTATATATATATACTACTAATACTCATCATCATGTGGAAGTGTTATTCGCTTAACATTCTAAATTAAGCCGTTCACTTTAGAGAAATCAGATCTAATGTAAAATGATACGAATTTGATTGACGGTTAAGCAGGGAGTTGGTAGATGCAGGGAAAGGCATAGAAAATGTCTACTGGGAATTGGTTGTGAAGGACATACATGATACATGCCAACTCTTGGAGCCAATATACAATGAAAAAGATAGTTTAGATGGACATGTATCTATTGCAGTTTCTCCCAAGCTTGCAAATGATACCAAAGGAACAATTGATGCAGCCATATGGCTTCACAAAATGGTTGGATGTCCAAATGTTTTTATTAAAATTCCTGCAACTGATGAATCCATTCCTTCAATAAAGGAAGTTATATCTCTAGGGATAAGTGTAAATGTCACTGTAAGTTTTATATTTTGATGTCACAAATTTGATTCTTATAGGATGCAGGAGCAGTATATGCTTATAGTTTTTGTGTATTTTTGAACAGCTCATATTCTCTCTCCCTAGATATGAAGAAGTAATTAATGCTTATTTGGATGGTCTTGAAGCTTGTAGTATGAATGATTTATCTAAGGTTAGAAGTGCAGCAGCATTTTATATTAGTAGAGTGGATACTACAATTGACAAGAAACTTGAACAGATTGGTACTGTTGAGGCTCTTGATCTCACAGGAAAGGTGTGAAGCATTTTTTTCTCCTTAATTTTTGTGGTTTTTGTTTTTGATTGTGTTGGACAATTTTGGATTTGGTGCAGTCAATAGATCTCGGTCTATGGATGAAGATTTAATCCAACAACTCATATTTTAAAACCAATTTGATCAAGTTACAAAATAAATTGTTGATTGAAAATATGTTGATTAAGAGGCTTTCCAAGACTCATTCAACACATATGTGTAGGTCTAACTTGGTATTATGGGTCTGAACATACGCTCCAATATATCAAATGTCTCTACAGTTTTTTATTATCTGAGTTCTATTATGAGATTATTTCTAGTATTTTAATTATCATAATTATAATTTCTTATAGAAAAATGATTTTTTTTATAATGTGAGGGATTGAGCCACTTTATGCTTGCGCCGACATATATATTTTTACTTTTGTCTGAAACTGTTGTAATGATTGTTTCAGGGTGCGGTTGCTCAAGCAGTGTTAGCTTACCAGATTTACCAGAAAATATTTTCTGGTCCAAGATGGAAATCCCTTGAGAAGAGAGGAGCCAAGAAGCAAAGATTGATGTGGGCTTCAACAAATGTGAAAAATTCATCTTACCCTGATACTTTTTATGTTGATTCTCTTATTGGACCTGATACGGTAAGCCATAATAATCTTGGTAAGCAAATGGTAAAATTCGGTCAGTCATCTCTTTATTATAAGGTTACTGAATTGAAGTTGTTAATGTTTGGTGCATATCATACAGATTTCAACCTTACCAGAACATGCTCTTAATGCATTTATGGACCATGGTATTGTTTCAAGAACCATTGATTCAAAAGTATCGGAGGCTGAACACATTTACAATGCAATTGAGAAGTTGGGGGTTGATTGGAGTGGTGTTGGATCACAATTGCAACATGAGGTGCTGGTTTCTTTCACAAAAAGCTTTGACAATGTGCTTCAATGCCTACGAAACAAGGCTAAAGCGTTGTGAATTCGAGTGTGTTTGGTGTCACAATGGTTTTGATAAAAACTACTATTAAGCCAAAACTTGATGCATATGCAGTGAGGGATCATACTGTCAAAGCTTGGCATGTACTTACACCACTCACAAAAATAAATAAACTACTTTATCGAAGTCATAAATAAATAAATATTCTATTTTTCATTTTTAATCGTCGTTTTAAGGTTAATTGCACATATTGAAACAACGAATAGTAAATATTGAACAATATTTAAAGTGAAATGACTCATACATCTATTGTTTTAAAATTTCGATTATATATGTTGTGTCCAATCTGTTTGTGTGGTTGCTCTTAGCTCAAACTAGTTATCTAGACTTCCCTCAGGACCCAACAAGTTGAAGAAATAAATAGCTTAATATAAATTCCCAACAAAAGAAAGTGCAGGTTTCATCTCATGTGAGTCATTAATGTCCGACGAAAAGCACCAAGAACAGCAAGTTCTGAATCTACTAAGGAATTGGTCCTTCTGGTGTGTGTCTGGTGGAGTTCAGTGTCAGGGTCACTAAAACAGTAGACAGGAGCCTGCCAATGGGCATCATCCAGCACTGCACCGACCTCAAATGTCATAACATGAAAAGTCATTCCTGCACTCATCAACCATCATATATATCAGCCTTGTGTTGTGAGTAACTAGCAATACAAGTAGTCATTAATTATAAAGGCATAGTCAGTATAGATATGAAAGCATAAGTAAATAACCGTCATAGAAGATCCACTTGACAGGTGTTCGAGTGAGGACATCTTCGTAATACCAAACAAACTCAACTTTCTCCCAAACATTACAAAGGAAATTGTCGACATATTGTTGGCCCAAATAGTTAGCACCAAGGAGCCAGTTTGGTCGGAGAATACCGACCTCGAAATGAAGTAGTTGACAAGTGTGGTTGTAAGGGTCGAGAGTGTAGATAAAGGAGGTGCCATTGTTCCATTCAATGTCGTATTTGAGAATTCCAAGTTGATACTGGTTGATGTTGAAGTTGCGTCCATTAGGCCAATCGTACCATAAATCAGTCTGGTGGAGATCGCCACTCCTGTTTACGAACATGACTGAGTGGAACTGTTCCGGCCATGGAGCTGGGATTGGGTCACAAGTTGAGAGTTCAAAGAAGAGGAACAAGAGACACAAATACAAACACATGTTGTTAGTGGCAGAGCCCATTGCTCAATTTCGAAGATATGTGTTGTATCAAGGACGTGTGTCAGATATATACCACTCAAATTTTACTTGATTAATGTTTCTCAATCCTTGTTTGTGCTTTGGTTACTCATCAATCAACAAAATATCAAACATCAAAATTCATTTATCATATACTTTTGTTAGAGACCACACGTCCAAGATGAATCTTATATTAAAAATACATTTCTTCCGAGTTTGATAAAAAAAAAAAAAATCCTTAGAATATTTTATATCCATGATTAAAAAATGCTAAGACAATAAATATAATAAATTTTTTTATAAAACATATGTCAAAGTCAAACTTAATTAACTATGTCTAATCACTTAACAAACTAAATTTAATCAACTAACTAATCTCTTAAATTAGTAAATAAAATAACTAATCTTACTAATTTTATATTGATAGATATTAATAATCAAAATCTAAATTATAAAGAGTTAGTTCATACTCCCATAGATAATATGTTCTACCAACTTGGGAATATCTTTGATGGATTTAATGGATAATATGTATGCACCTCTATCAACGGACTTTAAAATCTTAAGATCTACTATAACCTTGATCAACTATTGGAATTCAACTCATCTAATTTTTTATTATAAAAAAAAATTGTAGATATTATTTTAAATTTTTATGATAAATGTTACTAAAATAACAGTATTATTTTAAAAGTAACTCATCAAACCAACTAATTTAAACAAAAACGAATGAACCAGTTAGGCCAGAGCTTATCCATGGATTCTATTGGTCTCATCCTGGCGGTTAATTTATTTTTTCTATTCGTACTCAACAAAATGTACCAATGCAGGCATAGCAAAATATAAGGCAAAATAGATCAAAACAAAATGATCAAAGATAAAATATCACACCTACTGAATACAAATTGAGATAAACTGTTTGAACAATAATAGAAAAATGCAGAGACAAACATTTTAAGCTATACTAACATCAATGTTGAGGGGATGGTTTGGTGGTTGAGTTTGGAGGAGATAAAGAGTAAATTGATAAGGAAGTTGAGAGTTTTATCTGACCACAACATAATACTAACATCTTTCTTAAAAAAAAACACATCAATGTTGTCGTTGGCAAAAGGTCCAAATTCTCAATATAAACACGCCATTGCGACCTGCATACCATGTAAAAAAGCTACAATAACATATACCAACAAAAGATATATAATAGTATGAATGCAGAACAAAGGTTTGCCCAGAGTGAAAGTCACAGTCTTCTAGTTTTCACTCCCTTTTTTTCTTTTATACTGATCTCTAGTAGCTAATAATAGCCTACAAGAATTCATTTATTGTAAGTTTGTAACAAAGATGGTATACAAGAATTCATTTATTGTTACAAAGGCAATATTTATTCTCCAGCTACTGATTTCCAGTGATGGGGCTGATTCTCCTTCATAACAGAAGTAGGATTTTGAAGCAGACATAGACTCAAATCATATCTGTCACTCCTAAAGTTAAGCAACTAGTTGCTAATACATTTCTATTTCCAGACTCGCAAAATTAATCCCCTGACAACCATCACAATATCTACATTCGTCGCGCACCAACCTTATCATTTACAAACTCGGGATCTAGTTTCGATCATAAGGATGTACAAAGTAAATAAGTTCCAAAGACACTATATTAGTATATTATAATTATTCTCAAAAAATTCTTTTGGATTTCTTTCATCAATAAGAATCTAAACTTAATTGTCCTCTCTTAAAGTAGATGCAGCAAAATGGATAACAGGCAAAATAACCCGAACTGAAACATAGGTGCATACATATTATATTATACTATGATTTGGTTCAATTTGCAATTCTGTTGCGGCAAGAAATATTTGTGCAGACTTCGACGGAAAGCCATTCCATCAAACTAATCAATGTTATGGACCTCAAATGAGCAAATTGGGAGATAATCTTCTATCAATCTAACATCTCTGTACTGATTTCTAAAAGTCGGAGATGCTTGGTATACCATAAATGGACACAAAAACACTTGTAACATGATTGGTTTTCCATTTGAAATTCAAAGATCTGTGATTTGAGCAAAAATTAGAAGAGACCAGTTTTTTTGAGACACTTGTTTGAGGTGTCTGCAAAGTGTCACATGAGTGTTGGTGTATCTAACTCGTGTTGGACATACAGAGGCGCTTAAACTCAGGTGTGTCCTAGGTTATAAGGACAAGAATCATAATAGCAAATACCATGAATCCCAGCCATAGAAGTGAATTTATGATGAAGGCCAGCGGGGTCTCTCATGATCAAGCAACATCTCCAAATCATTCAGTAATCAGTACTCTTCATCAAGTATGTCTCCTTCACGGATTGTTTGTTACCTCATCCCCTCAAGCCACAAGAAAGGAAGAAAAACATGACCATCTACTCATCTTAACCATCGCAACCTCCAGAGCTGATCAAGACTATATCTAGCTCAGCTCTAGGAATTAACCTTTGCGTGAACAATAGTGGACTGTCATAACTTTAGCCAATAACTCAACCTGCTACACAAAGGTCATATAGACCCAATATCCGAACACAATGACCCATAAATGAGTATTATCAAAGAGATCATGTCAAACACGTGTCCTTTTACTTCATCAAATTAGACGACACACGAATAGAGCACATGAAACATAGGGGTCCCACACAAGAAAAAAGGAGTCAAAGATCATTTAACATGTGCACAAGAAAAAGTAACGACTTCACCCACTCAATCCGTGGTGGGGAGTTAAGGGAGACTAGGAGACCAAGGCCTATGAGGCCTTATAAATAGACAAAGTGTTCAACCAGAAAATCTAAGTTACTCATTCTATTCACATACACACAAACCTAGGTCACAGTACATTGTCGGGTAGGTCTATCTGAATTCTACTTCAAGAACGAATAGCCAAACTTAGAATTACGGTGCAGCTTCCAACAAGACTTTGATAGACGATACTTGGGAAGACTTGAAACATACATGTTTGGACTTTGGATTATGCAAACAAAAAACCAATGGCTCTATTACGAATTAATAGCTTAATATGCATCCCAACAAAGCAAAACGCATATAGATAGAGATACAGATACAATACAAATATTAGTCTCACAATTACTTTAACATATGGTAATGTTGGGTGGTCTATCTCATCTCATCTGACTCATTAACGTCCCACGAAAACCAGCAGAAGTTCCTAAATCTGATAATAAGGAGTCGCTCCTTCTGTTGTGTGTCTGGAGTTCAAGCTGAGGCTCACTAAAACAGTAAACAGGAGCCTGCCAATGGGCATCATCCAGCACTGCACCAACCTCAAATGTCATGACGTGAGCAATCATTCCTGCACTCACCAACCATCATCATATATATCAGACTTTCAGGTCACCGGTAACACAGGTACTATTAATTCAATAAACATAACATATTTTTCTTTTGTAAGTAGCAAACTGTTATGAGTACACATTAAGTATATAAAAGTTATCAATGCGGTGCTTAATTGACTAATGATTGGGTTGAGTTATTCTGATAACAATTGAGTAATAAGGCATAAAAGCATAACTAACCCGAGTAGAAGATCCACTTAACAGGTCTTTGAGTAAGGACATCCTCGTAGTACCAAATAAAGTCGACTTTCTCCCAAACATTACAGAGAAAATTGTCGGCATATTGTTGACCCAAATAGGTAGCACCATCGAGCCAATTAGGTCGGAGAATACCGACATCGAAATGAAGTAGTTTGCAAGTGTGGTTGAAAGGGTCGAGAGTGTAGATAAAGGAGGTGCCATTGTTCCATTCGAGGTCGTATTTGAGAAGTCCAAGCTGATGCTGGATGATGTTGAAATTGCGTCCATTGGGCCAATCGTACCATAAATCAGTTTTTTGGAGATTGCCGCTTCTATTTATGAATAGAACCGAGTGGAACTGTTCCGGCCACGCCGATGGAATTGGGTCCGAAGTAGAAGTCGACGATGCCGGTTTAATTGCGGATAGTTGAAGGAAGAGACACAAACATAAACATAAACACAAACAAATGTGGTTTCTTTCAAATGTGACAGAGGCCATTGCTGATTGATCTGGGAAGGAAGAAGATATGTAGTGTAACTATGAATCACGTGGATAAGATATAATCACTGAAAATAATGCGTTTCAACGTTTCCCAACTCCCAACCCTTATTTTTGGTTTAGTCACAAAAAGAAATCCCAACAATAATCATTAATTAATTAAAAAGAGATAATTTAGTTCTTAGCATTCAAGCATCATCATCTACATAGATATATTATTGTTCAGGCACATTTTTGGTTCCATGTTTTTGGATATGGATATGTTTTAGGATTCCTTTTTAGAATTCTTCAAATATTGCTGGTATTTAATTGAACAATCCTTTTATATTGAATGATTTTGTTTCAATGTTAAATAAAAAAAATTAAAACAAAAATTGCCTAAATTATCCTAATTTTCGGAGGTTTAATTATTAACAGAGATTAAATTATCCAAATTTTATTTTTTCATAAATTAAAAATTGTTTTTACTTTTTTAACTGAACTAAAATGTATTTTACCTCATAATGTAAAAGTATTATTTGGAGGATTTAATTTATATAGATTATAAGTGTAAATAGCTTTTAAAAACAATATGATATGAATTCAACACTTATTAAAGATTTTGATTTTTGAAATTGTAACATCGCTTAATTAGTTTTTAAATTTAATAAATTGATAAATATATATTTAAAATTGTAAAATATTAATCAAAATAATTTTTTTTATAAACTTTTGTTATTAGATATTCATTTTCTCAAGCACAAATTTGTGAATAAACTTTTGTGATTTCATAGACAAATTTATGAGCAACTGTGGACAAATTTGTGCTTTTGTGATTTCATAGACAAATTTATGAGCAACTGTGGACAAATTTGTGTGCAAGGGTATGAAAATTATGGACAGAAAACTAGTCTACATTGTGATAATATTAATATGAAATCATCATAAAAACGTTAAATTAACATACTAAATTATAGTCTCTAATGCTAAAAATTTAAATATAAATTATTTACTCTTTATAATTTTATATATTTTTTCAATTCACAATAATTTGTCTAACGTTTACGATTTGAATACGATGATATAATTTGTTGATTTCAGTTGAATGAATTTAATTTACCGTCAAAATAAAATGATGCGATTGATTTATGTATTTCTTTGTTCTCAAATCTCAACAGAATGAACAAATGCAGTAAGTCAGAAATAGTACAATATAAGGAAAAATCTTTCAAACCAAAATGACCAAAGATAAAATTTCACATCTACAGAATGCAAATTCAGATCAACTGTTAGAACATGAAAAGAAAAATCCATAATCAAACGTTTTATTACTAAGCTATAAAAACATGCTGTTTATAAAGGTCTAATATGTAACCACCAATGATAAATATCTAATAGATGAAAGTGAAAGCCACAAGCCTCTAGTTTTCACTCTCTTTTTTTCTTTTATACTGATCTCTAGTACTTAATATGCCTTCAACAAACCTTAAAGTTCAAGTTATTCAGACCTTATTTATAGTATAACAAAGATGGTATACAAGAATTCATTTATTGTTGCAAAGACAATATCATTTTTTCTCAAGCTACTGATTCCCGGTGCTTGGGCCGCCCGGAAATTTCTTGATATCGTCCCAGCCTCTTACCCATGGTTGCCCGGGTGTTGCTCTTGTTTCAGGAGCAGAATGGCTGTTAAGATTCTTCATAACTCCTTCTCGAACTGCAGCAAAGACCTAAGCAACAAACGACTAGCATGAGCACAAACCCTTAATAAATTGGAATTTCATTTAAATATCAAAATGAGACTCACAGGATTAATGCTTATTGATTCTGGGGGTTCCTCCTGCCCAGATAACCATTTCCATAAATCTGGATTTTCCTGCATAACCAGAAGTAGGATTTTGAAGCTGACATAGATTCAAATCAAGATATCTATCTCTCAAAAAGTTGAGCAACTAGTTTCTAACACATTTCCATTTCCCATTCAAGACATGCAAAATTAATCCCTGACAACATATATACACTTATCACGCACACCCTTATCATTTACAGACTCAGGGATCTAGTTTGGATCATAAGGGTGTTCAAAGTAGATAAGTTCCAAAGGCACTGTTATATTAGAATTAATTATCCATAGCAGCTTCTTTTGGATTCCTTTCACCAAAAGCAAGATGCAAATCATGGTTTCATCCTTCATTGTGTGCAAAGAAAGCTGCTAAACTTTTCACTAATAAAATTCAGAACTAATTGTCCCTCGTAAAAGTAGATGCATCAATGTCTAACAGGTAAAATAAGCCGAACTGAAGCATAGGTGCATAATGCATAGAGATCATTGCAGAGATAAAATTAATTGAATGAAGTCCATTTTCATACACAGAGAGAACAAAAACTCGCATCTAAATAGACACACAGTTTACCTCTGAAATAAATCCCCTAAATATATTGTTAAAGCAAAGGTTTTAAGGTTTGAATATTCCAGATAGTATTAAAATGAAATCATACAAATTTTAATAAATAAATAATAAATAAATAAATAAATAAATAAATAAATAAATAAATAAATAAATAAAACAGAGAGAGCGTTGGTATTAGCAAAGAAATAAAAGAGAAAAGAGTAGTAATGAAAAAAAAGGAAAAGGGAAAAGGAAAATACGAGGTCGAGGAGATAAATGAGAGATGGAATGTGATTATGATCCAAGGAGTGAATATTGTCCTCAACCCATTTACCGAGAACCAAATCGAGTTCGAGGAAACCTCGTTGCTTGCTTCTATACAATAACCTGTTGAACAACCGTCTTTTGGTCTCTTGATTGGATAAATCGATCTGAAGCGAATCGGAGTGAGTAACAGTATCTTTATTATCACTGTGGGAGGTGAAAGGGGAAGAAATCCTATAATATCCAGAAACAGGCCTCACAAGGGTGTTCGCTGAGGAATTCAACACTCTCTGGAAGACTCTTTTAATAAACACAGAAGAAGAACCCATTCTTCCGATTACGTTAATCTTTCTCCTCTCTCTCTCTCTCTCTATTCTCTCTCTATTCTTCTTATTACTAACATCGAACAACCTTTTTTCTACCTTCCTGCTACCGTGGCTCTTTTTTCCTCCACGCACCCTAATTCTTCGCCCACGTCACAACTCACAACTAACTCCTTTTTTGTTTGCTCAATATACATCTTTTAAATGCTATTTTCTTTTCTTAATAATTACTTTTTTTTTAATACAAAATTAATTGAAGCCTAAGGAAAAAATTCGTTGCTTTTAATATTTCGTATCAAATAAATTGTGAAATTTTGTTTAGTATTCATTAACATGTGTACATGCATCTATATAATAGAAGCTTCACCTATTTAACATCAAATTAGATAGTCACTTTCATTTGTAAAAAAATTATATCACTATAGAAGAATGATTATTAAATCACTTTTCATTTTTTTTTTTAAATTCACATAATAAATAAATTATATTAAAATATCGTTTAATATTTTTTTTTTAGTGTTGAAATATGTATATTGACTATTTAAACACCAAAATAGAGATGTTCCATTGTAGATGTTATTAGTAACGCCTCAACCATGATACCCTTAAATTAAGGTATTTGTCATTTCAAATTGTTTCATTAATTTGAATTTTTTTAAGTAAAAGCTTACTACTTGACAGTTCAAAAGAGGAATAAAGAAAATTAAAAAAACGAGCCAAGTTCCATGATATATCTGTAAAACTATTGCACTTATTCAATAAGAAAAGGCAATAATATAACCATAGTAGAAAGTTATTATATGAAAGAAAAAAAACAAGCAATTCTTGTTTTAAGTTGTTTGCATTGTTTAATGAAGCATATATCAAATTAATTTCTATAAGAAAGAACTCACTAAAAGAATATGTCTCAAATGCATGATACATAATAACAACAACATTGAACATGGTAACAATTCCACAGAGGATGATCATGAAATTGCCTCAAATAATCTCATGTAAGTCACAATGACAAAATGTAAAGTCATTCACACTAATAAACAGCTAAGTTAGATTTTGCAACATTTCTTTCCATTGCACTTTGTTCTTCTAATTTGGTTCTTCAAGTCACTAGCCTATTCTCTCGCCATCTTAAAAATGAATTTCTCTTCTCTCTGCAAAAAACTTCCCTGTAATTGCCTGTTCAGGAATAAGAGAAAGCCAAACTCCAGTATCAGCACCTTCCTCAACTGTAACACTTCCTGCATAACCTGTAAGAGCTGTTTTCACCCAACCAGGACAATAACAATTAATAAAAATCTTTTCACCATCAACTCTATCACAAAGTTTCTTTGCCATAAACCTTGTATAAGCATTAACAGCTATTTTCGACACCGAATAATCAGTAAATGTTCGAGGCCATCCTCCTGATTTCCATGTTCCATCTTCTACTTGTTGTAGAAAATTTGTCACAACACCATCAATTAATTCCTCAGTAAGGTTTTTCTCATCACTTAGTTGCTCTCTCAAAGCATCATTCTCCAATCTCTGTTAATTACCACAGACAACATACAATTTATGAAGTATAGACTCTGTCACAGACACCTGACATAACACAAATACATTGATGCTAGTAATTAGTTGTTACCTACATTTCGTTTTCCATTTAGTCGACCTAGACGTGAGCTCACATTTACAATACGACCACCAGCGGTAGATGCCTTCATCAATGGAATCATAGCTTCAATCATACGTTTGGTTCCATAATAATTTGTTTCAATAACCTGTTGAGCATTTTCAACAGAATTATCTGACCCAAAATTGAAATTAACACCTGCATTGTTTACCTGCACATATATGATATTAATTAATACAATATATCTAATTTTATTGAGGCAACTAGATTAAGCTAGCAACCATATGTTTTATAAACTTGCCAGAATATTTAAGCCACCATAATTTTCCTTTAACCATTCAGAGAATTGGCTAATGGATGAAGAATCTAATACATCAAGTTGATGACATGCCACATCAAGACCACCTTCTTGCAAAACCTTAATTGATTCAACACCAACATTAGCATCTCTTGATGTTAGTATTACAGTTACTCCATGATCAGCAAGTTGTCTAGAAATTTCAAACCCAATTCCTCTATTTCCACCAGTTACCACAGCAATTGTTTCCTTAGACCACCACCTATATATAAGCCCAAAGTTAAATAAAACACGTGCTAATTGACCATAGTATTACTCCAACTCTTTCTTCTTATAAGAGAAAAATTATGTCAATAAAAATAGATGTATTTGATCAATATTATAAATTAAATATATCAACTTTTGTTTATCCAATATATGCTTATAAAAAAACTAGATAGTGTATTCATTAATTCCATCAATTAAGAATTGTTGACAATTGATACAAAAGTTGATATCAATACATAGGGAGAATTCTATTTCTTTTAGGTATAATCAAGTCGAAAGTGAAGGATTAATCATTACAAATACAAAAATCTATTTAGGAGATTGACTTTTATTTTAATGTATGTTGTTCCAAAGCCATCGACCTGAATTCTAAAAATGCACCCAAGAAGAGAAACCGTAGAGATAGAAAATGCAACCTTACCTTTGGTGATCAGAATAAGGAATGGTCCTCAAAAGTGATATCTCTTGCAATCTCTTATCTTTTCGGTCTTTTGATTTTTCTTTGTGCCCCATTTCTTTGTATGTCTTTTAGGAATATTAAATTAGCACCAATTGATGTTTGAAATTTGGATTGATAGAAGTTAGAGATAGTGTGACATTGAAGTTGCAAGTGCATAGGAAAAAAATGTATCAAACATGAAAATGCATGCCACGTTGTTGGTCTAAGCACCAATGTTGGCCTTTTGGTCAAAAGGGTAGAACTAGACTTTAGGCTAACTTTTGTAGGTAGGAATACTCTCCATTTCTCAAAATAAATAGAAAACTCTTATTAATATTTTAAGTCTATCAAAATATAATTATACAACATAAATGTCATAATTTTTAAAACATATGTATTTATACAACTTTTGTTAGGCATATTTTAAAGGAAAATTCTTGTAGGTTATTTTAGTTGGAAAATTTATTTCATAAAAAAAATTAATTAGGACAATGCAATGCAACTTCCCATGTGAACTCCATTAACATTCATGTTCTAAAAACTGAAGGTTGTATGTGTCATGTGAAGAAGAATACCTTTATTAATTTCAAATATATGAGAAAGAGGCCGTTCCTCTTTTGTGGTAGAAAGTATGGAAAAATAACTGAAAGGCCAATATAAAAACACCTCTTTGATCCTTCATTAAATTTTCAAAGACGTGAACATTAGTATTAGAAACATAAAATTATTAAATTTGAGACTTAAATCACAAAACTATATTTGATCTCTAAATTTAAAAGTTGATCAACAATCTGTCCAACATAATCGTTAAACATTACAAATAAAATTATTTAATTAAATTAAAATACAACAATAATATATTTAATGTAACGCATAAATTATGTTTGACCATTGAATAAACATTAGTACAACGAACTTTTATAACAAAATTTTAATTTTGTAAATGTACCCAAAAAAATTGTTATTATGTGAGCCTTGATTAATGTTATTTAGATTGTTTTGTTTTTAATTTCACATTATAGTTTTATTTTCAATTACATGGAGACATATCATGGGATAGCAAGGGGAGTATTAAACTAGATTAACATATAAATAAAGAAGAAGAAAAAAAATATAAATAACTCAAATAATATTATAATGTTAAGGCAAATGATTCTTTAACGGGGTCATGTAAATACTAAATATTTAATTTTGATCTTTCTTACATGAATATTTATAAAATTTAATTATTATGCATTGTTAATATACAAAATTTTACTCTCAAGAAGGATGGATTTTAAAAGATGCATAACGTCAACGTCAACGTCAATATATATATATATATATATATATATTAAATAAATGAATGAATGGATATTCGAAAGAGTGAGGGTCTAGCCCGTGGATGTTCCTTTTTTGACTTTGATTTTTTTAATTAAAGTCAAATATTTTTAATAATTTAATTATTATAATTCATTGACAATTTAAGAATTCTTATTTATATGGTTAAAATGTAGCCATAAATATATTAACAAATGCCGTGGTCAAGTATCAATACTCATTAATGAGATAATATTATCATACTCAATTAGAGTATGTTTTTACAAGCATACACTGAGTCATTAGAATAAAGGTAATGTATTGAAGATGTAAAATTATTTTACATAGTCATTTAATTATAATTTATCATAATGTCAAATAATTTGATAACTATTGTTGGTTAAAAAACTATATAACACATCTGACATATTGAATGGTCACAGTTAAATGATCAATTGTAAAACTATATTTAAACCGTAGTGTAAACTATTTGTGCACTTGTGAGTCATTACATATTGTCATCTTGAGTAAAAAAAAAAAAACCTACTATCCTCCCTAGATGAGTTGGAG
>JBBPBR010000003.1:4462418-4478512 GCA_037974775.1 Cicer pinnatifidum | reverse complement strand
AGTAATTATAAACAATTTATTTCGTAAAATATTTAAATTTAAAAAAAATGACTTCACGTTGTAATAAATTTAACGATATTGTAATTGTACAATAATTATAGATAATTTATTTTATAAAATATTTAAATTTAAAAAAGAAATTCGATCATGTTATAATAAAATTGATATGATATCGAAGAATCAAATATTAACATAATCGTATTTAAAAATAAAAATTTAAATAAATATTATTTTAATAATTATTTTACAATTTATAACAATTCACAAAATTTAAAAATGAATTTAATTAATGTTTACTGTAGCAATTGACCGAGACTAAAATAGAGGTAGAGAGGAATATACCTCCAATAGTTAATTAATATCCTTTTTCTTGTGTGATATAGCTGCTAGTCTGGTACAAAGAGAGACATCACAATCATAATCAATCAAATATTTCCCAAATCAGAATACCCTCGTCTCAATTTCAATTACCTCTCTCTCCTTCTACACTCTTCCCTCTTTCCATTACTCTCATTCCGTTTCTACGGTAACTCCGCAGCAGCAAACATAACGTAACGCATTGCATTCATTTCATCATTTAATAATATAATATAATATAATATAATATAATATAATATCCCAATTCATTTATTATTTTCATTTTTCATATAGAAACCGTCATCACCTTTTACAACCAACCTCTCTTCAATTTCAGGTACCTTCTTCTTCCTCTTTCAAATTGCGCTTCACTGTTCTTAGTCTAATCACAACCTTCTCTTTTTTTTATCTTATTAATTAATTAATTTTTATTTTATTTTTCTTCTCTCCTTTGACTTATTTTTCAATTCAATCTTTATTTTTTTCCCCTTCGGTTACTGTTTTATGGTGACTTCGAGATTTTAACCCATTAAATTCCACGAATTTTCTGTTCAGATCTGAAGCCAAAGTTATCATCTTTCGTTTCTTCACAATTCAAATGCTTCACTGGGTTCACAAAACCCCATTACCAATTACCAATTTTTGAAATTTGAATAATTCAATTCAATTCACAAAGAAAAACAACATGTCTGAAGCAGGCCAAGCCATAGACATGAGTTTTTCCAAACCAAAACCATCTCCGGCCGCCGATCACGGCCGTGGAACCAACCCGCCGATGGATCATGTTCTATTGGCTTTGCGTGAGACTAAAGAAGAGAGGGAACTTCGAATTCGGAGTTTGTTTAATTTCTTTGATGCTGCAAACAATGGTTACTTGGATTATGCTCACATTGAAGCAGGGTTATCTGCACTTCAGATACCTCCTGAATATAAATATGCTAAGGAACTTTTCAAGGTTTGTGATGCCGATAGAGATGGGAGAATCGATTATCACGATTTTCGACGTTATATGGATGATAAAGAACTTGAACTTTACCGTATTTTTCAAGCTATTGATGTTGAACATAATGGTTGTATTCTTCCTGAAGAACTTTGGGATGCACTTGTCAAGGCTGGTATTCTTTTAGCCCCTCTTATGTTCACTTTGCTTTGTTAACTGTGATGTTTTTTTTAGTGTTTTTACTTTTTCTTCAGTGGACTAAGACTTGTTGACATTTGATGTTAACCATTAAGTTAAAACTTGCATTTCCTTTTATTGTGGCTGTAACTGCAACCTTGATCGGTTACTTTATGAAAATATTTTAGTTTTCCTATTCTAAATATGTGTTCATTTTAAGTTGCAAATAAGATGCTAGACTTTTGAAGAGAGACCACTGTGAGAGAGAGAAGATTTATGGCTAGCTAGAGATGATGCATTTCTGGAAATAATATAAACAATAATTTTTGGCATTTTCATTGTTTCTGAAAATGTAGATGGTTGTTTACTTCAAGAATCTTTTTTAATTACAAGTAAAATTTACACGAATTTTAAAAAGTGAACAAGTAATTTTTTTCGCAAACTAAACTGTCTCTTAAAACCTTTCTAAATGAGATTGAGTTACATAAATAAGGAAGCTGGAAATGTACTGTTTGAGAAGTTCATTTGTAGCCATAGTTATAAATTATAACTCATCAATCCTGCATGAACAAATGTTGAGAGACTGCAGATGTTTTATAATTGTTAATAGCTTTGGGGTATATATGTTTCTTTGGAGGATGTTCGTTGTTCATAGACTTTTTTTCAAAAGCAATTTGTGAACAACTATTTGATTTTGTGTGGTGCTTGGGACTTGTGAAGGCTGATTCAACTTCAACCGTTGATGGTGGATTCTAATGTATGTTTGATAATTATTTACTTACATTTTTTTTGTGTGGGATAATATGCCTAGACCTTATTATTTATATAGATTTTTAAGGCAGTGTTTCCTTTTATGGAAGATTTTTCTATTTTTACCCCATAGTATTTATCATAAGCAAAGTCAGCTTTGATGTTGCAGGTGTTGAAATTGATGAGGCGGAACTTGCTCGCTTTGTTGAACATGTTGATAAGGATAATAATGGAATTATCACTTTTGAAGAATGGAGAGATTTTCTTCTACTTTATCCTCACGAAGCAACCATTGAAAACATATATCAACATTGGGAGAGGGTGTGCCTTGTAGACATTGGAGAACAAGCTGTGATTCCTGAAGGCATCAGCAAGCATGTGCACAGGAGTAGATATTTTATCGCAGGCGGAATAGCGGGAGCTGCTTCTCGCACAGCAACTGCTCCTCTTGATCGTCTAAAGGTGATCTTACAAATCCAGACTGGACGGGCTTCAATCATGCCAGCAGTGATGAAGATATGGCAACGAGATGGTTTATTAGGGTTTTTCCGAGGTAATGGATTAAATGTTGTGAAGGTAGCGCCAGAGAGTGCCATCAAGTTTTATGCTTACGAAATGCTGAAAAATGTAATTGGAGATAATAAAGGGAACAAGTCAGATATTGGTACTGCCGGAAGACTTTTTGCAGGTGGCATGGCTGGTGCCATTGCACAGATTGCTATCTATCCATTGGATCTTATTAAAACTAGGTTACAGACTTGTGTTTCAGAAGATGGAAAGGGTCCTAAGCTGGGAAAACTTACAAAGGATATATGGGTCCAAGAGGGACCCCGGGCTTTCTATAGAGGGCTTGTTCCATCTCTTCTTGGAATGATTCCTTATGCAGGCATTGATCTCACTGCTTATGACACCTTGAAAGATGTATCCAAGAAATATATTATTCATGACAGTGGTATGTGTGATATTACTCCAACTGCATCATTACTCATTTTTTCCATTCTTACACATTATTGGTAAATAGACACTTCTAACATATTCAACCTTCTTCTTCTTTATAGAACCTGGTCCTCTAATACAACTCGGATGTGGGACGGTTTCGGGAGCTCTTGGAGCTACTTGTGTCTACCCACTGCAGGTTATTCGTACAAGGTATATTTGTGTGCCAGAAGTAATGTTTTTCTCTTCTCTCCTCCCCCCAAAAGCAAATAATGAATAGGAGATGATATCAGTGTTATCAATCGCGAATGGCAAATAGCGGTTTGTTCAAATTTTGCTAAATTATAGTGCTATAGCGTGCTATACTCTATTTGATATCACAGAACAGTAACGATTTGTTGAAATTATGCAATGTTGAATTGCTATAGCCGCTATTTGATAGCGTCAGACGACAACAAATTTGTTCTTGATAGGAGTTTTAGAATTCATACAATGTGTAATGTATGTGGTTTACTCACATTTCATTGTCATGCTTCTCCTCAGGCTGCAGGCACAACCTACCAACACTTCTAGTGCTTACAGGGGAATGTCTGATGTTTTTTGGAAAACTCTTAAGGATGAAGGCTTTCGAGGGTTCTACAAGGGACTCATTCCAAATCTCCTCAAAGTTGTGCCAGCTGCAAGCATTACTTATATGGTTTATGAAAATATGAAGAAAAGTTTAGATCTTGATTAGAGTTGTTAGTCACAGTTATTGCGCTGACAACTGAGCTAATTTCAAATGTTATATAGGATCTCTTGAATTGTTGATGGTGGCGAAAAAAAGAAGTTAGATTAACTAATCCTGTTGGCACTATTACAAGTAGTGATTCTTCAAGGAGGATGTTAAAACATGATTTGTAGTCAGAAAGTTTTTCCCCATGCTTATCTGAACTAATGGTTGAGAAATTAGGACTATAATTTCTATATATACCAAGGTTAAGGTGATATTCATTTTGATATACTTGTGTTCGCTATTGTTAATTTCCTATAGTAAAAAGTGAATATACCGATAACATACAACAATAAGTTGAGTAATTTTTTTGCACAACAATGCAAATCCTTACAAGTTGAACTGAAGTTTCAGTTTTGAACATTTTCTGTTGAATGTACTGTTTAACTCTTGATGCATGTGCAAGGAACATTTGTTGAAAATGAAATTTGAGATTATTGACATGATTGTTACTGATAACTTGCTTGGAGCTTAAACCTCTGCATGCGAATGTGGAACTGTGGTAAATAGCCAATGGCACGCAATGAGATTGAGGACAGTTTCACCATGGTTCCAAAACTCACTGTGTCTAAGAGTTTGAAGTCACTCATGGTGGTGTTTGTTTGCTCTACCATTGTACTGGTGAAAAAAAGATCTCTTGCTTGTTTAGCTATGTTGATTTCATGAGTCGCAACATTTTCATACTGACAGAAACTGGTATTTAACAGATTAATTGGGATAATTTTCTGAATATATTGATAGATAACATTGGAGATAATCTTCTCACACAGAATAATGAAATTCATACGAATTACACTGAAAAAAAATAAAAATACATAATCAAAATCGATTTCTTCAAGAATTCGAGAACCTTGGTTCTCACTCTTTGCAAACAACACCACTTTGGTAAATTCCTAATAACTAATTCTCCCTTGCCTTTCCCTCTTTATTCTATAACAGAAACACATTAAATTGCTACACATAGCTGACACAGTTAATATAAAAACATCACTGCATAATAACTAATAACTATTATTATTATTATTATTATTATTATTATTATTATTATTAATATTAATATAATATTTATACTTATTTATCAATAATTACCAATAATAAATAGTCTAACACATAACCTCAAGTTATGTCACTGTCTTGTGTGGTGTTTTGGCAGAAAAATCTGCAAAAATACATCTAAGTATATCTTTTCAGACTGATAAGACTACGAAATGAATAATCAAGTTTTATTTAATATCTAAACACATTTTGATTTCTTTTCAAGGTTTTCATTTAATATCTACTTCTTTGTTGGATATTCATTTGTGGTAGCAGTCTGTACTCAATGCATAATGGAATCATTTCTGTGTTTTATCTCACATCATGTTGCTAGTTAGGTTAGGTGTCTTATTGTCATAATAATGTTAGTATGTGCATGAATTATATGTTTTTGTCTTTTAACACTTTGATTTTTAGGAGAAGAGATAGTAGTCATCTGGAGTTTGGCTAAGAGTTAACTAAACTCTAGCCAAAGATTGTTGCAGTCAGTATCCTCAATTGATTCGTTCTTCACTGAAACTTATTAATTATTTGAACATAATTGATTACATAAATCTTCACATTTGGACCACAAGTATCATAGACAACAAATAAACCTGCCACATTACACAAATCCAAAAAATCATAGACAACAAACATTACATGACATGTACCTAAATTTTTACAGCACAAGGCAAATGTCACACACTGGAAAACACTTAAGTTTTCTATCTATGTGCCAACAAACAAACAAACAGTTTACAATTTTATTCATGGCTTCCAGCAAAAACAGAGTAAACATTACTATCTCTGTTTCTGCTGCTTGCCTTCTTCATATACACATACATCTATTTGGATATATCATGCATGATTTTCTGAGTTAACCATTCAAACTAACTAGTTTAAAGAATGAGCTGAAAGAGATACAACACTAAACAAACATTGGTGTAGCTGTCTCTAGAATTAAACCTGGAAGAAAGGCTTAGCCTTCCCTTAGCCTCACTATGAATTGCCTTTTAATTAATGCTCCTCTCTTCAAAAGGAGAGAAGCATTATATTCAAGAACTCAACACATTTGTCTTCATCCTCTTCATTTCCTTCTTCCTCCATATTCTGGCTGTTGGATTAGCTTATGTAGATTGGATTGGTACCTTCAATGAAGGACAATCAACATTAGGAGGGTTGTTATTTCATTGACAATGGAGCATATATATAATTACCTCTCCAAAGGCAAAGATATATCATATGTATCAAGCATCCAACTTGTTAGGGAATTGAAAAAGTAGATAAAAGATAATACATACGTAACAATCACCTTTTAATATTCAAATTAAATTTCCAAAAGGACTCTCAAAAGAAATATTATTACAAGTATAAGGTTTTAAATTGTGATTGTAGTTGCATCACAATTCTTGATATGGTAGAAAATTAAAGACAAAAATAACTGATATGATTGTAATTTGTAAGAGACCTTTTTAAGACTTCAATATTGTAATCATAATTGTGGTTGTGGTTACACTTTAAAACTATTGTTAAAATGCAAATATATATATATATATATTTTTTCATGGTATTATTCTGATGCTTAAAGAAAATTTATAGGAGGGAGTCATTCCATATGAAAAAGACTAAAAAATAGATAATAAAAGAATTAAGTGATAAAAAGGTCAATGATTCTATTCACTTGGAATATCATAACATTTACCATACAAAAAATTTAAAGGAACAAACATGGAGAGCAAGACACTGTAGAGGTTTGGAAAACAGGTAAAGATAAATAAATAAACAGAATAGTAATGAAAAGTTGATTAAAGTATTTGTAGTGACAAAAGCAGCCAAGTGTAAAGAGGGGAGAGGGTGGTAGATAAGCACTTACATTATACATTTTATATTAAGGTACAACGTGTTGAGACCGTCCAATTTGTACCCATGGAAATGGTGGGAGGGATGGTCAAATGCTTTATGAGTGGATATATACCCTAATAGCCACTGATTTTTTTAGTGAGATTTGCTTAATCCGTAAGTGATTGTACCATAACCATACAAAGTTAATACTCAACTTTTTTTAATTAACATATCTCACACATAAATGGATTAAAAGATGGTGCCCAACATGGCTATCTTACTTACTATTATAAATAAAAGTTAATTATTTTTTATTTATTTATCCAACTATTTCTAATATAATTTTATTTTAATAAAAAATATTTAATGTTGGTAATCGAACGTTTGACATTCAAATGAACAATTAAAATAAATTTGAAATATATTTTACATTAAATCTAAAAAATTGATTACAACTAACTAATTTTTTTTAATATCCGTAGAAGTAATTATTTTTGCTTGTAATAGTGATTGAATGAAGTATACATTTGATTCCGCTTTTTTGAGCCTACAAAATTAATTCTAAGATTTATAAATGATTTTAACTCTAGAGTTGATTTTAATGTTAAGTTAAAATTCATAATTTTAGTCTCTCCCGTTAATTTTTAGTTTTAACATTATCTCTATATTCATTTTTATTTAATATATTAAAAAGTAACCAACTCACTGTTGATAAAAATTGATTTTAAAGAATTAATTAATTCAAAATCAATTTTAAACTCAGATATTTGATAACTCACTATCTTTCGGTACTGATTGGAATAACAATTATTGGAGCTGCTTAAGCACGCTTTTACAAAATGATTTGAAGAAAATGACATAGCTTTGTTTGTTTACTTCCACATATAGAATTTGCAAATCAGACTTATGTGCTGGGTGGCGTCTTATTTCTTATTTATGCACTTTCTCCTTTACAGTTTTGATGGCACCACTTTGGTTTGAAATTTTGAATGAATCCGACAGCATGGAATTAAATAAACATGCTACCCTTTTCTAAAAATTATGATAATAAATGAGATTTGAATCTAGAGTAAATTAATCATCCAAAGTTTTGCTTACTAATTGTACATGGTTTGAGACTTTTCATCTTGTGGTAAAAAATAACCAAAAACTAGAATCACTTACCAAATTCCATAAAGCATAAAAATGTGGGACTTTTCATCTTGTGGTAAAAAATAACCAAAAAAGTATTCCTAAACCTAAAATTCTGATGCAGTTATATTATGCACACGATTATAATATTATGTATAAAATGTAGAAACAACAAAAAAAAAATCATTAAGATTCTCTTGACTACAAACATAGAAGTATATACTGAGAGAGAATATTATCATAAATGTGGACGTGCCGGAGTGGTTATCGGGCATGACTAGAAATCATGTGGGCTTTGCCCGCGCAGGTTCGAATCCTGCCGTCCACGAATTTTTCTTATTTAAATTTTAACTTTCTTTTATTATTACCTTTTGCTTCTTCCTCTAAAGAACACCACAAACTCATGCAAGAAATAATATGAATTGACATTTGCTTATACAATTGGTATGAGTATATTGAATTTGATAAAGCAATGCAAATCAATAAAAAAACTACACCAGATTCATGCTCATACAATCACCACAGGTCTCTTACAACATCACACACTCTCAATTTTAAACAACATTCTCTCCACTTTCACTTCCTTATTACTCCCAAACAACAACATTAACACTTGTTCCAATTCATCTCTAACAACCTATGCACTTACTCTTTTCAATTCAATTCCAAACCCAACAACTTTCACTTACAACACTCTCATCAGAATCCACACTCTCCTCTCTTCCCCTCTAACTGCCTTTCATCTCTTTCTCTCTCTTCGCCGTCTCTCTCTCCCCCTTGACTTCCACACCTTCCCTTATATCCTCAAAGTTTGTTCACAACTCCATTCCCTCTCTCTTGCTCAGTCTATTCACTCCCAAGCTTACAAATTCGGTTTCCTTGTCGATTCCTTTGTACTCAATTCCCTCATTCGAGTTTACTCTGTTCACGACCGTGTAAATGATGCCCATAAGCTCTTTTGTCAATGTTCTTATAGAGATGCTGTTTCCTACAATGTTATGATTGATGGGTTTGTTAAAAGTTTCCAGCTTGATCGTGCACGTAAACTGTTCGATGAAATGCCTCAAAGGAATGAAGTTTCTTGGGGCACCATGATAGCGGGTTATAGCCATGCAAAATTGTGCCCTGAAGCTATTCAACTTTTTAATGAGATGATTAGCTTGAAGTTTGTGCCGGATAATATAGCATTGGTGTCAGTTCTATCTGCTTGTGCTCAATTGGGGGAATTTGAACAGGGTAGGATTGTTCATGATTACATTATAAGGAATGGGATTGTAGTTGATTCATATTTGGCAACTGGGTTAGTGGACTTATATGCAAAATGTGGATATGTTGAGATTGCTATGGATATATTTGAGTCATGCAGATATAAAGATGTGTTTACTTGGAATGCCATGCTTGTTGGTCTTGCTATTCATGGGCAAGGTTTAATTTTGTTGGACTACTTTTCTAGAATGGTTGGTGAAGGGATTCAACCTGATGGAATTAGCTTCTTGGGTGTGTTGATTGGGTGTAGCCATGCTGGTTTGGTTGGTGAAGCTCGAAAGATTTTCAATGAGATGGAAAGTGTGTATAGTGTTGCTAGAGAGCCTAAGCATTATGGGTGCATGGCTGATATGTTGGCTAGGGCTGGGTTGATTGAAGAATCAGTGGAGTTGATAAAAGGGATGCCAAGTGGGGGTGATGTGTTTGCATGGGGTGGGTTGTTAGGTGGATGTAGGATACATGGGAATGTTGAGATTGCAAAACAAGCAGCTCAACAAGTAATGGAGATAAAGCCTGAAGATGGTGGGGTTTATTCTGTCATGGCTAATATTTATGCTAATACAGAGCAATGGGATGATTTGGTTAAGATTAGGAGATCGTTGGGAGCTAACAGGAGAGCTAAGAAAATTACTGGCTCTAGTTTGATTAGACTCAATGGGCATTAACAAGATGCCAAGATGATTATTTCCTTCAGCACTCTTGGTGATTCTTTAGATTTATTTATGATTTAATATTAAAAACTAGTAAAGTGATTGAAATTACCCATTATACTTATTTATTGTTCTGGTGTTCATAGTCCCTTATGACACAAACACTATATGCATTTTTGGATTAACAATGAGTTAATCCTGAACCATAAAAATGGATTGATAATGAATTTGACATAATGACATTATGTTATTGTAATTTTTAGTAAAAGCTATGTTTTGAAACTTGAACAAAATCAATAACACTATAGTTTTGTCAATTTCACCTTAATGCTAAATATGCACCGTAACTAATCATTAACATAATCACATGAAAATGATGTGGTGTAAAGATTTAATGGATACTAGAAGCAATTGTTTCTCACACTTCATAATTCTTGTATGTATTTCTCCTTTTTCTTACTGCCAATCTAATCTTTTGTGCTACTGAGGCTCTTAGACCTTATGTTATGGATTAAGTACTTGAAGGGAATTTTAGTTAAAGTACTACAAGACTAAGCTAATTGATGAATTTACTTTTCTATGCTTTATTCAATATGCTCATCATTACATATATAGTACCATTCATCAGGAATATTCCATTGGTACCTCATTCTAGCTCATGCATTTTTTAACAAACTAGTAACTCATCATAACAGAATTAAGTAGATAAGGATAGAGAGAAACTTCTAGATCCTATGTGACTCATACTCTAGGACATCTTAAAATCATTGAGATATTTGGGTCTAATTTTATTCCTTTTGGACTTTCTAAGCACCACAGGCCCATAGTACAAGTTTTCCTCCTCATCTTCAATTGTCACCTTGTCCTCAAGGTGGAAATCAAGATAAGTGTGAATGATGTCCGCATATGATTCCCAAGTAGTATCTTGAAGGAATAAACCAGTCCGTTGGATCAAGACCTTATGTTCAGTTGATGTAGTTCCTTGCTGCCAATCCAAAATTGCTAAAGGTTGCACAAGGGGCTAGTTTTCCACAATAGCCAATGGTAGCTCAATGGGAATCGGTGATGGACCGAAACATGGCTTAAACTGGGGAGCGTGGAAAACATGGTGGATCTTACTAGCTGAAAACAATTCTAGTTGAAAAGCTACCTCGCCTACAACATGCAAAAGCTTAAAAGAACCATAAAACGTTTGGAGAGCTTGTGACAACGCCAACCAGTTACTGCAGTCTGTCTATATGGTCTGAGTTTGATAAAAACCCAGTCTCCCACTCTTAATTGATGAAGGGTGCATCGTTGATCAACATAAGCTTTCTGTAAATCACCTAAAATGGAGAAACTTAGTGGAAGTATTGGCGATTGTGTTATACTGACATTCCTCCCAATGAAGCATGAGTCCCCATTGTTTTGGCTTGTCATGAACAAAACACCTCAAATATTATTGTAGGATTTTGTTGACAATTTCATTTTGACCATCACTTGGTGATAGGTCGTGGACATACACAATTTAGTTCCACTGAGGCGTAATAGTTCTTTCAAAAAATTGCTCAAGAAGATGGGATTACGATCAGACACAAAAAATTGCTCAAGAAGATGGCATACCATGCAACTTGTATATCATAGTAGAAAATAATCCTGCAACTTTAACTGCATTAGAGTGAGTAGGCAACATCCCGAAATGAACAACTTTAGACAATCGATCCACTACGACAAGAACCACCGTTTGTGATCAGAAAGAATGGAGCCCTACTGTAAAATCAAGAGATGTTTTCCCAAACCTTGTCTTGAATGTGTAGAGGTTGCATCAAACCATATGGGGGTGTGATTAGGGGTCTTAGTTTGTTGACATGTTAGAAAAATAATTGAAAAAAGTAGTAACATCATTTAGCATGTCATGTCAAAAAACATTCTTTTGTAGCTGACAAAACGTTTTATGGATACCCATGTGGTCTCCAACTAAGGAAACATGACACTCTTCCAACAAAACTGACTTCAAAGGTGAAGTAGAAGGAACAAACAATTTTCCTTTAAAGAACAAGAGTCCATCACCCAACTTAAAATTGGTGTAAGAGGAAGGATCCAATTTGATTTTGTCCACAAGGTCTGAAAATCAGCATCCACAACAAGTGTACTTTGATATTGGACAGGAAATCCATATGAGGAATGGTCAATACCAAGAAGTGAACTCAGGATAGAGCATCAACCACTTTGTTATGGTTGTCTTGCTTATGCACAATTTCATAAGAGTAGCCCAACAGTTTAGCCAAATAGAATTATTGTTTTGGTGTTTGAATGACTTGAGTCATAAGTTCACACAAACTTCTTTGGTCCGTATGAATAATAAAGTTGATGTCTAACAAATATGTCCTCCATTTCTTGACTACCGATGTAATAACACACAATTCATGAACATATGTTGAAGCACTAAGCATCCTATGACAAAATTATTTATTGTAATAGCAAATAAGATGTTAATGTTGAATAAGAACTGCACCCATATTGAGCCTGAATGCATCAGTCTCCACAACAAATTTCTCCGCAAAGTTTGGTATAGCCAAAACAAGCGCTTCTGTCATGACATGTTTTAGAACTTCAAAGGTAGCTTGTGTCGCGTCAGTCCACATAAATATGTCTTTCTTAAGAAGCTCAGTCAAAGGAGTTGCAATAGAGGAGTAGTTTCGCACAAACTTACGGTAAAACCCAATGAGACCTAGGAAACCTCAAAGTTGTTTCACATTATGAGGTATGGACCACGTCAACACGTCAAACATGTCAGGACCAACCCCATCACCCGAGACAATATGACCTAAGTGATCAATTAAGGACCGGGAAAAAGCGCACTTGAACTTTTTTAAACAAACTAGTGATTCATCAAACTAGTAAATAAAGATAATGAGAAACTTCTAGATTCTACGTAACTCATACTCTAAAAATCATTGAGATATTTAGATATGATTTTATTGACTTTCTAAATCCATACTGCAAGTCTTTCTCCTGGTTCGGTCCATCTACTTTATCCATAACACCTATCCATGATATTACTTGAAATGCATAAAATGGAAGATTTTTGAACAGACTTATTGAAAGAAAAAATTACCCAAGATTATAAATGAATAATTATATCCAGATCAATAACTTTGAGTGATCTTATTTACTCATATATGTTGTAATTGCAATTACAATTATAATAACACAATTTATTTATTTATTTATTTATTTATTTATAATTATATTCTGACATATCAGATTATAAACAGGGCGTGGCATGTCGAGAGGCTTCTATAGTATCGTGTGAACTATATACAGTGACAAGTGTCCAGTGGCTTCGACATTCTGCTACGTGCCTCCGGAACTTTCCTACTCTACTATACTAACTTACATCGCTTTCTGTTAAATAAAATAATACAAGCCTTTCTCATCCATCAAACTATATAGCCACGATTCTGCATCAATCAACGAACATAAACTGCTTTCAGATTTTGCACCAGTAACTAACAACAACTACTTGTACCACTACTTCAAATAGTTTCTCTGATTCTTCCCTCTAATTCCTTTGTAACCATGTTGAAACCTACGGTACAATTTTCTTCCTTTTATTTCTATCTATGTTTTCAATGATTTCTCCTTTCTATTTATGGCTACTGAGTTCTTCTTAATAGTATACTTATTAGTTAACGAAACACCTTAATTAACTATACTGTGCAGATGAGTAATTGGATGGCACTGCTTAAAAATGGGATTAGAGGAAAAGCAGCATACACAACCTCAACATTACCAAAGATGAAGGCATATGCTACACCATCTGATTATGGATACATTAACCGACAACAACAGAGGAAACCATCTTCCAAATCAGCAAAACAGGACTTCGTGCCGATTTACGTTGCTGTTGGAATGATAGCTTTGTCAACAATGTTGGGTCTCCACACAGCATGGCAGCAACTAAGAAATTCACCAACCGTGCGGGTAAAGAAACAGAGGAGGGAGACTCTGCCGGAAGTAGTTGAGCCTGAACATGTTATAGAAGAGTCTGATAAATTCTTGAAGAATTCGTTTTTCAGGAAAATAGCACATGTTCAGGAACGTAGTTATCCTGATCATAACCAGATTTCAAGTCCAATTCATAAAGATGCTTTTGCTTATCAGCCTCGTGCTCAGACTCTCAAATCCGTTGGTGTTGATCCATCATCTTAATCCTAATCCTAATCCCATGTCTGACTTCACTGTCACTCTAATTAATTAGTAAAGTTTATATGGTTTTGTATGACTTTTACATTTTGTTGTTGTTAATGTGGATAAATAATATTCTAAGGTTAGTTTTTGTATATACAACTCAGTTGATGTTTCTCTTAAAATTTTATGTTATGTTTTTGTATTATACGTGAAGGATGAAGCTTTATATGTTTACGTGGATTATCAGCAACTGATATTCGTAACAAACTGGCAAGGAAATAATCAAAGCACCATACAAGAGGGAGTTCACTTCTCAAAGGAACTTGGGAGAAATCCAATTAACTGATAAGGGTTATCGGATGATTTATAGATGAAATTTTATTAAAATTAAAGTGTTTCAGTAAAGTGTTTTTGATAAACTTAATTTTTAATAATATGAAATAACATAAAGAGATATAATTATTTATTAAAACAACAAAATGTGATCTTTATAACAAATTATTTGTTACATTATTTTTTATTTATTGTGTTATTATCATTTATTCTTTTTTATTATAATAAAAACATAAATTAGAAGAGTTTAATTTTATATGCATAGATAATAATTGTAAAAATAATATAATTTATTTAAAATTTATTTATTTTAGTTATTTTTTTAAAGAATTAAAAAAATTGAGTTCTCTCCACCTAGAATAAGATATATATATCTGAAAGTGTGGTGAGTGAATGGGAGTATTTAATTATTTTATATTACATATAAAAAATAATAAAAATAAAATAGTAAAAATTATAAATGAAAGAACGTATAAAAAATTATATTAAACTCAAATATTATAAGTTGGTAAAAAAAACTTATTTATCAATCATTTTTTTTTAATCTAACAAACTCATAAATTAGGCAAATTAAGCCTGTGACAACGCAAATAAATAAGGGTGGATGCATATTTAACTTATGTTTGACTAGAAAATTAATTTAATTTATAAATATAATTTTATTTATGAATATATGAAACAAAAAGTGACACCAATTAATGTAAAATATTTTACATTGTTTAATTAAAGTTGAGTAAGAGTAGTTTTTATTAAAAAAAAGGTTACAATATATATATATATATGGTAAGATGATCCACTATTATTAATATTAGAGGGCGATGTAAAAATTGTGGTGTATAACCACTGTGTACTCTATAAATAATATATGATAGATTAGTTATATATCTTTATTTAATTTCCTTGGTTATGGTCTTATATCGATTCTATACATAATATGATAGATTAGTTATATATCTTTATTTAATTTACTTGGTTATGGTCTTACATCGATTCTGGTTCCTTGTAAAATTTAATTTTTTATTTATTTATAAGTCTTATTTATTTTTAGAGTGAAGAGACATTTTGATTCTTCACATAAACACATGGGACATATTAATTTTAATTAAAAAAGCAATATTTTTAGTCTTCAATAGAAATAAATGAAGACACAAACACGTGGGACAAATTAATATTAATTAAAAAAGCAATATTTTTAGTCTTTAATAGACATAAATGAGGACATGGTAATTTTCTATCAAATTTTTTATTTGATATTTTCTTATATTAAATAATTATTGTAAATTTTTAATTGATGTACTATATTTATTGTGCAATATTTTTTAATATTGCAATAATTCTTCTGTTAAAAAGATAATTTTCATCACCAATTAAAATTGAAAGAGTACTAAACACCAATGCAGAATTATTATGAAACTGATAAACACATGATAAGTGCACTTTTCTTCTCATCCCCATCTTTCATTTTTTTCATCATCACAACCATTTTCTTCTAAAATTTTAGTTTTCATATTTGGGAAAGAGCACGTGTCTTTGTGAATTCTAGTGTTATTTGAAAATGAATAGAAGTTAAATTGTATATTTTGATTTTACCGTCTATAATGACATTATATTATATCTATCGATGTCTATTTTAATAATAAATTACTTTTTTAAAAGATTTAATCAAATTAATACTAAATTATATTTTTTATTCTTTTAATTTGATCGTTATTTAGTCTATGTTAAATCAACTACATTTGTGATGGTAAAT
>JBBPBR010000003.1:4424120-4435145 GCA_037974775.1 Cicer pinnatifidum | reverse complement strand
TATTTTTAAAATATTATACCAAAAGTATAAAATACTATAAAAATCATTCTTAAAAAAAATATTAAACAAATATATCTATTATTTTTTACCTTAAGCTTTTTCACTGGATAACTATTTTATTTATAATTCTTCATTTTTTACTTAATAAAAAAATAAATATTTTTACACATATAAATAAAAAGATACATTGATACAAATATTTTTTTTCTTCTAATTTTATCATTTATTTAAGTTATTTCATCTGTATTTTACCATTTTTTATTACAAATGCCTAACTTATGTATATATTATAATATATTATATCTTTTTAATTATATTATATTTTTTAGATAAAAAAACCAAATGCTATGACAAAAACTAAACAATATTTTAACATATTTGTTTTTACAAAACACATTTTAACAATTAAAACCCTGAATTCAGCAAAACTCAGCTTTACCCTTCATACCAGAAACGAGTCGCAGTGAGCTCAATTGGCCGTGAAAACCAAAACCTTGCCGGAAAACGTTTCGGACTTGCTCGCCGGCCGCCACAAACAGTGAGAAATTCATCTAGGTTTTCATTTTTTATTTATTTTCCGAAATTTCCTTCCCTCTCTTGTAGCGCGCGAAGGATGCGATTTGCAGCCACTGCAATAGGTAACGCATCAGAGGATTGCGTTGCAGCAGAGCTTCGCACCGCGATTGTGTGCTTAATCGGTGCAATTATCAGATCTGTTGCATTGTTGCGGTTTCACTTTAGGCTTATCTTATTTACTTCCAGATCTGTTGCATTGTTGTGTCCGAACCTTCAATTTTATTTTCTAATCTACCAATTGCACAATGCGGGCTCTAATTTGATTTTTCTTTGATTGTATCTTTTGAATTAATGAAGACTTGATGGGAAAAGAGAACCAATTATCAGCTATGGAAGTCGATGATCCAAAATCAACGAATTCCGATCAGATACTTCCCAAATTCTCTGTAAACGGTTGGTTTCTCTTCTCCTTCATTCTACAATTCCATTTCGCTTACGTTAATGACCTATCCATCCGGATACCTGACACCCACACCAGTAATAATTTGAGAAAATGAATAAATTGAATGTAATCAAGGTGTCAGTATCTGACACCAACACTGTTGGACACCCGGGACATACATTCAATCAGATGTGTCAGTGCTGTGTCCTATGTGTCTTACTAATGAAAAAGAGGATACATCATTTGATGATTGGTGTAATTTAACATTTTATTTTAAATTTTAAATTTATCACAGTATTGCAGCTCTTAAAATCAGCACAAATGCAGCATGGTTTGCGCCACGGAGATTACACCCGCTATCGGTATGTATTTTCATTGTTGCTAACAGGATCTGAATTTATTTTATTGCCCTCTGTACAATGAAATGTTGTGGTTAACAATTTTCCTTTATATAATTTGTGCACATTTTTGGTGCTTCAAGTTTTCTGGCATTGTGGACTGGCCATTTGATTAATGTGATTACTGCAACTTATGGAAATAATCTATTTCAAATGCTGCTTTAGCTAATACGTTCAAATATCTATAGATTGGTAAATGGTAATAGATGTACTTTTTTCCTTAACACTGTAGGAGGTATTGCTCAGCTCGATTGAGGAGGTTGTATAAATCTTTGAAGTTTACCCACGGTCGTGGCAAATATGCAAAAAGAACCTTAACTGAGTCTAATGTCACTGAAGTAAGGTATGCTTTGCTTACTGTACTCTCTTCTCTCATACAAGTTGTGGAACTTTTGTAGTTGAGTTAATTTGAAATCGTCTTGTAGAAGGAAAGAATCTTAGAAAGAATTATTTGTTTCAATTGGCTGTTAGGCTTTACTATCTTACGTTACTATCAAAATATTTCTGGGTTCCGTACCCAAAATAAATTATCTCTGGGTTCACTTAAGAATAACAGTCATGACACTCACGTAGCAATTAGAATGAATACTGACAAATCTTAAATTTTTATAATGATATATTAATTTGTCAAATGATATAAGGTTGACATACTTGACTTGGGGAAAAAAGATGCAGAACTCTAAGGTTGATTATCTATCTCCTGAAATAGATGCCCATTCAGTATATCGCCCCCCCTGAGGTTCACCCCGCCTTTCACATTCTTTACCCATTTCCCTACAAACATCCTACCCATTTCCCCGCCTTAAACTTTTATAATGATATATTAATTTGTCAAATGATATAAGGTTGACATACTTGACTTGGGGAAAAAAGATGCAGAACTCTAAGGTTGATTATCTATCTCCTGAAATAGATGCCCATTCAGTATCTCGCCCCCCCTGAGGTTCTCCCCGCCTTTCACATTCTTTACCCATTTCCCTACAAACATCCTAATATTTCTTTTTGTGATACACATTGGTTGGCCAAGTTTCTGGGAAGAGTGTAAGCTGATTGATAGTTATTACATCTTTTATTTGTTGAGTAATAATTTTCCCTGTTCTCTCTCTTGAACAAGAACAATCACTTTTTGATGTCTCTCACTCTTTCTTAGCATTTCTATCTTGCATATTTTATTCATGTTGTTGTCTAAATCTGAAATCCTCCCTGCCTTAATATGAAAACCATCATTTAGACCTTGGTTCGTCTTCTTTCTTCTTTTTTTTTAAAAAAATGTTTTGCTATATTTGGGAATTGAAAAATAAACATTATTTGTCTGGCAACTTTTCAGATTATCTATGCATGGTTAACATTGGAATTTACTTTTCAATTCAGGTTTCTTCACGTGATTCTCTATTCGGCAGAGAGAGCTTGGAGTCATGCCATGGAGAAAAGGCAGCTTCCGAATGGACCAAATGCATCTCAGCGTATCTATCTGATTGGTAGGTTGCGGAAGGCAGTAAAATGGGCTACTTTGTTTTCACAATTGTGTGCAGTCAAGGCAGATTCTAGAACATCTTTGGAAGCTGAGGTGAATCTTTTTATCAGTATTGCAATATAGGCCTGTGGCAATGATTGTTACTTCCATCAAATGATTTATTTTAAACTTAAAAACAGTATTTATTCTCTCTTTTTCAAATGTATATAGATCTTTTAATATACATAATCAAATATGTTGTTTTTTGTTTTTAAGGCTTTTTATAGTTATTGTTGGGTTTGTTTCTTTCTGGAATAATGTGAAATTTCTGGAAGTAGAGCATTACATGTTATGAAACCTTTTGAAAAAGTTGTAATGAATTAACATATAATAACGTTGAAAAAATGTTGCATCATTTTCGAATCAATAAGAAAATTTGTAGGTTGTTATATCAATACCTTGATTTCAAATTGGAAAGTTTTGCCTCTTATTTTTAAGATCATCCACGAATTTAGTGCAAAATTGGAAGGTTGAGAATAATTTTGAAAGCACTTTGGAGACCATATTTAAACCTACATCAAATTTTATGAAGTAAAATGTATTTTTTCTATCAAGATTTAGTATTATTTATAGTGGTTGGTTCCAAGTTAACCTGTATATCCTATTTTTTTTTTTTAATAATTATTTATCAAGTTTAGGAGTCCTTTTTTTAAAAAAAATGCTTTGATAGTTTACTCTTTTTATTTTTTTGAATATATGGCAAACAATATTTTTTTTGTTGATGAAGAATGAAATTGTTTCTCTTTCGTTTGTTCACTGATTTTCAGGCTTATGAATCTTATATGAAGGGGAGTTTGTTGTTTGAGCAAGATCAGAACTGGGATGTGGCTTTAATGCACTTCAAAAGTGCTAGGTACATATACTATGTCTTCTTGATTTATACTTACTGCCACGAAAAGAAGATGAAATAATTTTATCTTTAGAAAAGAGACAAAAAAGGAGCAAGCTTATGCTAGGTTGAATGAGATATTTGTGTAAAGAATTCAAATCTTTGCCTTTTTGAGGCAATCACTTGTTTAGTGTGTGTTCACTGATCAGACACACCAAAAAGTCTCACATTGTTTGAGAGTCGAGGCTAAGGGTGTTCGGGTACACTCTCCTCTACCCACTAAGACACCTTTTAACTAAAGACCAAACTGTGAGGGCTCACATAAGACTCAAAACAGACAATACCTCAAAAAGCGGTGTAGTGGACTTAAGGTTGAAACATTGGTGCTAGAAATAGGGCATAAGCCACACTCGAGGGATAAAATAGGATGTCTTAGCCTCGACTGGGGACACTATTGTTTTGCTGCACCCAAATATCCTCAACCCAATGATGTGTCTTTTAACTAAGGACACAATCGTGAGGGTTCATATAAGACCCAAAACCAACCATACTTCAGAAAAGCGGTGTGGCAGACTTGAGGTGGGAACAGTGTGTGTTACCTAGCATACTAGCTTTTGTTATGCTTTTGCTGACCTTGTTGAGTTTTTAACCATTATCATATTTATTAGGGCTGTATACGAGGAATTAGGGAAATATGGAGATCTGGATAACCAAGTTTTGTGCCGTGAGCGGGTTGAGGAACTAGAACCTAGTATCAGATACTGCCTTCACAAAATTGGCCAGTCAAATCTACAAGCCTCTGAACTATTAAACATTGGCGATATGGAAGGACCTGCACTAGACCTTTTTAAAGCTAAACTAGAGGTCAGTACACATTTCATTTGTATAAATTATTTGAGATCAAGGGAAAACAAGTAATGTGATATACATATATTTGCAAATCAGTATATTCAAATATTTCTGATGAGAACACGTTGCATTGAAGTAGAATTTCATTTTTGTGTTTATTCAACAGGGAAGGACACAATCTTCCACACACAAGACGATCTTTTTAATGTTAATAAACTCTTGAATAGCCTATTTTCACACAATATCTCCCAATGTTTTAAAACCAGAAGAAAATTTGATTCAACTTTTGATGCTTGGTTCCTTCTGTTTTGTTAATAGGGTTAATCCTGAAATACACAATATTATGTCCCCCTGCACTGGGTCCCTTACGTAGAAAATTGTGTACTTCTTCGTATGCATCATGTGCAGTAGTTACATTTGCTTTTTTTCTTTTTTTTAAGTACAATGTTTTATCTTTTACAGTTTTCCACGCAAGAGTATTAATCAGTTCTACTACTTGAATCAGTTGCTTGTTATTTTGAAAGATAACTTAGTATTTGTACCAGGCTGCCATGGCTGAGGCAAGATCTCAACAAGCTGCTTCCATGACAGAATTTAATTGGCTTGGCCATAGATTTCCAATATCAAATGCCAAAACAAGGGTTGCCATTTTGAAAGGTTGGTAGCTTTCCTAACATAAACTTTAGATGGCTAGTAAATTTAAAATTAAATTATCTATTGATCAAACTTAAAAAAGGATGGACTCAGGGTCGTCACCTTTTCCCCTCATGTATTTAATCACCTAGTGGTCTCTTTTGTCCACTCTGCAAAATGGAATTTGTATTGGAATCTTTTTCCTTCTGTGTTTTCTTTCATGCGCATTCTGTGATTAAATTGATTGCAAATGTTCCTGGACTAGATTGCATGTGCTGTGTTGTGTTAATTTAGAACTTCGCTTTTCCCCTTGTGGAGATTGGTGATGCAAAATCTGGACATATTTTTTGTTCTATTAAATATATGCTGAAAATGTCAGCGTGAAGAACTTGATGTGCCACTGTGTTACTAATATAGTTTTATTAGTATATTTGATATTCATTGTAGATCTGTAGTAGATCAGCTGAACACAACTACTTGGGGTAATATAGTTTGGCCAATCGAAATCTATTTCTCTGATCCCTGGACTAGTGGATTTTACTTCTGAGTTGTATACCTTGGCTGACATTTATAATGCTTCTTTTGGTGTTAAACTGAATTTACTTGGTAAATGTAAAAAACACTAATCCATTCAAATAATATATTTGTAACAGGGTGTGAAATTGTTCATGTGGATGTCAGATTCATTCAAAGGAAACTGACAATTATTTTCGAACCCAACTGTTGATTTTGTTGGAATTGATTTTCCCGGTTTTCAATTTACATTGTTAAAATTTGTTTGGAAGTGAATTTCTAGCAACAGTTGTATACAGTTTTTTTTTCTAATTTGTTTCTTGATAAGTATGTTTATCAATTCAAACATACATTGCTACATAGTATCAAAAGGGGAATGGTTACTGGAGTTGACATCACTTCATCACTTTTATCTGTTCATACAAAATGCAAATCCTCTATTGTTTGGGATTCATGAACCATTCATTAATTTGTTTTTGGGATTTTTTTTCTTAAAAAAATATTTGGTTGTATGATTTACTTCACCATATTTTAACATGTGACTTTTCTTTTAACTATAGTTCAGCTTAGTTTAACTACATGAAGTAATGTTTCTATTGAATAACTTTATCAGCCCAGGAACTGGAGAAAGATATACATGGTCCATTGGCAGAAAATATTTCAGCAGACAAAAGACTGGTTATTTTTGACAAAATCTTTTCCGCATACCATGAAGCTAGAGGCTTTATTCGGGCTGATTTGGTATTGGAAATTACTTGAATTATTGCTTTTAGTTATGAATCATCACCAAATATTTCTAGTTGTTAGGCAGAGTTTTTTATGCTTTTTGGTGTTAAAAATCTGTATTATACACCGGTTTTCTTTATCTACTTTTATTATTTTGTGCATTTTAGGCCACTGCAGGAAGTGCAGAAAGTGTGAAAGATGATTTGAATGGTCTTGATAAAGCTGTCAGTGCTGTCTTAGGAGAAAGAACCATTGAGCGCAACCTCTTGTTGGTCAAGGTTGCAAAAAGTAAACTTGCAAAGCGTAGTGATGATAAAAATGAAAAAGTTACCAAACCTGAAGAGCTTGTTCGCCTATATGATCTCTTACTACAGGTTGATCTCCGTGTTTTGTTTGTGAACTTACATTAATTGATCGCATTTCTTTGTAAAGATCCTCCAAGCTGCTGCCTTTTGTTTCTTTAATGTCAGCTGATTATCTCCTCAAAGGGAATGACAATTTGTATGGATAATTTCTTTGGCAGAATACATCTGATCTATCTGATTTAGTCAGTTCTGGAAGGGACCAAAAATCAGAAGAAGTTAGCTTTGCTGAAGAGTGTTCGTGCAAAACTTTGGCTTTTCGAGCAGAAAGGTTTGCTTGCTTGCTGGGAGCAAATATTTTTCTTCCTGACTTTAAAGATATCTCTTCTTAAGTTGTTTGCTTCCTAAATGTACTTGCCCATGTATACCCATGTTATTTTCAGCTTTTTCTGGAAACCAAAATGTTTAACTTTCTACTGTAAAAATGAAATCTGTATACTGATAGCACTGCAGATTAAATTCAAGAAAGTTAATCACAATTCACAACATGTTATAGATATTTACCGACAGTTTGAATTCTCGCATCTTTAGAGTTATTTATTGTTATCTTTCAACAGATGATTATAGGTCAACCTAGTACTGTAAAGCTCCCATCCCGGTAGAGTTAAGGGAAAGGTCAAACCCAGTGTGTCGGTCATCTCTTGTCAGATGAATAGACTTGGGAATAAATATTGAAGTGGTTTACTCATCAGTTAACTGCAACATATGCAGATATTATCTTTATTGTTTGGTTAATGCCTTGATGTTTGCAAAAGCAAAATTAAGCTTTTGTCTCTCTCATAGGGCCCCAGGGGTGGGGAAATTGAGTAGTAGGTGGTGATTACAGTGCTGCTGTCTCTACAACCAAATTTGTATGTTTTAAAGAGATATCGCCACCTGAACTATAGAATACATGCTTACGACTTATGTGAACTGTGCAGGTGCTTCTATGTTGCAAAGTCATACAGTGTGGCTGGAAAGAGGGCTGAAGCCTATGCTTTGTACTGTCGTGCTCGCAATTTAGCTGAAGATGCCTTAAGAAAGCTTCAAATGTTAGATGGCAATAGTAAGGTAATTTTAATTGTTTTTTAAGATCAGACGCTATGACTATCATCTGCGTTGTGATAATTTTTCAAATGATGATTTTGGTATAGTTTGCACTCTGAAATTTGCTTCGTTTCATATTCCATTATAACTTTCATAACATGGAAACGCTTGGTAGACCCTGAAGTTGAGTGTGAAATCAAACGTTGTTGGCCTGAAAGAACTAAACAAATGCCTATTATATTATGATCTCCACCAACCAGGCGTAGATCCAAAGATGATAAACTGTTGGGCTTGTGGTTTACCCAGACAGTCAAAGGAGATCATTGTACAAGTATCCTGTTTCTAACTTCACAGTTCACACTAGGAACTTTAGGATTTGCACAGCGTTTTCAAGCTATGGAAGTTAATTGCTTCATTATTTTGTCATATAATCTCCTAAGTTGGGAATATGCTTGAATTTTTGTTGGGTAAATGATAGCTGTTTTTTTATTTGTATTTATTAATTCATACATGAAAAACCTCACATTTGATTGATTGCTAGTGTATTTTCTTCTAATTTGCATTTATTTTCCTGTGATTTCGATTTAGCAGACTATGATAAAAGAATTAGATGTCTTGTGCAATGAATGCCGTTCCAACAGTTGTATAGAACACGCATTGGGGGTCATGGAGGAGAAGAGGACTCAAGAGAATATCTCCGAAGGAATCTCCAATATATCATTGACTGGAGCTGAGCGGGTACACAACTTTCTACTTCTCATGTGATATTTTTTCTAGGGTCATATGGGATCTGGGAAGTTTTGACTTTTGAATCTCTTAAATTTGTTTCATCCCTGTAGACAATAATAGTATTTGCACGAACATTTATTGATATATTCTTGACATGTTTCCCTACCTGTTTCAGTTGGAGAAGTTCCTTTTGGAGAAACTTGATGTTTATGAATCTGCTGTGGGTGATTCAAATGTGAAATCTGCACCCCGCATTGCAACCTTCCCTCCAGCTTTCCAGGCAATTTCTCGTAACCCTATTGTGCTCGACCTGGCTTATAACACCATTGAATTTCCAGATATTGAAAATAGGATGAAGAAGGATAAAAGAGCAAAGGGCGGCTTTATAAGTAGAATATTTGGATGAGTATACTTGATTAGGTGTTTGGTTGTTTAAAACTAAAAGTTCTTGAAAACTGATCGGGTAGTTTACTTTGTTGAATATTATTTTGAATTTTGAGTTGATATAAAAATTTTGAGTGGTCTAGATATTTGGAAATTTGCAGTGGAGATATTGTTTTTGGTCACCGGTTTTGATTTTGTTACACTCACTGAAGTAGGATGGGATTTGCTCCCCAAAAAAAGTTAACTGCAGTTATATTTACATAAAAGTACTATATACTATTTACATTTTGTATTTATTCACTGGTTTTGATTATGTGTTGCCTTTATCTATTCATCACACGCGATTTTCGGAAGTGCTATAAATTTTTAGGTGACGAGGGATATAACAAGGTTCAATATGCAAATATGTTTTTCAACTCAAATTGGTGAGAAGAACTGAACAGCTCTGTCATGTTATATATATTTGTTAATGGAATTTTAAGGGTGTGTTTTGTATATCCAATGAATAATGAAGTGGAATATAATGTCAAGAAATGTAGTAGTGAACGTGGATGTATCTATTTTGGACAATTGGAGTAAATAGATGTATATTTTTCTTATAAATAAGGCTGAAGGGTGTATTGATTATATAGACAAGTGTTTAATTTATATTTTCAAGACAAATTTCTTCATGAAATAAAATCTTTAACCAGTGCCCTTAGATTATTCGTTAGCAAGATCATCTTCGTTGAAGCAATTATATGTTGATTCTTCAAAACAAATATACACAGCTTTTTCACATGAAAATTCTTTGTAAAATTTAGCAACTCTCTATTATCTATATCAATTTAGTAATCTCTTGTAGTTAATGAAACTTCAACTTTCGCTTTTTCTCTTCTTACACTCTTTTTTATATAAAAAAAAAATTAAATTTGATTTAAAATTTAAATCAAACATATAAATTTGTTGATTTATTTTTCTATTTATATTTAGAGACAAGAGTACTCTGAAATAAAATAAAAATAAAAATAGTTATAGAAAAATTAATGTAACTTATTTAATTTTTAATTAGATATAATTATTTTTAATTATTATTTTCACTTGAATTTATTGCGAAGAAAATATATTCCATGCGAAGTTTAGGAGACTGAGTAGATGATCCATATTCATAAATGAATGTACACGAAAAAGGTTGGACATAACATTTAATGCAAAACAGTAATTTCGCAAAATACGTAACAAAACGGAACCTAGTTATTCATTTATTTATTATTGTTGGTTTTGGTCTCCAACAAAAAAAAGCAGACAAAAGGAATTTCATGATCACCTGTATATATCTAAGATTATAAATCTCGTGTTATGTTACTACTATTTATGGCTCCACCACCAGCAACAGCAACAACTCAACTTACATTATACAACTATTTATGAAAATTAAGTTGTCTTGTCTACCATGTTTCAAAGTTGGGATGGAGCATCACACTATGTTTGTTTTGCCTCTAATTATAAGAAAGATACGCTTAGATTTCAACCAAAAAAGTTTAGTTATAACCCCAGATAATTTCATTAGTATTCCTATTTTATGTCTTAATTTTGGAATGCTGATACTTTTCCTTAACAGAAATAAAAAAATGCAAGGTCCAATAAAGTAATTTAATATTAGCGTGACGGTGACGGATGCCGTAAAACTATTATCATAATTATTATTTATTTATTTATAATTATTATAATATTTTTCATAAGTATTTGTTTAGGATGAATAACGAACTCGTGATCTATTTATTACTATATTCTTTACTTCAACCATTAAACTAATCTTATACTCATCTGTCTTAAAATAATGAATTAATTTGATTAATTTAAATATATTAAAAAGATTGTGTAAATGAAATATTTTTAAAAAATTATCTTCATTATATATTGATACATTATCAATATTATAAATATATAATAAAATATATTATATTAAAAATAATATAATTAATATTAATTGAAGACTACAATTGAAAAAAATGTGTATTAGAATTAAAAGAATTAATTATTTTAAGACTTTTTTTATAAATAGATCAATTCTTTTAAAGGGATAAAATATCTCATCAATTATAATATTTGAAAATGAAAAGTCA
>JBBPBR010000003.1:4403628-4423900 GCA_037974775.1 Cicer pinnatifidum | reverse complement strand
TTGCAAGTAAGCTAATTTATATTGTGGTCCAATTAAAATTTAACATTTTGCACTTATCTTTAAATTGTACTTGTCAAATGAATTTTATAGGATAAATTAAATGTGAATGTAAAATTATTTTATAATGACAATATATCTTTATTAAACTTTACATTTATTAGAGTTTAAATATAATATACAGCCAATGTAAATAACTTCCCTCTGTCTTCTAGTTAAAACAATTGAATAAATTGAATATACCATATTATATTGTGGAATTTTTAAATCAAAGTTATTAATAATCATTTACGAATTATTATTAGTTATTATTATAAAATGATTTTATACTAATAATAATAATGCATCTCTTTTGTTATTTATTTATTATATATTTTGGTTTATATGCTGAAGGTTAAAAACGTATTAAAATGAAGTAATGAGTTAAAACTTGAGAAGTGAAAAGGCAAAGTAGTTGAATTGAATAATGAAAGAAAAACGACAAGTAGTTTTGGAAAAGGGAAAAGGCGGGTAAAAATTGGAGTGAGCGAGCGATGGACATGAAATATCGCAACTCGCAAGCAAGCACCGTTAACTGTCTCCTGCTCTTTCTTCCAACACAACTTCTCTCTCTCTTCTCTCTCTTCTCTCTCTCCCTCTCATGTTTCTTTTTCCCTTCCTTCTCCGTTAGATACATCGCGACGATTTCTTTCTCTGCCAAATTAACACCAGAAGGTTGATTTTCATTTATTTATTTATTTATTCCAAAATGCATTTCACAGATCTCGATGACACTCCAATGTTCCGCCAACAGGTTCTTTCCATTTCCTTCGTATCATTTTCTCTTAATCAGATTCTGCATCTCCTTATTCAACGCTTTCTATTGTAATTTCTATTTGTATTATTGATTGTGGAGAATGTTGACTGTGTGTTTCGATTATTAATATTATTCTGTAAGTTGAAAACTAGTTAATTTTTTCTTGCTTAATTTATAAATAAATCATGAATGAATGGTTGTCTGTGGATGCAGCTCCAATGCTTGGAGGAAAATGCAGAATCATTGCGCGTTAGATGCTGCAAGTTCTACAAAGGATGTCGAAAGTATACGTACGTTTTCCGAATTTTCATTCCCTTTCTTATTCCAATTTATCACTGTTGTTACACTTTTTATGTGCTATTACTTTGTTTTATAACATTGTTCGTTCTCAATAATAGATAACTGTTAATGAAGATTAGAAGGAACTAGATCCTTGCTATACTTCAATAAATATTTTATATCTTGACCAACTGACAAAAGCAAGAAACCAGATGTGTCAAGTAGCTGAAAAGTCTCTTTTGTTTCTACTAACTGCTTCATGGTTTTACTAAAGTTGATTTTAAAGTGCATGTAAAGAGTCTTTGTAAATTCACGACTTTGGGAGGATGGGTAGCTCAACTGGTTTGAGCCAAGAGTTTAATTAGGTTTATTACTGCAAAGACTAGAGTTCAAACACTGGTGACGATGAAAAAAAAAAAACACGACTTTGAAAGTTTTATAATTTTGGATGTAAGTTAAAAATATGTTTGAACCGGGTGGGCGGACAAGGTCTTAAGTTAACTATTTATATCAGAAAATAAAATAAGAGTAGAGAGAAAGCTATTTGTTTTTTGTTTTGTATTGTGTCAACTGTGTAAGATTCTTGTGGATAAAATATTCATCATGATACTAACACACTGCAAATAGCATACCAATTAGTATCATGAATCAAGGATTACCTTTGATCACTATAGCAAATAAAATACCTAAAATCCTTGTCTTCTTAAAATTTCTTATATGCTTGGTACTTTTGACAATTTTTAGGGAAGGGCTTGGAGAGGCATATGATGGGGACATTGCATTTGTAAGTTCCCTTGAAAGTTTTGGAGGAGGGCATAGTGATCCTCATTTAATTCCTTTGGAAGGTAAGCCATATAGGTTGCTCCCCCACCGCTTGCCTTGTCTTATAAATCAATGACTTTCATTATGGTATGTTTGGTAAGAAGCAATAACTGGAAATATGCTTATATGAAGATTATCATGGGCTATGTAAGGCTTGAAATGAAATGAAAATTAGGATGGGTATAACGAGGCATATTGTTGCTGGAGGTGTATCCCAAGCTGTGTACCATATTTTATAGCTATCCGAATGAGCTTCCAAAATCCCTTGGATATATGGTTGAAATTGCTCCAGATATTCTAAAGCGTGTTTTGTCTGTTTACTCTTTGCCGGTGCATTTTATAACCTCAGTGCTTCCTTTGAATAATACATAATACTGCATTAAGTCCATTAAATTAAAATTTACCTTCTGTTAGTTTTAATAAATTTTGTTTTGGGTATTCCCAGGACCTGTAACAAACAAATTTACTATTGCTTTGAGAGAAATCAGTACATACAAGGAACTTCTTCGGTCACAGGTAATGATTATCTCTTGCCATTGCTGTCTTTCTTGTTTTGCAACAGTTTATTCTTTTGTTAATGTTTATTTTATATTTTACCAGATGGTTGTTCTAGTATTAGGGATTCCCTTTTGATACTTCAACCATCTTGTTTGTAAACATATTCCTATTTTCTGTACTTATTCCCAGTCGGAGAATAACATGTTATGATAAATGGGCATGTAGAAATCTTAAGTATACTTACTACGTAGTGTCTTGTTTTGCCTAGGTCATAGTGCAGTTTTGTTTGTAGCTTTGATGATGTTGGCCAGTGATAGTAAGATAAACACACTTGAACATTGGTAAAACTGGTGGCTTGCCACCATTTTAACTTATAAATCTTGAGCTTGTATGGGAGTTTAATTTGTCAATTAATGGCGATTTGGATTTTTTTCGCTTAGTAAATTCGAGGCAATTGTTCTGATTGATATTGCTATGCTGACAATACTTAATATGGCTTCTTAGGTAGAGCACATGCTTGATGACCAGTTACTACAAATTGTCAATGTTGACATCAATGAAGTCAAGGTATACTTTTAGATATTTTTAAATGTTTATACATAGCAGTGTTTGTTCTTACACACTAAACCTGTGGAATGTTAAGGTGTCATACTTTAAGATATGGCCTCGCTCCAGTAGATTCTCCAGTAGATCTATTTAAGTAGTGATAAAGAAGTATGGCACTTCCCTTCCTCTCTCAAGCTATTCTACAACTCTTGGTATGGGACAATTTTTTTCAAACATAATATGGAATCTCATATGAAATGAAATTTCTATATTTAGTTCTGCTATTACAATGGCATAAATAATTAATTTGTGCTGTGAGGATAATCAATACACACAATTTCCTACATAAATCTTGAAGACGTTTAATCAATTATAGGCAGTGGTAAAGGGAGACGATGAAAAACTATAGGTAAAATCATTAAGAGAGATTTTGAGGTAAACGCACATCTCTAGAATAAATTCATGATAGGGAATTATGTTGTTTGATTCATGCAACTAAATTTACATAGTGAGATAAGACTATGATATTGTATTTTATTTTATTTTGTCATGATTACGATTTTAGAGGTTATGATCCTAGGATCTTGCATTACGATCCTTCTATAAGTAATGACCCAATGTTTTGGTAGGATCTCACGATCCATGTTACGATCCTGAGTTACGTTATTTTACCCTCCTTCCGATCCTAGTTCGAGTTATGTGTTTGACAACATTGAGTACAACAACAAAAACCAAGCCTTATTCCACCAGGTGGGTCGACTACATGGATTAAACGGCGTCATTATGTTCAATATAAATCATGTCAATAACCAAACCGTTAATCTCTAAATCTTTCTTGATTATTTCACCTATAGTTTTTCTTTACTTTCTTCTGCCTCTGCCCTCTAGCAATCACGCTGCCCTCCATCTGATCTACTCTCCTTAAAATGTTACATACAGGTCTTTCTACATATGCCCAAACCAACTAAATCGAGATTCAACAATATTTTCTACAATATTTGGTACTTCAACTCTCTTTCTAATGCTATAATTTTCTATCCTGTCTCTTAGTATTTTCGCTCATTCAGGCAACACTCTCATTTCTACTACTTTCAGTTTATTCTCGTGTTAGCTTTTTACCACCCAAAACTCTAGCTCATACAACATCGCCAATGAAAATATCAATCTGATACCGGTGTCAATACTTCTCGTGCTGGCTTTACCTCTCCTTGATTTCTTGAGTTTTAATCAATGAGTGCAATTATCCTTTTCTCTTCTCCCAACAATAGTAAAACACGTTTATAAAGTAGAATCTTTAGCTTAAAGTTCATTAGCTAATATGATTTTTGGGAAACTATCGCCATTATAAAAATATTCTCAGTGAACATTACCACTGTTCAGTTTTAACGACAACCACTCTTTAGCCCGAGTTTTTATATCAACATTGCATTCACATTCCTCCTTGATATGACGATAGTAGTATAGCATTTATTTTCCCCTTCTAACACGTCAAGCAACATTTGCAGGAAGCTCGTAAGCGTTTTGACAAAGCTTCCCTTGTATATGACCAGGTACTTCTCATTATGAAGAGATTAAAGGGTAGTGAACTCTGCTTTTATAGTTTTACATTTACTTCCTTGTGTTACTGCTGACATGAAGAGATTTAGTTTGAGCTATATTGTTTACTGAATTAGAGATACATTTTGATGTACTAGCATTTTTCTTTTATGGTACAATGAACTGCTGACATGATTCCTGGAGTTTCTACTATGGGAAAGTACTTCGTTTTAATTTTAATTTGAGTTTGCAGTACTTTTGAAGGAGTATGAAGCATGTTTTCGTGTGGGTTGTGTGCAATGTAGTGCTGCTGAAAGATTACCCACATATTTCTTTATTATAACACAAGCACTGTGAGTTTTGTGATACAGGCACGTGAAAAGTTTATGTCGCTGAGAAAAAGCACAAAGATTGATATTGCGACAGTCATAGAAGAGGTATTTCCAGTAGCTTTTATCTGGCCTTTTTTATTCATATATTAATCCAATAGCTTGTTTGAGTTACTGGAATCCTTTTGAATCTAATTTGGTATAGAGACATTCCAGGAATTGAAGAATGCAAGAACGTCGTTTGAGGAAGCCCGTTTCAATCTGGTATTGCACAGGATATGCTCTTCTAACTAAAAGATGTATATGATTAGGCCTTTACTTTTAACTACATGACCCATTTCATGATCTAGGTTGCCGCTCTTAATAACATTGAGGCCAAGAAGAGATTTGAGTTTTTAGAGGTTTTCACTGGTATTATGGATGCCCATCTTCGATACTTTCAACAGGTATATGACATTCACATAAACGGCTCTTTTTCCATATGTAGTATTACACTTATGCTGTAACTGAAAATCCTCTGTTTTGCAGGGATATCAGCTACTACATCAAATGGTACCTTTCATTAGTGAGGTTTTGCTCTTGGCTCTATTTTTTCTTGATAGTACATAGTTCTTTTCACAGAAAAATAGACAATTTTGTTTTTTATTTTGCTACAATTATAAACTAAGGGGGATCAACAGATCAAACAGCTGAAGCACAATTTACGTATCTACCATATGACTATTGGGTTAGTATAACACGTTTGGAATTGTTGGCGTAGAATACTTCAAAACTCAACCTTGAACCATTGATGGGGTCAGCCAGATGTTAAACCACCAGATGTCAAACCACCAGTTAACCCCAGTGACATGTTTAATTCCAAGCATAGAACGAATTTTTGTTTGAAATTTTGATTGGTGTTTTCAATATGTTGACTGATTGAAATATTTTGATTCCTGTCTACAAGGCACCATTTTTTATTCTCTTAAAAATTATTTTCTATATCATTAGTTAAAAATTTCTACAATCAATTTAGTTGCTAAAATAAGAAACTATAAGACCTTATAGTCTTTCATGTGAGCCACGATATTGGTCTAATTGTGGGCATTACTAACTGTGAAGTTTGTGAACCATTTTTTTCTAAACTTCATGATTAAGAAGTAAGGGGTAGATTGCTAAATATCTAACTTGCAGGTTTTGGATTATGTACAACAGTCAAAAGAAAGTTTTGATAAGGAGCAAATTTCACTTTATAAAAGAATGCAAGAATACAAAAAACAAGTTTATCAAGAAAGTAGGCTGTCCTTGAATGGCCCTTATGGTTCTCCTATTGGAGACTCTGTGCATCCTTTTTCTAGGATATCAAATGAAGTAGTAGATGTAGTAAAGGAATCTGCTGCAAATGGAAAGGTATGCTAGAATACATGTATCTCTTTCTCTAAGAATACGTATTACTTCATTTAACAGTTTTACAATTTTGACTCCAGTTACTTTCCAAACAATATTCAGTCATGTTCATTTCCATTTGTTCATCTCGTTCACAAAGTTTAGGTTCAAATCATTCGACAAGGATATCTTTCAAAGAGATCCTCCAATTTAAGAGGTGACTGGAAAAGAAGGTATTTTGTTCTTGATAGTCGAGGAATGTTGTACTACTACCGCAAACCATGGGGCGTGTCATATGTAAGTCACCAACTATACTCAACTTTCAACACACTAAGCCAGATGATGCGCATTCTTAATAACGGTCGAGCATTACCTTTCAGGGCAGCAATCAACCATCTCCAAGGAAGAATAGTGCCACCGAAAATGGTTCTGGGCTTCTGGGTCGATGGCTTTCTTCTCATTACCATGGTGGTGTCCATGATGAAAGATCTGTAGCACGTCATACAGTAAATCTGCTGACGTCAACAATCAAGGTTGATGCTGATCAGACAGATTTAAGATTTTGCTTCAGAGTAATTTCGCCATCAAAGAATTATACATTGCAGGTATTTATTCTTAAAACTTATCAATGTGTAGCTGGACCTTTACTTATGATGACACTAAGGAAATCAAATCAGGCAGAAAATGCAGTGGACCAGATGGATTGGATGGAAAAGATAAATGGAGTTATTGCGTCCTTGTTGAGTGTCCAGACACTTGGATCGGTACGTAATAGATTTCTTTTTTTTAAAATGCATCTTTTGATCTTTGTACTTATGCTGATTGTTATTATGATTATAAAACAATTATATGACAGCCTCTATCAGTTGAGTCAGAAGACGGCGACTCTGACAGTGCTGACAAGAGTGATATATTAGAAAGTTCTCCAGATTTTGATCGCACTGAGGTCGCAAAGTTTGCATCCAAGAATGTCACCCTTAATAACTATTTACGTTCATCTATAAGTATGCAGTTGCATAAACACAGTATAAAAAATGAAAACCCTATTGATGTTCTTAGAAAGGTGAGTGGGAATGACAAATGTGCTGATTGTGGTAAACCTGAACCAGACTGGGCATCTTTAAACCTCGGCATCCTTATATGCATTGAATGCTCTGGTGTACATCGTAATCTTGGTGTGCATATATCAAAAGTAAGTATTTGAGGTCACACATTAATCTTACCCTTCTGTGTTTATAGATAGTTTATATCTAATAAACTTTTACTGCATAAAAGCTAAAACAGGGTTAAAGGACCTCTTACCTGCAAATGCTAGCTAACAATGGTTACTCTTCAATGTATGTATGTGAAAAAAGTAAAAAGCAAAATACTTTCATATTTTATTACTACAACCCTAAGTTGTTTATATAAGAAGATAAATTACAATAGTAATGAGTAATAATGACAAAATCATAAAATAAAAATAAATAGAATAATATAAAATAAAATTAAATATGATTTTCGTTGATTCTTTAACACCCCTCAAATTGGTGCATAGATATCTGTCATGCACAATTTGGCTATAAGTCGCTCAAAATTAGATCTTGCCAAACTTTTTGTCAAGATATCAAGAGTTTGTTGATTAGAAGTCACAAATGGTAGACATATAATTCCAACATCAATTTTCTCTTTTACAAAGTGGCGGTTAATCTCAATGCGTTTGGTTTGTCATGTTGCACAGGGTTGTGAGCTATACTTATTGTTGCTTTGCTATCACATAACAATTTTAAGGGTGAGTCAACTTTTACTTTCAATTCTTTCAAGAGTTTATGAATCCACGAAAGTTCACAAATACCTTAAGCCTTTGCTCTGAATTCGACTTCTGCACTACTTCGAGCAACAACACTTTGTTTCTTATTTCGCCAAGTGACTAGATTTCCCCAAACATAGGCACAATATCCAGTAGTGGATTTTCTATCGGTAATTGATCTTGCCCAATCAACATCTCTAAATATAGAGGTTTCTCTATCATCGATTTTCTTCAAGTACAAACCATTTTTAGGATTAGATTTCAAGTACCTTAAGATCCGATAAACTGCCTTCTAGTGTTCTTCATAGGGAGAATTCATGAAATGACTTACAACGCTCACAGAGAAAGCGATGTTAGGTCTAGTGTGGGTTAAATAAATAAGTTTGTCAACCAACTATGGTATCTTCCAATATCAACATGAACACTGACTTTCTTCCAAAGTTTGGCATTTAATTCTACAAGAGTATTTGTTGGTCTACACCTAGTCATCCGAGTTTCCTCCAAGAGATCTAGGATGTATTTTCTTTAAGAAACAATAATTCCCTTCTTTGAGCGAGCAACTTCCATACCAAGAAAATATTTAAGCATACCTAAATCTTTGATCTCAAATTCTTTTGTCAAATTTTTCTTCAATCTTTCAACTGTGTTATCAGAATTATATTTCACAATAAATATCCATTTACAGCCAATAATATTTTTTTCAGTAGGTAAAGTCATGACTCTCCAAATTTGATTCTTCTCAACAGCTCTTATCTACTCAAGAACAATTTCCTTCCACTTCAGAATTTTTAGAGCCTTATGTATATTTTTTAAAATTTCTACAACACACAACTGATAGGTAAAAGCAACAAATGAAGATGACAATTTTGAGTATGACACGTAATTAGACAAAGGATGTTTAGTGCATGACCTAACAGGTTTCCTAATTGCAATAGAAAGATATATATCAGGATACTCAATATGACTCATAAGAACAGAAGAAGACTTACTTGTATTGGGACGATGTGTTGGATTATCTGTTAGTTCGGAGTTTTGGAAAGTTCGGAGAATAGGTCATTCATTTCTCTGTTTAGGGTTTACTTCTTTCAAAGACATTTCCCTTCCAAGTAGGGTCAATGGTAGTAAACTTGTTTTGTATCTCTTTATCTGGTCATTATGTTGTGGCATTTCAAGTGGTCCTTCATTATTATCGAGATTAGAAATTTGTTCATTGTGATTTAGATTTGAAATTGTCACCCAAATATCCGTTGGAACCTCATTCATAAGCAAATTAAGTTCTAAAATGGATTCTTAGACATTTTCTTTTGGTGCATCAATATAAGTCTCAAAATTTTGTGACAATATATCACCTAAAGTAATGATGTTTTCAAAAGATGAATCTTCATTAAAATTCCCCTCTGAAGATGAATGTCAGTAAAAAAAGATTGATTTTCAACAAAAGTAAAATCCATGATTACAAAAATTCTTTTTGATTGGTGTTCAAAACACTTATCCCTTCTAAGTTAAAGAGTAACCAGTAAAACCACATTTTATTGTTCGTGGCACGAGTTTGCCAAGTTGTTTAGGCTCATGAACAAAAACAATGTAACAAAAAACTTTTAGTGGCAAATCAATAGAGACACGAGTTAAAGGAAAGCAATTTCGAAAAAATTTAAGAGGAGTTTGAAAATCTAAAACTTTATATGACATACCATTAATTAAATATGATGCAATTAAAACAGTTTCACCCCACTAATATTTTGGAACCTTATTTGCAACAGTAAAGCTCTAGCAACCTCAAGATGATGTCTATTCTTTCTCTCTGTAATTCCATTTTGTTGGGGTGTATTAAGACAATAACTTTGATGAACAACTCCATTTTCAAGAAAAAAATGATAAAAGCATATTAAAACATTCTTTACCATTTTAAAGAAATTTTTTACAACCTTCCAACTTCCAATTTTTCTTTCAATAATAAATCCAACAAATTATATTATGATCATCGATAAGGTTATAAACCATTTTTTATTAGAAATGTGTTTATTCTATTAGGACCCAAAACATCACTATGAATAAGTGCAAACTATTTAGCTTGTTTATATGGTTGTGTAGAAAAAGAAGAACAATGATGTTTAGCAAATTTGAAAATTTCACTATGAAATAAAGACGAATCCTTCTTAGAAAATAATTTAGGAAACAAATGTTTTAAATACAGAAAACTAGGATGTCATAACTATAAATGTCACAACGAAATAGAGTCCTCCACTCTTCTTAGTATTGTCAATCATCTTCCCTGTATTCAAATCCTTAAAAGTGCAATGAGAATAAAAGAAGTCAGCTTGACAATTTGTATTCTTTGTTAATTTAGTAATAGATAACAAATTACATGATAAATTAGGAACATTTAAGACATCTTTTAAGGTTAACAAAGGTGATAAAATAACAAAACCTTTCTCTGCAATGGTTGAAAGAGAGCCATTTGCAATTTTAATCTTGTGGCTATCTGCTCAAGGACTATAAGAAGAAAGCAGCCCCAATCATATGGTCAGTAGATCCAGAACTAGAATCGATAATCCAAGTATGATTGGGATTGACACTAAGTAGAACAGTATTTGGAAAATTACCTCTCTGAGCTATAGAACAAAAAGAAGATTGAGACTCAAAGAGTTTGTGCAATTGGTCTAATTGTTCCTTGGTGAAAGTAGAATGGCTTGAAGGAGATTGCTTCTCTTAATCAGAGGTACCAACTTGGAGAGCATGACTTTCGTTTCCTCCCTTTTTCCTCCAATTTGGAGGTTTTCCATGAAGCTTCCAACATGTATCGTGTGTGGGCCATGGACGTTTGCAGCACCATGACTTCCAACATGTATCACATGTGTGCTATGGACGTTTGCAAGGTTTTCTAATCACTGACTCCATAGTACTAACCAACCAAGCAATAAAAATAAAGATCTCATATTTCTACAACCTGTAATTTGGATCTCTTGTGGCAAACATTTGCACCTCTCTTGTGAGGAAACCATATTTTCCCTTACTGTCTAATATCAATCTTGCGGTTGGGGATCATTCGACATAATTTTTTTCATTGAGTTTCTGGACTTCAACCTTGAGAGCATTAGAATTTCTCTCATTGCTAAAAAAATTGGAAAAACCATTATTGGAGAAACCATTTCAGTCGCCACCGCTGCCTAAACCATCACTTTCAGCGTTGTTGACCAATGACCACTTCTCGCTTTTCACCGAAACCATTAATGTCGCCACTGCAACCCATACGGGTCGTCTTCTATGAGGTATTGTGTGCCATTAGGTAGACGGAAAACGGGTCGAGTCGTAAAACGGGTCGTACATAAATTAAAAACAAAATGTTGGTACCTTTTAAGTTTGGAGCTCCGAACCCACTAGGCTGTGGAAAATTTTATAAAACTCTAACCAAAAGCTCTAAATACCGTGAAGAAAGTAAAAACAAAATATTTTTATATTTTATTACTACAGCCCTGAGCTATATATATAGAAAAAGAAATTACAATAGTAATAATGACAAAATTATAATATAAAATAAAAGAAAATCAAATATGATTTATGTTGATTCTTCAAGAGTATGTATGGAAATCCACAATGGTAGCCATTCAAGTAAAATAGGAGATTAGCCACCATATTTGGACTCATTTTATACCTTTAAGATTAGGAGTCCCATTGCTGCAAAATTTTAGGACAAATTGACTATAATTAACCAGTCAAAACTTAATGAAAACATGCAACATTTTTTTTGTAAACATAGATAAACAAACAAACAAAATATATAGGGAATCAGGCTAGCAGGAAAGGGTTTGAAGAATGAACGTTGCAGTATCAATTTATCATTGCACAAGTACCAATGCACGAAGTACAAAAAAGAAAAATGAAAGTATACTTAAAAAAAACTGATTATTCATCATCATCTAATACTAATAAGTGCAAGTCATACAAGCAATTTTTCCAATTAATAATTGGTTTATTTTTAAAATGACATCCAACGTTGCTTTCTTTCTTTTTTGTTCCACCTTTTTTCGACAGTATGGATTATAAAGTTCAGTGATTTTTTGAAAGGGAAAACAAAGTCCTTTTTATTTTAATTCTCACTTTTGTAGCTAAGGTGGAAACATTTTTGGCAGGTAAGATCACTAACACTTGATGTGAAAGTATGGGACCCCTCTGTCTTAGGTATGTTTGAGTCACTGGGCAACCATTTTGCAAACTCAGTTTGGGAGGAGCTGTTATATCCAAGGAGTACTTTGCAAGATGTTGACGCCCCCATTGGGTAAGAATTGCAAAACTTGGTAGGGTTATCTATTTGAACTTATGCTAATATGCACCTTGCAATGTAGTTCATCCAAGGCAAACAGAGACGACCTACTTCATGTAAGAAAACCAAAACATGATGATTCTATTTCATTAAAGGAAAGGTTCATTCACGCAAAGGTGAGTCTTAGAGAACTTTCATGTTTCTTTTTCTATTTCCTGTTTAGAAAGATGGGGCAAGCTTGAATCCTTCGGATAGAAACCACATACATGGAAGTAGATGAAGAAGAAATAATACTCTCTATATTGAAGAAACTATCAAACAGAGGAAGAATCCTCTCTACAATATGTTGCTGAAACTGTAAAATTAAGATAACAATGGAATGATACTGATAGGGGATCGAGCCAGTAGTTACATGAGTACAACATCGTAAAGAAAAGTTTTAATGTTTTAATGATTAATCATGAACTATTTAGTTTTATGGGTTTTTAATAGCTTCAATTCTTTTTAACTTCATTTAGGGTCTCAATTTGTACCAATCTCTCTGGGGACGAGGACGACTTGATCTCAAATCAAATCCCAGCCAAGCCAATTTAGCCCATTACACCCTCTTATTACCGTCAAAATTATGTTTCAACATCTGAATGCATTTTGATAATAGGATTAAAAAATGCCTATACTGAATATTTGGTACTGTCTGTTATTTATATTTAAACTTAAGATAGGCTTACCTTTTCTCCCTTTATTAATGATTTATAGCATTTAGTAGCATTTTTATTCTTAAATTATTACTCGATGGAAGTTCAACATACAGGAGAGTGGAGACAGAACTTAAAAGTTTCTACTTATTGCAGTATGCTGAGAAAATATTTATTTGCCGGACAGAGAAAAACCTTGCACAAGAGATGTTGGAAAGCATCTGTGCAAATGACAAGAAAGCAGTGTACCAGCACATTGTCAAGTCAGATATGAATATCAATGTCATCAGTAGGCAAGCATTATATGGTATGTCTTATTGTCCCAGATATCTCAACTCCAGAAAAGTTTTTGGTGTTTAAAAACCAGGAAGTCCCCAAAAAATAATTAGGAACTGTGCAGGTGACTCTTTCAACATGGCTTCGTTGATTAATTTAAACATCTCATCTCAAAGTGAGAATCAGTTGAAGGAGGACATACAAGATGGTTCTAGTGTGCTTCACCTGGCTTGCCTAACAAGTGACCCTGTCATGGTGGATCTGCTCCTACAGCATGGGGCAGACATAAACGCCTGTGATTCAAGAGGTCGTACACCACTACATTACTGTATTATCAGAGGGAAGCCCGCAGCTGCAAAAATGCTTATTTCAAGGTATCGTAGACAATTTCCACCATTGTATTATATACCCAAATTCACTTCAGGTGAACATATAATTAATGACACATTTGCACTGCAAACTAGAGGAATGCTAGCACACTAATGTAATGGATCACAAAGGAATATAGAAGAAGAATAGCTGAATGTAAAATTTTGTAACTGTTATTCATTGTTGGCCTTAGTATTTATACACTTCAAACAAGTCAGTTAGTTTGTTAAGAAACTTCACTAACTGTCAACTAACAAGCTACAAGCCTTACCTATCTATAACTCTATTTGAATTACAAGACAACACTTTCCCTTAATTCAAATACTTAAGGGACGCTTTCCCTTTGGTTTCTTGATCCCTAAGAAAGTGTAATCTTGTCTCAATGTGTTTGTTGTAGCCATGAGATACAAGATTTTTTGTTAGGTTGTCATCATCTTAGAAATCAAGGATTCCAACCAAAGTGCTTGGCATGCTGCATATAAACTGGCTATGTACTCGCCCTCACAAGAGGACAAGGATATAACACGATGTATCTCGGAGTACCAAGAGTTTGGTGCTTTTAGGAACTTGAAAATGAAGCCAGATATGTTCTTTCTATCTACTCTATCTCCGCACCAATCTGAACCTCAGTAGCCTTCTAGGACATCTTCTTTCTTTTCAGCATTATTAGAAAACAAAACACCGTAGTCCAATGTTCCCTGCACATATCTCACTACTCTCTTGATTGCAGCCATGTGTGGTTTCTTTGTACAATCCACAAATCTACTTATTGCTCCTACTGCATAGCAAATATCAGGCCTATTATTACACAAGTATCTTAGTGAACCCACAATTTGCTTAAACAATGTGGTATCAACTAATTCCTCCTCGATGCTCTCATCTAGCTTGGTGTTAATCTCCATGGGAGTGCCTGCTGAATTGCAGCCTAACATGTTGAATCTTTTCAGCACTTCACTCATGTTGGTGCATCATAATACCTTCACTGGTTTTTGCAAATTGCAGGCCTAGAAAGTAACTCATTTTTCCAAAATCTGTCATTTCAAACCCAGTCTTCATTATCAGTTTGAATTGCTCAATTTTACTAGGATTGCTGTCTGTTACAAGCAAATCATCAACATAGAGACAAATTAGGATCAACTCTGGCTTCTGTCTTTGGTTGGATCTCATATATACACCATGTTCCATTGTTTGTTGAATCCCAGTTGAGCTAAGAATGCATCAATTATTTTATTTGAAACTCTAGGTGCTTGCTTCAAGTCATAAAGAGCTTTCTTCAATCTATACACCTTCCTCTCCTTTCCATTTAATAGAAAACCTAGTGGCTGAAAGAGATATACCTCTTCACCTAGAGGTCCAAGACCATCCTTACACTTGCCAATGCCACAATCAATCGAATTGTTTCAGTTCTACTCACTAGTGCATATACTTCAAAGTATTCTAGACCAACCCTTTGCAAGAAACCTTTTTCCACCAGTCGTACCTTGTGCTTGGCCACTGATCCATCAAGATTTAGCTCTAATTTGTAGACCCACTCAACTGCAATCTGCTGTTTGTTTGATGGTAAATATGTCAAATACCATGTTTCATTTCTTTCTATTGATTTTAGCTCTTCAATCATAGCCTTTCTCGAAACCTCTTCCTTCATTGCCTCCTCATGGTTTATTGTTTTAGTGTTTGCAAACAAATCAAAACGCACCAGGTCTCCTTCATCAGTAACTTGATTATCACCTGCCATTTCCTAGTCAATGAACCAAGTTGGAGCATGTCTATTTCTCTGTGTTCTGCATTCCTGGTTTTGAGCTTGCTGTTGGATATCATCATTAAATTGCTTGTTGTCACTCATCTAATGGTTATGAATCAATTGGATTGTTGTTGCTAACACCCTTTTGTTTCCAATTCTTAGTTTCAACGATTACTACATCCTTTCCAATAACCACCTTTTCTTTGATTGGATTATGCATCCTATATGCACCAATTGGAAGATATCCAATAAGAACCGTTGGTCTACTTTTGTCCTGCAACTTTGTTCTCCTCTATCACGCACATGACTGTAACAAAGAGCACCGAAAGTCCTTAAATGGCTCATTGTTGGCTTCTTGCCTGTCCACTTTTCATCAGGTACTACATCTTGAAGCCTTTTTGTGGGACATTTGTTAACTATGTAAACTGTTGTGGTAACAGCTTCTCCCCAAAAAGAATAGGGCAATCTTTTCTCCTTCAACATACTTATTGCATATCTAGCATTGTTCTATTTCTCCTCACAGCAAGGCCATTGTGTTGAGGTGTGTTAGGTGCAGTAACCTCATTTTGAATGCCACCATCATCACAGAACTTTTCAAAGTCACTTGATGTACACTCTTCTTCTCCATCAGTCCTTGGGATCTTGATGGATTCTCACTCCGATTTTCTACTTTCTTCTTAAACTTCTTAAAGACAGCAAGTGCTTCATTCTTTTGATTTAATCAAGTACCACCACATTATTCTACTGTATTCATCGACAAAATAAATGAAGTACTTGTTACCTCTAAGTTATGGCACTTCATATGATCCACAAACATCTGAATGCACTACTCCTAGTACATTTGCTAATCTCATAGGAAGTTGTGATCTGAATGAGTTTTTTGGTTGGGTTCACTTGCCTTTCTTCCAATTTTTCTTTGACTCGCCTCTTTTCTTGTGAATTTGTGCCTACAAAGCTTGATTAGTTAGTTAGTCATCACTCCGCCCAAGTAATCTTAGCTCAGGAGCCTCTAATGTACTTTGGAATTCTTCAACAATCATAGATGCAGTGTCCTTCATTTCTTCAATTTCACATAATATAATCGAATTTTGATGTTAAAGAACACATAGTTTTTTCACAAACCTGCTGATCTAAGTTCGCCATTTGGAGGCATCGAATTTGTAATGTTGTGCACTTTAATGAAGAAAACTGTCACATTCTCTTGATCCTCCATTTGCAACAATTTGGATTGTCTCCTCAAGGATTCTAGATTCACCTTCTTAACTTTACACTACCCTTGTACTACTCTGCAATAAAATATAAGCAAAAATGGGTCAAAGAAATTGATGTATTTCGTCCAACTTCTTTTTGTAATCTTCGTATGTTGTTCGTTGAGCTTCAATTGCATCATCTTCCAGTGTTAAATATGTTAGATTAATTGTTTAATTAATCAATTATGGATTGACATTAATCAATTTTTAGGAATTATTATTAATATAAATTATGGTACATTGTTATTAAGCACTAATTAATTGATGAAATATGTCTTGTGTTATGTTTTTGAAGGGGTCATAATGGATTTGACCATTTTATTAAGTTCAATGAGAGGTTCATGTCGTCAATCATTTAGCTGTTTAATTGTTGTCCCATTAGACAGTTAACTTAATCAAAAATCCTAGACGACAATAAGGGTAGTTCACCACTATGTTCTCTCAGTGGCGATCTCTCAAATCCAATAAGTATGCCGTCTTCGTACGATCTTATATTATGTAAATATGCCATGACTTGTATCTATGAGTTTCCTGTTCAAAATTACATAATTATAGCCTACTTGATGATCTCTGTCACTTCTTGGATACCAAACAAAGCTTTCACCTTAAATTGATAAATAAGTTTAGAACTACTCATTTCTTCATTTCCAAGCATTGGAATGTACATCTAACTTGCTCGGAAGCATAAGCCTGAAGCTTAACTTGGAGATGCTGGCAAATGATTTTTCAATGATTTCATTTTTATTTTTTTTCATTTCTACTGTTAATTCGTTGAACAATGACATCATTTTTCTTCTTTGGTGTTGCAATTTGTTTTCACTTTTTCATGTTTTATTACATAATAGAGAGTGTGTCTGTAATTCATAATTTTCACATTTCCTTTAGCAAGCTGTACACCATAATCATACAATAGGAACTCAAAGACTTGAGATTAAGTTGGTGGATTAAAACCTCATTCAGTTAATGAGGTTTATAAAATTATAATTAACCATGAATTTGCTGTATCACAATACCACAATAAATGTTGCATTTAAATATCAAACATCAGCTGATTTATGGAAACTTTCCTCATACATCATCTCATACACTGTTTCATGGTGGATATTTTCTGGTATACTTGGATAAATTTGCTTAGTTGTCAATCATTTACAGGGGGGCCAATCCACATGTGGCTGACAAAGAAGGCAACACTCCTCTTAAGCTTGCATCAGAAACCAGCTGTGTTGGAAATGAAATTATTACGCTCTTGGCAAGCAGATGACAATGCCCAAAAACGATTATAAGCATTAAGCTGTCATTAATCCATGTCCCAGATTGAAAACCAGTAGTTAGTGATTGACTAATGGAGGTAAATGAGAACCAGCTAGCATTGCATGGAGAGAAGCAACTATGGCAAATGCGGCTGAAGCTGGTGAGGTTACTTTTATTGGGTCATGTTATATATCAACTATATTTAATTTAAAGATGCGATGGGCTGATTGGGGGGTTTCCCATCGATTCCAATGTTCAACTTTCCAGCCTCGATCCTCGATATATATATTTGTGGGACCATGATCATGGTCATGGATTACAAGGAATTATTTGGAAATGGTTGTTCAAATAAAGTGTTAGTTCCTCCTCTTAGAAAATATTTTTCATTTTATTTCAGAATTTTAAAATGATTAGAACAAATTTTTCTTTCGGAGAATCGTGTAATTACATGGTAAAAATAGCTTTGTTTTATCACCATTTTTTTATGAATTTTTGCAAATGATACTTTTATTCTTATTAATTAAAAAAAATAGAATAATTTGTAGGCAACTAATTTCTCTTTTTGAATTTTGTTAAGGGACAGCACTGGGTTAATGTATAGCAAAATCAAAGACACGTTCCCTAAGTGTGTGACAGAGTTGTTAGGTTCACAGAGTATTTAGAGACATAAGTTGAAACCTAACTCAATTCACTGGATTCAGACTATCTTGTGGTAGAACTGATCAAGTCAAAAAACCGGTTATGTGATTGTGATCAGTTTTACAGTTATTTATTAGATTGAAAATATGTGCAACTAGTGACAGTTTTTTAAAATTAAAAATGACATTTGACACTTCACTTCAATTTTGGATCAAATAAAAAAGTATATGCATTTGGTTTAAGTTTTAAAATAAATATACCAATTTTTTTACTAATTTTTGTTTATATTTTAAAATAAAGAGAGTATTATTTTATAATTTACATATGAGTAGTTAAGAGTTAGATTTTCAATTTTTGTATATACAAAAAATAGTTAAAGAAGAGAATTAATGATATATGCTTAACAGATTTTCCAACTATCGTTAATCATTATACTCTCTACCTATAAAACGTTTTAAAAAATATTTATAAGTGATTTTGGTTATATTAGTATTAATGTTTATCATAAATGACTTGATATCTTTTATCTTATACCCACCACAAGGGTAGATAACTTTCAATAAATATTTATACAGATAAATCACATGCCCCACCCATACGTGTTGCAGCCTTATATCAAGATTTTGGTAGTGACTTTGTGTTACAAACGTTATATTTGGTAAGAGGTTGACAGAAAAGATAAAATATTTTAAATAAATATATATAAATCATTTAAAGTTTATGTATTCTCTTTAAATCAAATATGATTTTGTTTTAAAAAAATATATCATCTACTTTCTTTTGAACTAAACATATTTCTACTCTTTTTTTTTTTCTTTCTTTTATCCCCTCTATTAAAAATTTATTTTCTCCTCTCTACTAAATGAAATTAAGCCTATAGTTTGGAAGAATGTTAAATTTGTGATTGAAATCATCAAAGTGTTTGGATGGATGTGGTTGTTCTCTACCAAAAACTCTCTCCACCACTATTTCCACTTCTCTATCTCTCATCATTTTTTCTTGTTTCTCTTACTATTTCTCTTTTTTCAAGTGTTTGTTATCTTAATCTATCTCCACAAGTTGCTCCACAATTCGGTTGAGAGAATCCCTTTCCGTGTTTGGATCCCCACATCTCAAAAATCATGTTTTGATTATCTCTTATAATATTTCTCTTAAACTTTCTCCTACACTTAATTTGCATCGGTCTCTCTTATTTTCTCTCCCTTCTTTTTTATAATAATTTTAACAATTTGCTGTCTCATGTAACACTTGTGTTTGCTTGTTGTAGAGTGAAGGACGCATGCATGAGAGAATCATAGTCCCTCAACAAACTAAGCGCTTGTTGATATCTGCATTAGCTTTTGACTAATCGCACCACAATCTAAACGCCATCATTTATAGCTTTGCATTTTCACCTTTGAAGTGTATTAAAACACGAGATTCTACTGTAACTTTATTTTTAATAAGAATTCAAACACATGTCTAATAAATTTCCAAATACACCGTTAACTATAAACGAAAAATTGAAACAATCATGAGTATCATTCTCTATATATGTTTAATTTTTCACTTTTAAAAATTCAGATTTTTAGATTTTTCAACAAGTAAAAAATTCTTGAAGATATATATTTTGAGTTTTTCACATTTTTTAAACGAATTGATTTATAAATCATTAAAGTTTAATTCATTTCGTTTAAATCCACATGTTCAAAGTTAATTTTTTCGAAAAAATAATAAATTATAATATTTTGATTCGAGTCTATTTCATGTTAATTTACGGTAAAACCAATTGATCTCCGTCACATAAAAGTTAAAATGAATTCATTTAGAAAAAAAAAACTAAGAAATTGGGAT
>JBBPBR010000003.1:4380492-4390964 GCA_037974775.1 Cicer pinnatifidum | reverse complement strand
AGCAAAATATTAAATTATAATCCCTCTATTGATATTTATTAGCCTAGCTTTATGGACAAACAAAATTATTATCTTAATAATTGGATCAGACAATTTTTTGTCTAAAAAATAAGCCACAATGAACCATTAACGTTCACAATTAAAATATAATTTATTTTATCTTTAGAATTAATTCAGACTTGAAATTAAAATTTAAAATTAATTCACATTCATCATATAAATGATTTTACTATATCTACTTATAAAATAATACATGTAATTAGTTATGTTGTACTATTAATATATTTTTTTACACTGAGAATATACAATTATTACACTATTTAAAATTTTTGCTTTTAAAAATTAAAAACCCAAATTTATTGTAAAAAACAAAAAGATATTTTATACTCAATTTAGTTGACGTCTGTTTATATTTTGAGTTACTTAATTGCTTGCGTATGATAGAATAAAAATTAAATTTTATAGTTTCGTAATTTTCGCGTTAAAGGTACATTGGAAAATGATGTTTTAATTACAAACGTCAATTTAAATATTAACATATTAATGTTTGACATAATCAATTATATAAAGTTGATTTATTTAAATTAATTTTTATCATTCTAAAAAGGAAACACACATAGTTATTTATTTTTATGAATTTAATAATAATATCCGGAATGTTGGAAAATAATATTGGTAGTGATAATATGGAGAAATAGAGGGGCAATAATGTTGGAAGATGAGATAAGAAAAGTGATCGCAAAGACGCAAATGGGGGCGACAACTCCTGTTCATTTTTCACGTTTGAGTGGTGCCCTACTGCCCAAGCGCATCAAACCTCTTATCGTACCATTTCACTAAATAAACTATTTTAAACTGCCCATACGAATTTACTTGTTTATTTATTCAACCAAATTCAATGCATAAATCTAGGAAAAAAATTAAAATATAAAAAAAGAAAGTAAACTAACTATGGTTAGGTTAAGTTACTCTGGTGATGTTAAATGCACCCTCTCTCTCCCTACCCGTACCCCATTACGCTGCCCGTTCACAGCACGACAACGCCATTTCCCAATAAAAACAGGACAACTTTCCCGCGACCGTCAAGACACACGCCGTTACTTTCTCCGTCCAATCCACATTCGACGTGTGCTAACTCCGTTAGTTTATACCCCTTATTTCCAAGGAGCCGCCTTTTATTTATGGCGTTGTTTGCGTTTCCCTAGCAGGAAAAGTGGGTGACTTGTTCTATCCGGTTGAAAAGGCAACTTAACCGGTAATCATCGGTTGTTTAAGACGAGTTAAAAATTGACCGCAGTTAAAATTATTTGTTGGCTGTTTTGACCACTCTGGTTAAAGTCCTCTCTTCCGACACTGGTTCTTGTCCTCCTGCAACCATTTATCAGCTGAGACATAGTAAAAAATAAAAGTTAAGAGAGAGAAATAAAAGGAGAGTAACATAGAGAGAGAAAGTGAAAGATAGAAAGTGGGTAGTTGAAAGGGTCAATTGAAGAAGAAGGCTTTGGTTTTGTTGAGAATTGAGTATTGTTTGTTTCTTTGTTTATGAGGTGTGAGAATCTGATATTTGGGATCAGGAAGTTTGTTGTGTGTTGATGAAGAGTATATGTTTGGGATGAGAGATCTGGAAGAAGAGAGAGAGAGAAGAGAAAACATGGCAACATCAGAGGTAACTATGAAAGGAAATTGTGTAAACGGAAAAGGAGAAACCAACGACGCTGTAGGAGACGGTCAACAAAATGGTTCTTCATCTACATCGTCAGGGAGAGGTAACTTAACATAAACATAACATATTAACATGCTTTTCTGTCGTTTCTCACAAAACTTTGGTTCTTATGATTTTTTCAGAAGCGGAAGCAGCACTTTACAGAGAACTATGGCATGCTTGTGCTGGTCCCCTGGTCACAGTTCCAAGAGAAGGAGAGCTTGTGTTCTATTTTCCTCAGGGACATATTGAGCAGGTAACATTAATTAATTACCTATTTTTCGACACTAACTCACGGTTCTGTTTCCGGTTTATTTCTGACTCAGAGTTCCGATGCGTCACACTTAACTCCTTTCTTTGGCTTTTAATTATGCACCATCTGGGTTTTTCTTTTAATTTTTTTTTTATTATTATTATTATATTATATATGTTGATGATGATGGTGGTGGTGGTGAAAATGGTTATAAACTTTCATTAGGTGGAGGCGTCGACCAATCAGGTGGCGGAACAACACATGCCTGTTTACGATCTCCGACCTAAGATCCTATGTCGGGTTATCAACGTGATGTTGAAGGTAACTTTTGCTTCTTCTTCTTCTTTTTTAAATTAATCAGCTAATTAATAAAGAATTAAATTCCATAGCATTCCAACAGAGTTGTTTTGTTTGTGTAATTATTATAAAAAATTATTATTTTTAAAAAATTAAATAATTTTTTATTTGTTGATTTGTTTTTTACAATTTCTATTTTTTTTTGTAGGCGGAGCCAGATACTGATGAGGTGTTTGCACAAGTGACTTTGGTACCAGAGCCAAATGTGAGTTTCATGTTTCATTTTTTTCTCATTAGTTTCATGGCGTGCAGTAACAAACACAATACAACATGTTCTTATTTGTTTTGGTATATGGATCTGAATTATATAGCAAGATGAGAATGCTGTGGAGAAAGAACCACCGCCTGCTCCTCCGCCCAGATTTCACGTTCATTCGTTTTGCAAAACTTTGACTGCTTCTGATACTAGTACTCACGGTGGATTTTCTGTCCTTAGAAGACACGCTGATGAATGTCTTCCCCCACTGGTTTGTTTCTATTTTTCTTCTTTTTCTTTGTGCCTTTTTGTTTTCTTAATCTTACATATTAAATTCAACTGTTTTCTGTTTGTTAACAGGACATGTCAAAGCAACCACCAACACAAGAATTGGTTGCCAAGGATTTACATGGGAATGATTGGCGTTTTAGGCACATCTTTCGTGGTAATTACTAGCTCATCTTCATGTATCTTCAACTATTTATCTTTTCATTTTTTTTTTATTATTGTAGGTTTTGTTTTGTTGGTGTTTGATGTGTGAAGTGAATTAATTTCAGGTCAACCACGAAGACATTTGCTACAGAGTGGTTGGAGTGTTTTTGTCAGCTCTAAGAGGCTGGTTGCTGGGGATGCATTTATATTCCTAAGGTTTGTTTAAATTGTGAGAATATAGGTTTTGAATATCAGGGTTTTATTGCCGTTGGTGTTTTTTTTTACTAACTTAGGAATTTTCCAGAGGTGAGAATGGGGAGCTCCGAGTTGGTGTCCGGCGAGCAATGAGACAGCAGGGTAATGTTCCGTCCTCGGTTATCTCTAGTCATAGTATGCATCTTGGAGTCCTTGCAACTGCTTGGCATGCGGTATTGACTGGTACCATGTTCACTGTCTATTATAAGCCTCGGTACGCGACTTGTTCTTATAACTATGATCTGTTTCAAACACAATTACCTAGGTTAATTATATCATGTCGTTGTGTTCCTTGTGTATTTGGATGGATCCTTACACCATTCTTGCCCATGTTTTTTTGCAGAACCAGTCCTGCGGAATTTATTGTTCCGTATGATCAATACATGGAATCTCTCAAGAACAATTATACCATAGGCATGCGGTTCAAAATGAGATTTGAGGGTGAAGAGGCTCCTGAGCAAAGGTATTAATGGTTGAAATATTATGTCTATTTCTCTGATTAAATTGTAATGGTGCTACTGCTTGCTGATTTTGAATTTTTTTTCTTATGTTTTTTTGTGTGGGTCTTTTATGTATATTTGGTAGGTTTACGGGTACCATTGTTGGAATTGAAGACTCTGACTCTAAAAGATGGCCTAAATCTAAATGGCGATGTCTCAAGGTTAGATGGGATGAAACATCTAACATACCTCGTCCCGAGAGAGTTTCCCCTTGGAAAATCGAGCCTGCTCTTGCTCCTCCAGCTCTAAATCCTCTTCCAATGCCCCGGCCTAAAAGACCTCGTTCTAACGTGGTTCCATCATCCCCGGATTCTTCTGTTCTTACTCGTGAAGGTACTGTGAGATATTTGATATTTATAATGAATTCCATCTTTGCATAACACTTGTGGCTGTATGAAGCCTGATATGTTTTTGGTGATTAATTAACAGCATCGTCTAAAGTAAGCATGGATCCTTTGCCAGCAAGTGGGTTTCCGAGGGTCTTGCAAGGTCAAGAATCATCGACCTTGAGGGGTAATTTGGCAGATAGCCACGAGTCTTATGCAGAGAAGTCTGTTGCGTGGCCACCCGCAGCAGATGATGAAAAAATTGATGCTGTTTCTACTTCAAGAAGGTATGGATCAGAGAACTGGATGTCAATGTCAAGGCAGGAACCAACATATTCGGATCTTCTGTCAGGATTCGGGGCTGTCCGTGGAGATAATTCTTCCCAACCATTATTCGTCGATCAACCAGGTCACGTGGCCAACCTTGGTAGAAAAAGTATGTTGGATCGTGACGGAAAACATAATGTGTTTAGTCAATGGCCTGTTATGCCACCTGGTCTGTCACTCAATTTCTTGCACTCTAATACAAAAGGTTCCCCACAAGGCATTCCAGGGAATATGAGATACAGTGCATTTGGTGATTATTCTGTTCTTCAAGGACATAAAGTTGAAAGTCCTCATGGAAATTTTTTGATGCCACCACCACCTCCAACTCAATACGATAGTCCTCATTTAAGAGAACTATCACAGAAACAAATATCTGCAAAAACAGGCGAGGTTGCTAAACCAAAAGACAGTGTGTGTAAGCTATTTGGCTTCTCACTTCTCAGTAGCCCAAACACGCCAGATCCTTCTATACCGCAAAGAAATGTTACAAGTGAGTCAGTTAGTCACATGAATCTTGCATCGCAACATCAAACATTTGAAAATGATCAAAAGTCTGAGCATTCGAAGAGCTCAAAACCAGCAGATAATGTAGTTGTGGTCGATGACCAAGAGAAGCTGATGCAAACTTCTCAGCCTCATGTTAAAGATGTTCAACTCAAACCTCATAATGGTTCTGCTAGAAGTTGCACCAAAGTAAGTATCTGTATTGTTAATTGTTACATTTTGACCAAATAAACGGCTATAGAGAAAATAACCTAAATACTGTTTATTTAAGGTTCACAAGAAAGGGATTGCGCTCGGTCGATCAGTGGACCTGACAAAGTTCACTGACTATGATGAATTAATTGCTGAATTGGATCAACTGTTTGAATTTGGAGGTGAATTGATATCTCCACAAAAGGAATGGCTTGTTGTCTACACTGATAATGAGGGTGACATGATGCTTGTTGGTGATGATCCATGGCAGTAAGGATCCCTTTTTATAATAATCTGAACTGATTACATTTTGTATCGGTTTTTTATATTTTTCTCGAGAATAACACCATTCGCATTTGTTTTTACTCAAATTCAGGGAGTTTTGTTCTATGGTTCGGAAAATTTACATCTACCCGAAAGAGGAGATTCAGAAAATGAGCCCTGGTACATTGAGTTCAAAAAATGAAGAGAATCATTCAGCCAGCGAAGGCACAGACGCACAAGAAACTAAATGTCAGCAGAATCAATCCGCTTCAGATGCTTGATTGTTTAGTAGATTTGATTTTAGTAGCATCAAGGTGTGTTTTAGCTTTCCTCGTTCAATTATGTTACATATTTGTACGGCAAATTTGTTTACATTTAATGATGTTTCTATATAAGAACATTGTTTTGTATGTTTTGTTTTATCAGGAGTGGAATGAAAGAAGTAGAGGACAATCACAAAGCCATCCTTTTAGAGAATATGTATGACCTGAACAAGAAACTTTTAATTCTGAAGTGACCATGTTTATGTTTGTGTTTGGAATCAGAATATGGATGGCAGAATGAGTCGAGTTTCCATCCGATTTTGGACCGTGCCTTGGAGTTAGTGTTAGTATATATAATATTTATATATGACTTCCCAATTATAATATATAGTCCTAGTATATAGTATGTAATTGTGTCTTTAGCAAGGTAATATGGTATGGGGGCCTTGCATTTTTCATCAGTCCTTGCCTTGTTCATAGTTACTGTCCCATCTCTAGAAGACTAGAACCCCTTTCTCCCCACCCATTAATGTAATTATTATTATTATTATTATTAAGCAGATCATCATATACAGGGGCTTTTTATCTGATTTTTATTTTTGATTATTTTCACTTATTTTAGTAGAAATTTGTGCTATTAATGTTATTGAGAATTTGTGGAAGTTATTGTGGATATATTTATATATCATTATGCATTTTCCTTGATTGATGATATATAATTAAATTTTGACTTGTTAGTTGTTTTGCATGTGTGTGCAATTTTATTTGGTGATGATTTAATTACGGTCATATCATGTGGTAAATGATGAAGTAAGGTGGACACGTGGTTCTAGAAATGTTGATGGAGTGTTTGAAAATGAAAATTCATAGGAAAACGAAATGGTATTCGTTGGTTAATGCTTCTGGTGGCACTATTTACTAGTACTGCCACTACTAGTTCTTGTGTGGTCCTTTTTTTTTTTCTTTCTAGTCCTCACTCGTTTATTTGTAACGTGGTTACGTGATTAAATTTCATTCCGTGAAAGCACTAGCGTTGAATGTGTCCCCATTATATTTTTTTATTAAAAATTGTTGTACTTATCTTCTTAGAAAAAAAACATAAGACTATATGTGAGCACGTTGTGGACCTTATTATTTCATGGGTTCTGTCCTTTATGTCTAACAATCTTTGGACCATCCGATTCATTATTTTTTTTATAGGTTAAAAGGGTAGGCTCCAGTGGGGACTATGGTTGGCAAAACCTTTAATTTTATCTGTAGATATACATATTCCATTTCATTTTTTTATTTTTCTACTGACCTCTCCAGAAGAGCATTGAAATTCCAATTCTGACTTGTAAAAGTTTTTATTTATCTATTTTTTTTTCTATGAAAGTTGAACAATGCATATGTGAAGACAATGATGGCAGATATTAATGAATTTTAATCATCTCGATGCTTTAGTCTCTGCATGTACGTGTTGAGATACTTGGTGTATAAAGAAAAAAGAGAAGAATTAGTGTTTAAAAGCTTGTCTTACTAATTGTACAATGATGACATTTGAAATCGAATAATTGAGATATGATTTGAAGGAGTGTTTATAAGTTACGGAGTATGGTTTGCTTTATATGTCAATTTGGTAAGATTGAATTATATAGTATTCAAATTACAAGAGTATTTGGCATCGATAATCATTTTCAGAATGTTGCTAAACTAAGTGAAGACTATCATCGAGTTTTATTTTTGTAAACTATGGTATTCTTCCGTGCGCTATTGTGGAGAATATTACGTCATATTTAAACACCCTAATCAACTATCGTTTCTATCATAAACAAGCAAAAGTTGATAAAAAAAAATGTTGATTTCAAATGTTGTAATCCGTGTGAAATTTCTCCAAATTCAACAGAAATAGAAAGCTACTAACAATAGAGCAAAAATCCTACATTTGAACTGTGAAAGTGAGTAAAATTGGTAAATGGTAGCTAGCTGTTTGTTTATTGGTAAGAAGACTGGGGCATTGTATAAAAGCCAGCTGTCATCAGTATCTTCCTTGCATTGCTTAAAGAGATAGAATGTTAGCCCTCCGACGACAAAACCAGAAGCACAAAAAACAGGACCATCACTTTATTAGTACTAGTTATTAGGTACTTCCATTTGTGTTGTTTTAAATATTTTTTTGCGCTGTATATATATTATTTTTAAAAAATAGTCAGTGGTGATTTTAATGATAAAATAAGTTTTATTTATTTAAATATTCTTATTAATTGTACTTAATTGTAAAATTTAATGAGTTGATATAAATTAAACAAAAGTATATTAGTAGAAAATAAATTAATATTATATTGGTATTGTAAAATAATAAATAATTTGAGACATTAAATATAGTTTCTCTAATCACAATTATAAAAAAAAAAAAACATCAATACCAATGAACTTATTTTTCAGCCTTATTTTTTAATATGTAGTTTAAAATAATATGTTTTTAATTTGATAAAAAATATTTTTTCATTTTTTCTTAATCACGTTTCTCTCTCCTTCTTTGTCGCCAACGTTGTGCTCCTCTTCATTGTCGTCATCTTACAATGTACTGTTTTTTCATGTTTTTCTCTCTTTTAATATTTGTCTAACTTTGTTTTGAATTTTTTATTGTGTTGATGAAATAATTTTTTTATTTTTTTATTTTATGATTGTTTTCTTTTGTTGATATTGGATTGATTTCATGTTTTAATATTTGCTATGGTTTTTTGGTGTTTTTTATTTTATTTTACATCAAGATAAAAGTTATGATTGTTTTTTTGATTGTGTTGATATTGAAATATTGAAAAAATAAATTTTGATTAGAGGATTTCCGATTGTTTTTTTTTTTGGGTTCATATTTGCCTTTTTTTTTCTATCATTTTTTATGTTTGAGTTTTATAAAAAAAAACATATGAATGTTATTTTGAAAGAAAAAAATTAAATAGATTATAAGGAAAAAATTGTCATTTTATTACAATATAAATTATATCATTTGATTATTTGTTGTGTATCAAACACTGAATATGATAAAATAATCTTATCAAATTTGTTATCATGTGCACATCAAATATATGACCGATAACTCCATGTCCATATCCTATCATGTTTTTATTGATATTATATGTATATGCATGACCAGTCATGAATGATTATAATATCAACAATTGATTTATTTATTTTATTAACTTCTCACTTTAGATGAGTCAAATTCACTCTTATCGGATTTGACTTCTCTAAAGTGAGTCTCACTTGAAAGAATAAAATGAATAATATTAAATTTTGATGATCAAATGAATTGTTGATATTATATGCACATCAATGACCAATCATAGATTATTATAATATCAATATTGATTCACTTACTTTTTCAATTTTTCACTTTAAATGAGATAATTCATTCTTATCAAATTTAGTTTCTCTAAAGTGGGTAATATAAATTTTTATCATCAAACGAGTAGTTGGTATTATATACACATGTTTGAGTAATTATAGATGATAATCATCGATCGTGGAATGTGTGCATTTCGATTAGTTAAAATTGAAATATATGACTTTAAGTTCTACATCAACTAACAAATGTTTATATTGTTAGATTGAACGTTTTGTCCCGAATTCAAATTTAAAATCTCACAGCTGTGTGAGTTAGTTACGGCAGAATTTACAATTTTTTCTAAGAACTGAAACTTATAAAGTGTGATGGTTTGAGTGCAATAACAAAACGTGGGGTGCGGAAAACAATCCCCAAATATCAACTGACATATTGGGCTGGATCTTGATGGACATGGTTTGATGGAAGGAAAGTTAGCTTTTGTACTCCTCAATTTTATTAAAAATTCAAAATTATCCTTAGAGCATCTCCAACGGTGAACTCAATATGGATTTATTAAATAGAGTCCACCGTGCCACATCATTTTGAAATAACTCATTCATTTCTTATTCCAATTGTGAACTCATGAAATATGGTCCACCACTAACAAATTATTCATTTATTATTATTCGTAAATTAATACAAAAAAAAAAGGTAACCGTAATTAAAGTATCATTCCTTCATGAGAGAACGATGATAACAGTTTGACACATCTTCAATAGACGAACTCATTTTGGCTACCGTTGGAGATGCTCTTAAAAATTTCATTGATTAAGTAGTAAAAAAAAATTATATAAAAAATCTCACCCTGAAATTTAAAAAATCTGATGTTATTTTTTATTTTTTTTTTAAATAGATGGAAAAAAAACACAACCAATATGTATAGATTTGATTGAAGTATTCACAACTGATCAACTTTTTGATAATGTTCAACGCGTGTTTTTGTTCCTCACTAAAAAAAGTATAATGAAAAGAATATAATTTTTTTTTTACAATTAATGTGAAAAAAATATTCCAGAAATTTCGGTGACGAATGAAATTTCCGGTAGTTATGAATCAATAATGAAAATTTCATTTTTGAAATTTCCGAGAGTTCCAACCGAAAATTTGAAATTTTAGGTATTGGAAACAAATACCGGATATTTCAAATTTTCAAGTGAAACTCTCGAAAATTTATAAAATAAAAATTTCGATAATTTTTTTTTCTAACAAAACTTACTTTTTTGAGAAACACAAATTGTGAGGACATGAAGTGATTTTTATATTTTTACAGTTTTTATTAAAGGTATGTTGGACATTTGAAACATACATTTTTTAAACGATAGAGTATATGATTAATTTGGAGTACAAAAGACAATTTTCTTATGAAAGTAGAGTGGGTGTTGATTTTAAGAATTTTTGTTTTTTTCTCTTTACGCATTTTTACAAAAGTTGTTGTGTTTTATCCGAATTAATTAAATTGAGGTTTTTTTTTTTCATGGTTTTAAAATTGATGTTTTTTTAACATGTTTTAATTGGATAGTTCAATCATGTATTT
>JBBPBR010000003.1:4341367-4378671 GCA_037974775.1 Cicer pinnatifidum | reverse complement strand
GTATTAATATATAAATATCTATATTTTTTCTATCATAATTTATTTTTATTTTCTCTTATGAAAAACTACTAAATAGTTCATTTATTCTGTATTTATTTTATCTTATCAATTAAATAAAAAGTATAAATAAGGTAGAGATTAAATTATTTTCATTTTATATATTGTTTTAAAATACTATAATGAGTCTCCGAGTTTTTTGAAGAGTAAAATAAGGCATTGTTTAAAAATACTATAATAAGGCTTGCATCATTTTTTAAAGTGATTAATTTTTTTTCTTAAAACAAGTGTCTAATTTTTGTTTTTATGACAATTTTTTACCAAAACAAATCTGTAACAAAGTATGTTTATAAATAATGAATAGGCCCAGTCTCCAGCGGCAGATATATAGAGAACAGAGTCCAGTATTAAGCCCATACATGTATACCAATGTATGTATAGTTTCTGGACACGTAAGAGCTTTTTTAAAACGATACGAAATCGTATTGCGAAAGGTCGGTGAAAACCAGGTTACGCAATAGATACATAAACACATCATCCTATATATTTATACCTAGGTTGTCGTTCAAGACCAGTTTTCATTTTATCTTTTCGCCACACCCATTTCTCCTTCCGATAACTATTGAACCAAACTCTCGCCGTTTCTCTCTCTAGAGAGAGAAATTTCCTTCACTTTTTCTTTTAATTTCAATCTTCCGAATTCTGTTTTACTATTTTTTTTCTCTAAATTAAATTCGTTCAATTATTCACTATTGGATATTCGTGCACTCGAGGGTTTCTGGTGAGTTCGTCTTTTTTTAATTATTATTTTTTTTTATTTCAATATTATTGTTTTGGTGTGTGAAACTGTAAGAGCTACTCCAATTAGGTTTTGGTACCGTAGGTTTTGCTTCAATTTTTTATTTTTATGTTTTATCTAGAAATTTATTTCAATTTTTGAAAATGAAGACGCTGATTTCTCTTTCTTTGAATTGTTAACCTAAGTGGATATGGTTTAAATTGAGAACTTGAGAACTTAGATTTATTATCTGTATGATTTATGATATGCCTTATCTTTTTGCATTGACTTCTGATTGATTAATACTGTGACTTCGAGGAATCAGAAATTTGGAAGTAGCATGCTTTAGTTTCAGAGGAACTTTAATTTTTTGTTATGTAATTTAATTAACTGTACATTGATTGTTGAATGTGTCTGTTTATTCTTCTTGTAATATATATATATATATATATATATATATATATATATATATATATATATATATATATATATATATATATATATATATATATAATGTTGAGGGTGAGAAATGAGAATTCCGGAAGCAAAAACATATTTAGTTATCTTGAATTCTGAATGTATTATGTTGTTTTCTTTCCAGTTTATTACTTGTTTGTTAATATGTTTCATCTATGGCAGACAATACAAGTACAAGAATCATGTCTAGGCTTTTGGTGCATTCTCTTAGTGTCCCGGGCTTAGTGCCCGGACAAAGGCATGGGAATAACAACAAGGTATTGGCGAAAGTAAGAAGGCCTGTCAAAATGATGTTTTCCACAGGAACCGCTGCCTCGAGAATGTCTGGTTTCTCGGGACTACATACTGTTAACTCTTTGAATTCTATGCTGAGACCTAGACTAGATTTTCATTCTAAAGTGCTTACTCAAATTGGTACTAATCGAACAAGGAGTGGAAGAGGTAACAGAGTCGTACCCAAAGCCATGTTTGAGCGTTTCACTGAGAAAGCAATCAAAGTAATTATGCTGGCTCAAGAGGAAGCAAGGAGGCTAGGTCACAATTTTGTTGGAACAGAACAGATTCTATTGGGTCTTATTGGTGAAGGCACAGGTATTGCTGCTAAGGTTCTAAAGTCTATGGGAATTAACCTAAAAGATGCACGCGTTGAAGTGGAAAAGATAATTGGAAGGGGTAGTGGTTTTGTCGCCGTCGAGATTCCGTTTACTCCTCGTGCCAAGAGAGTTTTGGAACTCTCCTTGGAGGAGGCTCGACAACTTGGTAAATCATAGCATACCTTTGTCAATTGTTTTGCATATCTAATCAGTTACTTTGTTTTACAAAAATTGTGTTCCCACACAATGTTTTGTTTGCACTTGTTGAAATTTTGGTTCACGTGTTGGAATATCCAGGTCACAATTATATTGGATCTGAGCACTTGCTTTTGGGTCTTCTTCGAGAGGGTGAAGGCGTGGCAGCACGTGTCCTTGAAAATCTGGGTGCTGATCCAACAAATATTCGCACACAGGCTAGTATTATGTTCTCAATTGTTCCTTTTTCATACTTTTATTATAAAAGAACATTTTTTCACTGTAGCTTATATATTTTGTGTGTTTTATTAATCTTTTTACTCCACTGGATGGGAACAGGTTATTCGCATGGTCGGCGAGGGTGCTGACAATGTTGGGGCTACTGTTGGTTCTGGAAGTAGTAACAATAAGATGCCAACTTTGGAGGAGTATGGCACCAATTTGACCAAGCTAGCAGAAGAGGTAACTTGCAATTCCTAGTTTTCTTCATAATAAGATGGTCAATGATGTCTTATAATGTGTTCAAATTTACCAATTTTCCTCTTCTGCCCTCTAACCAAAACATCAAAATCCCAGGGAAAATTGGATCCTGTTGTGGGTAGGCAGCCACAAATTGAACGTGTCACTCAAATCTTGGGCCGTCGGACCAAAAATAATCCCTGTCTTATTGGGGAACCTGGTGTTGGAAAGACAGCTATTGCTGAAGGTCTTGCTCAACGGATTGCAAATGGTGATGTCCCCGAAACTATAGAGGGAAAGAAGGTTGGTGTTATATTGTTATTTCTACTCTATGAATTGGTGTTGGTTTGATTCAGGGGATTTGGTCTTTCATTTTCAGCACCGTAACTTTTTAATGTGATTCCAATATATTGTCCCTTTGCTTGTATGTTTACTTGTGTGATATTACAAGTTGACTAGGAAGCCATTTTCTTACATCAGGCTGGTTCATCTAGTGCCTTGTAATTATTGATTTGATTGTGTGATTTAATTGGGTTTCTGGATCTGTTTACAATTCTTAGATATGCAATATTTTGCATATTTTTGTATATCCTAAATGACATGAAAACCTTGTTCATGATTTAGGTTATAACCCTAGATATGGGTCTACTTGTTGCTGGAACTAAATACCGTGGAGAATTTGAGGAGAGATTGAAAAAACTAATGGAGGAGATCAAACAAAGTGATGAAATAATACTTTTCATTGATGAAGTCCACACTCTAATTGGAGCAGGAGCAGCTGAAGGGGCAATTGATGCAGCAAACATTTTGAAACCAGCTCTTGCCAGAGGTGAACTACAGGTAATATTTTCTTTTGGTGTGTTAAAATTGGATACAGTCACTGTAAATTGGTTATGCCTATGAAATGTGAAGACATATATATGGTTATGCCTATGCTGGGCTTGCCACATTTTTCCTTCTATTAATCAAATAAAGTTCAATACTTACTAGACACATTTCAATACTTATGCAGTGTATTGGAGCCACAACGCTAGATGAATATAGGAAGCACATTGAAAAAGATCCAGCTTTGGAGAGGCGGTTCCAGCCAGTTAAAGTACCTGAGCCAACTGTGGATGAAACCATACAAATACTGAAAGGGCTTAGAGAGCGATATGAGATTCACCACAAGCTCCGTTATACTGATGATGCTCTTGTAGCTGCTGCACAGCTATCACATCAATATATCAGGTTTGTCATAATTTATATTAATGCACATTCACTGCTAATTTTCAAATTTAATTATGTTTTATGGGAAAGATGAATCCTTCAAAATTCTTGTGTCACATGTTTAAATGGGAAGTTTTTAACTAAAGTCAATCTTCTGGAATTTATCAGTACATCCCTTCGAATAATTTTACTTCATTTGTTTTGGTACTCTTATTATACACCTTAGAATCATTTTACTTCATCTGTTTTGTGATTCTCATGTTGAAAATAAATGAATCAAACTGCTCCTTCTATGTTATTATTTTCTACTTGCTGTATATCACATGTATTTTCTTATTTATAAAATAATGATTGTCTTCTGCAGTGATCGATTTTTGCCTGACAAAGCTATAGATTTGATTGATGAAGCTGGTTCCCGAGTCCGACTTCAACATGCACAGGTATATTGTTCATCTACCATTACCTGAACCAGCATTTCTTGTCTCGTCTGTTGTTTGAGCTAATTGTGCCAGGTTTACATACATACAGTTACCAGAAGAAGCAAAAGAGCTTGAAAAGGAGGTTAGGAAGATTGTCAAGGAGAAAGATCAAGCTGTTCGCAACCAAGAATTTGAAAAGGTAAAGCTTTAATTTAAAATTGAATTTGTAAAGTTTTAACATTTTTAGGATACCAGACCACCTTTTTGAGATTATATTATATTTTTCCAAAAAGCAATTTTAGGCTACTCTATCTTTCCTAAAGTTCTACTGCGGCTTCGGTTTCCTTTTTTTTTTTGAGAGATAGTGGTTTGCTCCTTCTATTATAATTTATATCTCCAAGTTCTTTTTACCTTTTGGCTAATAATTAGCGGGCTAATCATACCTGAATTTCCGGATAGGCTGGAGAACTACGGGATCAAGAAATGGATCTTAAGGCTCAGATATCAGCTGTTGTAGAAAAAGGTAAGGAGATGAGCAAGGCAGAGAGTGAGGCAGGGGATATAGGGGCACTTGTGACTGAGGTTGACATACAACATATTGTTGCTGCCTGGACTGGTATTCCTGTTGACAAAGTTTCGACGGACGAATCTGACCGCCTTCTCAAGATGGAAGACACATTACACAAGAGAATTATTGGTCAGCATGAAGCAGTAGAAGCCATTAGCCGGGCTATCCGTCGTGCTCGTGTTGGACTTAAGAACCCTAACAGGCCAATCGCCAGCTTCATCTTTTCTGGGCCTACTGGTGTGGGGAAGTCTGAGTTGGCCAAAGCATTGGCTACATACTACTTTGGATCTGAAGAAGCCATGATTCGGCTTGACATGAGTGAATTTATGGAAAGGCACACAGTCTCCAAACTCATTGGTTCACCTCCTGGATATGTTGGTTACACTGAGGGTGGTCAACTGACTGAGGCAGTTCGGCGTCGTCCCTACACAGTTGTACTCTTTGATGAGATTGAGAAAGCCCATCCCGACGTTTTTAACATGATGCTTCAAATCCTGGAAGATGGAAGGCTAACAGATAGCAAGGGAAGAACCGTGGACTTCAAGAACACACTTCTTATAATGACATCAAATGTTGGAAGCAGTGTTATTGAGAAAGGAGGCCGTCGCATAGGATTTGACCTTGACTATGATGAGAAGGATAGCAGTTATAATCGAATCAAGAGCTTGGTGACTGAGGAGCTGAAGCAATACTTCAGGCCAGAGTTTTTGAATAGGTTGGATGAAATGATTGTTTTCAGGCAATTAACAAAACTTGAGGTAAAGGAGATAGCTGATATAATGCTGAAGGAGGTGTTTGAGAGACTGAAAGCCAAAGATATTGAGTTGTCAGTGACAGAGAGATTTAAGGAGAGAGTGGTCGACGAAGGTTATAATCCTAGTTATGGTGCCAGGCCTCTAAGAAGAGCCATAATGAGACTTTTGGAGGACAGCATGGCTGAGAAGATGCTCGCTAGAGAGATTAAAGAGGGCGACTCTGTCATAGTGGATGCTGATTCTGATGGTAATGTGATTGTGCTCAATGGCAGTAGTGGTGCTTCAGATTCATTGCCAGAGGCTCTTCCTGTTTAATATTGTTGCCTTTGCCGAGCTGTGTACTTGACTTTTAATAGTCATAGTCTGTTTAGTTGTCAATGGATAAAGCTTTTAATTTATCTTTAGCCAACAGGAGCAAAGTTGAGAATGGTTGGGGACTTTGGATAGGTTACATAATTCAGCAATTTTCAATTTTTAATGAAAACTCGACATTTGAAGTGTTTTCAGTGCTAGGGCTATTCGTGGTCTCACATTTATTGCTTAAGGGAGTTTGTAAATTATTTTTACATAATTTTAGATAAATGTTCCAATATGTTTAACACATTGAATATAGGACATAGCCGGATGATGGAAGAATTAACACTACTTAAATCCTACTGTTGCTAAAGTATTTAGATTCTTTCAATTCTAAGAGATATTTTTTCAATAAATTAAATGGTTAACTTGGTTTACTTACGTGAATAATTATAATTATATTTTGTTGATGAATAATGAATATAATTAAGTGCAGTATAATTCATTAACTATCCACATATTATAATTAAACATAACTGAATGAGTGGTTTTACTTTCAATAATCATATGCTGAAAACGCTGACTACATATTTAAATTGTACTATTAATTAATCATTTAATCTGTTGATAAAATTTGATGACAAATTTGTGAATTATAATTTGATGACACTCTTTTATCTCTCCGGTAGGGGATTAATTATTTGAGATGCTTAAATTCATTTAACGATATTAATTTGATTATCACAACTCTGATGCAACAAGTTTCAAATTTCTTAGCAACATATAAACAAACGGGGCAGCCGTAGGGACCAACTTCCCAAACTATATATGAAAAACATGTATTTGATCTTGTATTTAAATCTATATACAAGTACTTCTTGTTTATAAGGGAGGGAGTATGTTTTGCTTACAATTCACAAAAGAAAAACTATAAGGAAAACACAATTAAAGGCACACAATCCGAGCCTATTAGCTTCTTAATAACAGCAATTAGTAGTTTCTATTGATCCATTGTTGAATGAGACGACCTTTGTGTGGGACTAACACTGCCACCACGGCTAATCTTCAAAGCTGTTAATGCTTTTTGGATTTCCATTGTCATGGCACTATCCACACTACCAGATGATAACTTTCTATGTGATTTCTGCAGGTGTAGCTTAAGTGAGCTACTGCTTAGTCCAGCATTTTTCCCGCATATTGGACAGACTTTCATGGTCGGTTTCCGCTGCTGCCACTCCATTGAAACCTTCCCATGTAGTTTCTGATCCAGTTCCTGTAAAATCTTTGCAAAACCATCATTTGGATGTGCTCGACGGTGAACTCGTTTCAGAGTTTGCCAAGCTTTTGATAAAGTATACTTCCTGCACAACAAAAGCTTTCTGTTCAAAAACTGCCCTGGCAGTAATTATCATAAACTTATGATTGCTGATATCATTTGTGAAAGAATTTATGATTGCGTAAATAGTTTGTTCAAAAAACTTGTTGGCAATATATATTAAGTCACACAGCAAATTAGCAATAGCGATATCGAATCGATCCGTAACACTGTATCATGTATTATGATCTGCAATTTTACTTACTTTCTGAGCATTAGGTAGGCAAGGACCAATGTAGCACTTCTGCTTTTCCCTTCAAAGCAATGGACTAAAATTCTCTGACCTTTTTGTTCAACGCAATCTATGAAATCACACGCTTCTTCAAATACAGTGGTGATGTTAAAATCTTCACTGTCGCAGACCTGTTCAGATGGGATAGTAAATAAAACTGATATGAATACATTCCTAAAATATGATAGATGGGGAAATTTTTGTATTCAAATCGACTAGTAACAAGTGAACGACACTTACGGAGAAATTTTTGTATTCAAATAGATCAGGAAATTGAGTTTCAGATTGTCCAATTTCATTTGTACACAAACACAAAATATGTGTGATTCCCAAGTATTGCAGAGTGTATACAGATCTTGCAACCAGTGCCCCACCAATGAACAAACAGCTTGTAACGGCAGACGGTCTCTCTGTACTTGCAGCATCAGATATCAATGCAATTCTCTCAAGAATATGCTCAAGTCTGACCTGAAAGTTGAAAGGATAATGCATCATACATAGGAATCCATCATAAGTGGAAGGAGTATGATATATTTCCGTTTTGAATATGCTGAAGTGAAGATAACCTTCAGTTCATATGCATCAACGACGCTGTTATTGTCACTACCCTCAAAAAATCCTGAATTGAAATTGTTCTCCTGGCATAACTTGACGGCATCATTTTTAAGCATTTCATTCCATTGTTCCAATTCTTTGTGAGATTCAGCATCAACCTGAAAATCATGCATGATAAAGTGAAAAACTCATGTAAATTGCTCTAATATACTTATTTTCCAATTACTCTGAGACACAGGATTGGATATAATATTTGAACATGCAAAACAAAAGTTATTGGAATTGCTGGAAAATATTTAATGTGAACCCACATTTTCCATTGTTTTGGTGACAGGCAACCTTTTACTTTATAGTCTTATGTTATATATGTTAAGTATAATTTGAAATTTAGAAAAATTTAGAACTATACTAAATATAGAAAAGTGTAGAAAACATCTGGAAGTATGTATTAATTAGGAAGGTCCTAGGAGTAGATCTAGAGTTCTCTTATTATACCTATAAATACCTCATTATATTTAACCTTTGAAATCAAGCAAATTGTAAATTTTCTCTTAGAAACACTTTCCTTCCTCTAACAATATAGAGTAACGTGTTAGATAATAAGAATGTGTTAAGAGCAGAGAAAGCAACAAGATCACATTCTTGTCAGAAACATAAGCATTGCCTACATTAGGGACCATTTACTTAGTAAAAACATTTTCTAAAATGTGTGTACGTTTTACTTTGACGAAAAACTCTTAAAGTAAACAAAGTCGTGAAGATAAGATGAAATGATGGGGGTAATGAAGATGCATTTCCACAAATACTTAAATTATTTTTTGACATTTCCACTGTTTATAGAAATGTCAACAAATTGTTTACAAAAAGTTTTTTACCTCCTAATTAACAAGAAAAATTAACACAAATTTTAAGATATGAAAACAAAATTGTTTTCTCAAAGTAAACGGTCCTTAGTGAATTTTGTGTTTAGACATGCAATAAATTCATCGCTTTTTACATGTCAGAGTGATATGCTATAGACTGATTATGTTATCCGAAAGGTAAAATAGAAAAGATTCACCAAATCAACAATTTGCAGTACATCTCTGCATCAAAAACCTGTGATTAGTAAACAAGGTCATATTATGAGACCAACCTTGGCAAATTTATTAAAGTCACGGAGCTTAGCTGTCAAACGGAGATTACGAAGTGTCTCCCCATTTCCTTTACAAAACTTTCCATGCCAACTTTCTCTTGTCATAGAAGTCGAGTCACTATAATCTCTATTACTTGAAGACAATTGCCTTGAAGTAGTTCTATGTGGTTCTGAATCCGTAAAATCTGGATTGTTATCATTAGCATGCCTCTCTTTACTTGTTGGAGAGGAACAACAACCAGTAGCAGCCACTGAAGGTGAGTCAGGAACCCATGAGTCCTCTCTGTCAGATTCTGCTGAAGATATTTTGCTTATAATGTTCATAAATGATCGTAACAAAGTATCAAGCCTTTGGTGAAGGGTGAAAAGGAATATATGGAATCCTTGTAGATCCCTAAGAGCAGCGCGGAAACCATTACGAAATGCATGAACTACTGATATCATGTCACTTGCATGTATATCAGTTGTATCCATGTCTTCTGGTAGAGGACATCCTAATTTCCCTCCAGTTATATCATTTAACAGGTTTGATGCATACTCAGAACTATTGATTAGCAACTCAATCAACTTAGGATAATTAACTTGATCGTTTGCACGTTTTCCGGCAGGGGGTCGCCGTGGAACACCAGAATCAATGACTACAATGTTAAGGTCAGAAGACATTAATTCTTCTGATGTTTGACTTTTAAGGTTCATATCAATGGGTCTTGGTGATTCTGTGACCTCTGAAAGATCGGAGGTTTGTGATATCAAGCCAGGATTATGGGAATTCAATCTGCTATCTACTGAACTTGACCTTCTTTCTTTTTGAAGTGCCCTAATCACATTCGGTCTATATAGATTAATTGCAGAATCCAACGCTGCTTCTAGTGTATTTGTATTTGCAGAGATCATCTTTTCAGCCAACAATAAATTTGCAGCATTCCCACGCCATCTAAGCTCACGGCAAGGGAGCCTATCTTCATTTCGGATGACTAAGTCCAGCAACAGTACCCTGCCAAGAGCTTCTGATGTTTTTTCTGCAGATTCCTTTGATTCAAAGACACTAGAATTTTCAAGCAAAGGTGAACCATGCACATAACTGCAATAAGATGGTAATTCTTTAGAATAAACAGTCAAAATTTATATGAACGGTTGTGTGAGATATGGGTTCTCTAAGACCCTTTTTCTCTTTCGAAGACAGTGTTAATCACTGCTCCAATGTATGGTGCTAGGTGTTTTCACAATAACACATTTTCTTTTCATTATACCAGCTTACAAGGTTGGTGTTTTGGATATATTTCTTTTTAAAAATGGGTTTTCTTAGAAATGCTAGGAGATACTGTTTTGTACTCAGAATGCTTGAGAAACTAGCCAAATCAAGAAAGACACTTGCATTGTTATGCAAGTCAACGAGACTTCATATATGAGAAAGAACAATATATATATCAAAGATTTACTCCAAGCATGTAAATGCCAAGTCCAATAGTCCTGCACTGAGTTTATAGAAATTCAATAAAAGAAGTGGCACTGGAAATATCTGCTACATTTAAGCCAAAGTTATTGGAAATGTCCAAGTGAGCAAAGATGTTCTGTTCTGACATGTTATATGCCTGATCATATTTAAATCAAATTTGAACCATACCTCATTAAAAACAAACATCGGCTAAGCTCGAGAGCTTCCAAAAGTTCAAAACATGTCACTTCACCAATTTCATCACTCTCAGAATTTGCCGCTGCTTCTCTAGCTTTTTCTGTAGCTTCCTTTATTTGTTGCCATTCTGAACTGGTATTGTGAATGACTCTAGCCTGCACACTCCAAACAATAAAAGATAATGAATATGGTTCAATTATAGTTTGATAGCCTAAGCTTGAAGCTGTGGTGCTTGTGTTATAAAAACCGAAGGAATAATCAATAACCTGAGGAGTTTGGATTCCGAGCCACTTAGCAAATTCATATCCAAGGCGTTCAGACTGTGTTGCCATTCTTGACGATGATATTTTTATAACAGCTGCTGCCTCATTCGGCAAAGCATCGGCACTTCCTTGACAATTGAAAAAGGCAAAAAAAACAACACCTCCAGAATTCACGGTTACCTATATGCACACAACTGAGAAAAAACTAAGATGGAAATTGAGAAAATACAAAATTGGCAATGCTATATATGCACACAACACAATTACCAAAATGTTTAGCCAAAAAAGAAACCCATCTGCACAGGCAATGCTATCAACAGCCCACTTGAACGAAATAACAGGATAGGTGCTGCTGATGTTGTACAAATGAAGGTCTAATTTAAAATATATTTGTAGAAGCTAAACCAGCAAGGAGTCATTATTCTTTAAAAATTTAAAACTAAGAACTAAGAACATGATTTAATCCACATTAAATGGGTATCGATATGCAGGATGCACATTGGTTTGCATGTTAGACCTATGTTGGCAATGAATGGCATGCAATTTGTATCTAAGATATCAACCTTACACTTGCTATTTACTCCTCAACATTGAAAGACTTTGTATTAAACACATAAAGTATTTATATTAGTGCTTGTGTACATAATGAGTGTAGAAAACTGATGAACCTCAAGAGCTTTGTTCATTTCATCCTCAGAATGCTCATTGCTACTGCTGTGTTCCGTATGGTGCAGTGAAGAGAGCCTATCCCAAGAAAAGGAGCTTGATTCAATATCCAACATTGCAGCTTTCCCAAGCCTCTCCCAAAGACTAATTTCTGTTTGATCAGGGTACATATCACATTTTGGATCCTCAATCGATTCTCTGACGCTGAAAACAGATTAAATTAACATCACCAATGGACACAAGGTTAACTTCTCAAAGCCATAATGAAAATTGCTGAATCACCACTTTAGTCTCCAAAATTAATGAGATAAGATGTTTTGATCCCTAAAATTAACAGATATCTAAAATAATCCCCAAAATCGAAAATACTCGACCACATTAGTCATTGTCGACAATTTTAGGGACAAAACTGACTGACCTAACAAAGGACTAATGTGATCAAGTATTTTCAATTTCAAGAACTAATTTGGAATATTAATAAAGTGTAATGAAGTCCTCCATGCTACCATGTCACACCACTAATTTTAAAAATACTAGTTTCCTAAGGGTATTGTTTTAGCAAGCCTAAAAAGTAAGTTTTATAGAAACTTGTGTATTTAATACATTGAGAAGGGTATACTTAATTATTCAATGAATAATTAATTACCTTGATAAGAATTCTTAAAAAATGTCTTTAGGATACTTGTTAACATGACCCTTTTAAATATCAATTACAAAAGTTGAATGATGTGACAAAACACTCGATTCTCATTAGATTAGATGTAAATGTAAAACTAGGGCCCGATAGATTTTGTGAAAATATTTTGTATTTTCATTTTCTTAAATGTGTGTTCATTCTATCTAGATGAGAGATTCTTGAAGTGACCATTGTTAAGGCGAGAATATGCAATGCTAGTTAATAAATATGCATTTTAAGAAATAATAAAAATAGTGACATTTTTCATAATAATCTTTGGGACTAAGTTCACCACCCTTACCTTACAATTTAAGAGACTATTTTAGTAAGAAACTTCAAACCTATACTCCATCCAGTCATTATTGTAATAAAAAAAAACTATTTTCACAATTATTAAAAAAAGTTAATTAAATGTAATTAATTTTTTAGATTTAATAAAAAAACACAAATCAAATTTATTAAATTGTCCATTTTTAATGTAAAATGTTGAACTACATGAATCAAATGTTTTCGAAACAAATGGAAGGTATATTAGAAATAATAGATTAAAAAGTATTTAACTTTTATGACTAAGATTCAAACAATTATTTCTTGTTTATAATAGTGACCAGAGAATATTACTTAAAGCACCATACCTTAAACACAAGAAATTACGCTTAAATGACGAATTTATGAGAGTAATAGGCAATGTAGAAAAGTAAGAAACCTAGAATTAGAAGACATGGTGGTTGAAAGACGGTGAGGGAAGCCAGAGGAACGATACTTGGAAGTGCGTTCACGAACCAATTGGAGCCATTGCGTGAACCTAAACGCAGGCCCTGCAGTAATATCTTCCAACATATACAAATCCTGTACCATTACCCATATCACAAATTCCCCCAAAAAATGTAAAAAAAATTCAATGGTTGAACATTTTAAAATGCCCTAAATTGGAAATTGAAGGGAAAAAATAGAGAAGAGATGGAACCTCAATTTGAGAGTGAGTTTGGAATTCAAATTCGTTATTTTCAGGGTGTTTTCCCTGCAATGTCCACTCCTACATGCAAAACAATGTCGATGTTAATTTGAAGGATGAGATCCAATGATGAATCGGCAATGCAAGTATGAGTGAGTGCAGATCACGTTACAATATATGTGAATAATAAAAGTGATATGATTATGACAACATGAATATAACTTTATGATAGGTGTTACTTTATATTTTTTATTTAAATAAAATTAAAATGTTGTTGAGTATTATGTATGAAAGATGTGTAAATGAACCTGGTATGCCATATGTTATTGTATAAGAATAATTGGTATTTGAGCGACAAAATTGAACGGAATTGGAGGCAAAGTAACGTGCTTTTTTCAAGGGGAGAGAGAGAGAAGTATAAAATAACTTGATCGTTGGATTGGTGTTTGAGCTGAGGAAGTGGGACTCTCACTCTCTACTCATTACGATACAACAAACAACAGTACTCAATTCTTCAGATTCCGTTTTTATTTTTATTTTTATTTTTTTTATTTTTTTTATATTAATAAATATTTTAAATTTTGTTTAATAATATTAAAACTTAAGTCATTCTTTAATAATAATTTAAAAATATATTGTAAATATCTTGATAATTCTTCTGATTTTGACTAACATCTTTTTAATTAAAAAAACAATTGAATTAATATTTAGTTGCATAAATATATTTATTTTTTCCTCCACCATATTTTATAGAATAAAATTGATTATTCAGTCAATTTTTGTGTTTCATGAAAACAAAATTAAATTTTTAAATATGTATTTAAAATCTATTAATTTACGTGATAAATAAAATAAATATGATTAGATTTTTATCGATGTTTTTGACAAATATTTAAAAAAAAATCTTAATTATAATTAAATTATTAATGATTGTGAAAAAAATACAAAACGTAATATTCAAAAAAATCCAAAACAACTGTATTCCGAGGTCCAGCCTTAAATTAGAAGCTTAATTATAGACAACATATAAGACACCTAACTTGCTAATATCTCAGCATGCAATCATATCTTAATTTTTGCATCTTTGTTAGATAAAGGTATGTTAAAACAATCCACTTCAGTGCATGTTTTTGTATTGGGAATATATATGGGATCATAAGTGAAGCCGATGAACTAGTACAAGTCCTCAAGAAATGATTTTATCTTCAACTGAATTAGATATTTGGGAAATATTTGATGTTTAACATTAAAAATAGATAGAGTTTTAAAAATGTTTATAAAGAATGACGTTTTTTTAATTTATAAGTGGTTTGTATAATGATGATTTAAGCGTACTATAAATTTTTTGGATTAATTAGCCCATCCACTATTAATATACATAAACACTTATTTAGTTTCACTATTGTATCTAATGTGAAGCTTCATTTACAATACAAATACATAGAATTTCAGAGGCAGGAAGAGCATCCACCTAAATAATTGAATTGATATTTTTTATAATCCTTTTTAGTTTAATTATTTTATCCAATGTAAAACTTCATTTACAACACTTTCCCTTAAGTTCAACTAAATGACCTATTCTGTCATCTAATTGTGATTTAATTTGAGTGTCTTATGCAAAGTTTGAATTTAATATCTTATTTTTTATATAAATTTTTATTAATCATATATATAAATAAATATAATAAGTGAATATTGAAAAGCTCAAATAAAATCAAACCAACATTGCAAAAATAATTATACAATAATATATATTAATACGAACATTGCTAAAAAAAATCAATCAATCTAAACATTTTTTTAATTATAATTTTTTTTATACTATAGTTCTGTGGAGTCGCATACCTTACACATGTTCAGGACTAGTGCCGGTCTTCAACAGAACTGAGTCTATTGCTATGTGTCTTTTTTTTTTCTTTCTTTTTCTGTTATGAGTCTCAAAAACCTAATTTAAATTTAATTCTTAGATTTAGATTTGCACGAACTGTTAGGTCATATTATGCTTCGATACCAAGTTGAATTTTTTAGCATAGACATATTGGAGAAGGATTTTATATATTGGACGTCAGTAGTATTTGAAGTTTACATTTTTTAGATCATGAACCCCAAACTTAAACCCCTAAAACCCAATATATAAAACAATCCTCCAATTGAACCTTTGGTAAAAAATTCCAACAACTTATTTTGAAAAGTGGAGATGAGTATAATTGACGAAACATCAAGTGTCTTTTACAAAATAAAGGAAATGTGTGTGTGTGTGTGAAATTTAAACATATTTTATGAAAGGTGAGAATGGTGATTGTAATTCTCCCTTATAACAATTATGCATACTGTTGATTGATTTTAACAATAGAGAATGTAACTGTGATATTCATCCAAAAAAAAAATCAACTATACATTCAAATGCATGAGAGCATAGTCACTCATTTGGAGCTATGTAACAATGCAAAGTGGGGTCATTATTAAAGGATGGACAATAGGAAAGCTTATGATACCATATAGGTAGGGGAAGGGTATCCCATATTGTCTTCAAAATTATATATAATGGTATCTAGCTAGCTAGGGACAAACCAAAACATCTATTTTTTCAATGTATGGCTACTGTACTGAGTATGATTTAGTGTAACTCATACATCAAATCACATCTTAACATGTAGATTTTTGTAGATATATTTTAGAAAATAACATAATCAAGTGGCAAAAATATGTAATTTAATTGGATGTATTTACATTATTGTTAATGCATCTCTCAATTTTATTGTAAAATTATAAAGGTTTGACTTACCATGATAATCTGTAAAACATTTCAAACTGAATTGTAAATTTTTCTCTCATCAAGTATTGTTTAAGATAATATACACATCTTTAGAAAACATTTTATGCTTGGTTTGAAAGGTAAAATAGTATCTCTTGACTAAAATATCTTAAGTAATGGATATATCAATAAATACATAACTAAAAATATTAATTAATATTTTTCTTGATATTCTAAAACAACAAATGATTTGAGATAAACAACAAATAATTTTAGCAAGCTTTTCTTTTGACATCTTGTACAGTTATTACATTCATTTATTAATTATATATAGTACAAATTTTGGGGTTACTGACAAAGTTACAGTTTCTGAATTAAATAAGAAAAAATACAAACAATTTGTCAGAAAATTTCAGGTAAAGGTCTGTCTTCCAAGAAGGAGTTGAATAAAACAAGTGATCTTTGAGGTTGTGAGAAAGGTGCTTCATGAGAAGCACCTCTGATGGTTGCAAATGATAGAATATTGCCATAAACTTGAGTCCACCCACCAACCTAAAACAAAGATTGATAATAGACTTAGATTACTTTATATAAGTTGGACTATATTTTGAAGTGCTTCATAATTTCATCAGAAAAACTTTACTCTTTTTAAGAAAATCATTTACTACATCAGTTTTTATGATAAACTGAGCTTCATTTACTAAAGTAGCCTTATTAATGTAATAGTTAGTAGAGTTATTGATATTAAAAAATAATAGACAGATAAATATTTGTTATGAGAGTATTATATACCTGGTGACCTTCAAACCATACCCTGTAAGGGACTGTTGTATTAAGTGATAATTGTCTTGCAAGCTTTTGAACCAAGCTGCGGCTACCAGTCAGTGGAATTACTGAATCTTGATCTCCACTTTAGTGACAACAAAATTAACATGGTAAAGTTAGTCATAGCATATATATATCTATATATGAGCCTTCAAGTTCCATCAATGAGGATATGGAATGATTTTAGTACTAGTTACCTATAAATTAATACCCTAACTCCAGCTTTTATGAGTGATCCAACAACATGGAGTGTAGGCACTTCTAGGTTGAGCATATTATAGTCCAAGATGCTGTTACCAACACAATGCATGACAATTGTATTATGATTATTACTTGTGTTTCAAGTTACAAAAATCAATTAAGCAATTCTATTAGGGTGATTGACTAACTAATTTCATAAACGAAAAAAAAAAATAGATTATTTATTTATTTGTTTATGTTTGAAACAATCATTAATTAGACTTTATTTACCTCTAGACTGAATAGTGGATTACCAAAGTCCCTTCCTCATCAGAGCCGAGGGTTTTAACAAAGAAAAAAAGATATATTACTCATTTGTTAGTTTAGTTTAGAAGAAATTACTTGTTGCAAACATCCCACTTTGGTACTCCAACAAGCTCGGCGTGGAGCGCCTTTTGTACGTCTCGTCTGTTTAAGTAATTTGTAACTTTATCATCTACGCATACATCTATACTATCATTTGCTTGCTGTTTGGAAATATCAAAGAATTTCTCAAGTCACAATGACCAAGCCAATTTGAAAAGCAATATCAGAAGTAATAATATAACATATAGTAGAAGAAGTTTGCAGGAGATAATCTACAAAAGATAAGACTTACATGAGTTTGAGGACAAATAACTTTTGATTGTGAAAGAACTGAGGAAATGCATACATCAAGTGTGACATCATATTTGTCCACAAACTTGCTTGTTTCTCTGCTTACTTTTCTGATAACCTTTGAACAAAGAGGCGAAATCGAGTTTCTATAGTATTCGCTGACATACCGCGAATAATTGCAGCCTGCAGTGAACATTTTGTATGTAGAATCTGATATCAATCCATGAGACCAGAAGAATTCAGCCCTTGAATTGAAATCAGTGGCATATTCTAGAAGTGGATTCCCCAACTGCAACAAAAGATATTGTTAGAACAACTCTAGTTCAAAAGAATAAAGATACAAACAGAGAACACACAATACTTGATTACGAAGTTTGACCAATTGTGTCTACGTATCCGATTGTAGAACGGCTGCAGTTTCGTTTTTTTATGATTCAAGACTAAGGTTTACAATATCCAATTCGTATTAAAATATTATGGTCTAAATTACAACATATGACTTTGGCATTAGCAAAGTCTAAGAAAGAAGCATAGTTGATATATTACTTACTGCTATGCCTTTTAGATTGAATATCTTCTTCTTTTTGTTGATTCCGATCATAAGATTTGCTAGTTGTGGAATGTAATGCCCTGATGTTTGTTGACAATGAAAAATGTGTAAAACAACAAATATAAGTATTGCTATAATTTGAGCTTTCTAGAAATGACGTGACACACTTTACTTACCTGCATAACTTTCTCCTGTCAAAAACAAATCTCTGTGTTTGTATTGAGGGAACTTGTTGAACCATCCAAGCAAGAACACAAGGTTGTCCCTAGCTAAAACAAATCAAAATCCATGAACTTGGTTATTTGAGCATTCCAGGACTGATATATCATGTGAAAAATATTTCTGATGTATTTTAAAGGTATATTTAAATAGGCTATTATAAATTTAATAGGCCGAATACAATTATGATAAATAATTACAAATATACGTTATTTACAACATAAAAAACCTGACCATACCATTATAATGCTACCTTTGAAGATAAAAAATAAAGGACAATCAAATGGAACATATTATATCATCCAAAGTTATGTTACAAATTTCTGTTTTGTCTCAACTTTTTACAAGCCTAAAAACATCATAAATATTGTATGCCTTTTTCTACAAAATATAGGATTCAAAATAGCTTTCTAAAGACGAAATTATTTGTCTCAATATATGGAAGAAAATAAAAGTCTAAAGTGATTGTTGATAATATTAATGCAAGATAAATTACCTGTCATCTCATCATTCACTTTCAAATAAGAGAAGCTACCTTTAGCATAAGAGAACCCTACTCCAACTGGTGTCTCCAAATACAACATGTTGGCCTCTGCATCACAAAGTAACTAAGTCTATTATCATAATGAGAGAATTCTTGGAAATGTAATGCAATGATCAATAATTCAATATAACACCTCTATTCCAACTATGATCATTTGTAATCAGAACTTCACCATTTGGTCTGAAAGGTCCATTTTCAGAAAATGCACCTATTCCAATAGAAGAACAGCCTGGTCCTGTACAAAAAAATAATTACCTTGCACATATAAAAACTCCTTAGGAATATTTAAATCCAATTTTGAAACTAAAATATGTATAAATAATAAATTTATCTATAGTCTTGAGCTTTCACTTTTAATTATCTTTACATACCTCCATTGAGCCAGAGGACTAGAGGCTTTGAAGAAGGATTAGTTTTTGATTCAACAAAATAATAAAAGAGAGATCTTTGTTTCATTTCATCAACTGTAACATATCCTGAGAACTGTTGAAAGTTTATGTGAGGTTGGCCAGGAAGCTTATGAATTCTATCTGCATGAGAAGAGAGACAAAAAAATTTCATGGAAGAAGTACTCAAATGAAGCAATACCATAGTTATTGCCATGGTTTTCCATGTTTGCCAACACATCATTTTTTCACAAAAAAACAAAGCGAGGAGTAGGACTTGGACAGGGTTGTATTATAGAAAGAGAGAGAGGTGTGATGTGTTTAAATTGTTACAATGTTATAGGGTACAACATGAGGATAAATGTGGTGTAGTGAGTGTGTTTGGTTACGTGGTAGCAAAAATAAATTGTTTTTGAATGAATTGATTTTAGTTGAAGTTAGTTGAATGCTGAGCGGTTTATGTTTGAAGACAATTACGTAAAATAAGTTGAACAATTAATTTGAGGATAAAAATCACATTTCGAGTCAAAAATTACAAATCCTGCCTTCAAATTAGCATCATTTCTAGAGGCAACATGTTTGTGTAAGATCTAAGTTAATATGGCAAAATCTCAATGATACCATGATTTTGTTGAAGCTACTAAGTGTAGCTTTTGGTAAATTCATTGTGATTTTGCCAAAGTCATCGCGAATCTATAGACAAAATCAATTACAATCAACATCACCCAGGTCAAAATCAATTTTGAGTCTACCAACAAACTAAACACACACTTGAGTGATCCAAGGCTTAATATTTCATTTTTAGAGTGTCTTGAATCTTTCTATACCCTGCAGCAAAAGGGAAGCTGTACACATTGTTGAGGCCACTTAATGCATGAATCTGAGTCAGCATGTAATTTTGCTACTATTAAAAAGAAATTAGTGTTTTGAGAATTAGTGTGTAAATATAGATTTTTGTTCCTTTTGTGTATTTGTCTCTATAAAGTATCAGATGCATCATTTTTTTATGTTTGATTAAATTGTCTCATTCTCTGTATGTACTGTGCTGAGCCTTCAGAGAATATGAACATTTTTCATAGCATCCTGGTGGATATTGCAGGGTGATAACAGAGATACACAGCTATTTTTTGTTTTTTTTCTCAAAAAAGTTGTTTGATTTATCAACTTCACTTGGTCAACAAGTACATGCAAAACTTTATTCATTCACATAGTAGTGTTAGGGCATGGAGATTCCAAGGAAAATAGACTAATAGTGCAATCTTACTTCTGTAGTGGTCACTACATTTTGAATACATTGTGGCTTTTCAGAAAAGTTAGTAATCTAAAAGTTAACAAATACATCATTGATCATAAAAATTACTCTCCATTTCAACACCTTAGATAAAATTTGGCTTTTTTTTTCTCGCTCTCAGGCACATCAACAGTTATAAGTGATGTATTTTTCCACATTGTCTTGGTGTTCAAATAACATCACTCTAATAAGTGTGCAGTCACAACTTGAATGGACTAAATATCCATAGTGGAAACTTGAAATCAGCTGAATCCTCTAATCTTTTCCTGGTGGGGCTAGTCATGGTTTTAAGACCTTTCTTAATGTAGTTAGTATGGGAATGAACTAGTTCCATTTGGTCAGTTGTGAAAAGGCTTTGTTGATAATGAAACAGTTTTACACAGTTGTTGTTCCTTTTATTTTTCAAACCTTTTTGTCCTTATTATACAAACCCTCAGCCCCACCCTCATCCCCATCATTTTTGTCTTTTTCATGTACATACTCACATGCTAGCCTATGAGGAGCCACAGTCTCAATCATGGCCTCAAGCCCTTCCATGCCAGATTTTCATTGTTGGAAATGGCGGGTCCTTCCTCCATTATTCATCATTTCACTTGTACAAGCTGTGTTAAATTTGTATGCTAGCAATGTGATAATTCAATTTAGGGTATCGTGGCTTTGGTCTTTTAAAGGTATGACACTATGTACCTCTTTTGTCAATAATTTTATAGATCAAATTGAATGATATAATATATATTTGAAAACGAAATTAATTAATAAAAAACACATTTAAATATGTTTGTCATTTTGATGCATTCAAGGACTATTGTAAAAGCGCCTCAAACATTTGAGGATCAAAATGACCATTTACCTGTTCAATTTAGGTAAGTGTTCCTATGAACCAACACGACATGATTGATGCTTAAAAATCACTTGAAACTTTAACATGATTGATGATACTCCTCAAAAGTAGAAGTTCACAACTTTCCTCATTCATACGACTGAACAATGATTTGATTGGTGTTGGTCCGACAAATTTGAGTTTTAAGCGACACTTATTCGTTTTTTCTTCTTTTTATCGAACATACATCAATCAAGCCACTCTATTAGCTATGAGAATGAGCGGGACTAAGAGCTTCTACTTCCATAAAATAACATTTATCGTTACTAAAGTTTTGAACAATTTTCAAGTACATGTGTATAGTAGAATGTGCTTCCAATTTATGGATGTTTATGTTTTTGGCAAACATGTTTGATTGGTATCAATGGACCCTATCCAAGTACATTTGAAGGGGAAAAAGATGATCTAATCATAATATAATTGCTTCAAAGTCTAGTCAATAGTATGGAGCTGCTATATATGTGGAGCATATATGGAACTTCCATTAAGCAAAGGAAATAATTTTAAGAGAACCAAGCAGTAAGAACAAATAAAGTACAAAAGGAAAAATATATATTATGTGGTGGGGTAGGGTTTTGTAATATATGCAGCTGAAAGAAGTGATAAAAGAGAAGAAAATGGCCCCTACCCTAAAATCTTTTCACAAAAGGCTTCAGATCTTTCATCATTAGCTGTACAGAGTCACTGCATTTTTTGGCATTCATTATCAAAATATTTGATTTACTCTCTACAAATTATACTGACACCAAACTCACAACAACATCCTTGAAGCATATATTATAATAATCATAGCTTTAATGTTTGATAAATGTAGTCAATGCTACTTAGTCACATAAAGTTTGATTGTTGTTGTATAATTTTAAATTGCAGTCTAAAATTGCAATTATGGTCGCAATATAATTTTTTTAGAAGTGTTTAGAACGACATCACATGAAATTGTGATCATATCAACTGCATTTTTTCTACTTTGTTGCTGCAATATCAAGGTCAGTAGCGTAAAGCATAATACACTGGTTTTGAATAATATTGATCTTTCATCTAAAATATACAAAATGGAGATAAAAGCTGATCCACTTTCTACTATTTATTGACACAGATTTTGCTTCTTTTCGTGATCCAGATTGTTATCATAAACTAAAAACAATAACTAAACAGAATTTCACAAACTATAAAACTTTTTAACTAACTTTATCCCTAGTGTTTAACAATAATACTCTCCCACAAGCTGGAGCATGGAGATCTCAGAGGCCAAGTAAGTCTATTGGATTAACAAACTTGAGCGTCAGAGTCCTTACACTCCTTACATTAAGCACAAGGATGGATTCGATGGAACATGAAAAACAACAATAGACAAACATTACCTATGATATTGCCCAACAAAATCAAATGACATGCTTATCTTGTCTTGAGTCCATAAAATAAGTCATTTTCTGTCACCACTTGCAACAAATAGCAAGTTAAACGAAGCTACAATAGAATAGTGAAAAAAAAAAAAACAATTTGCTTCCTAATGAATCCGCATAAGCACAAAAAAAGAAAGGCCAAATAAAATTGCTTAAGATTATCCTAACTCTTCTTCAGCTCTCAAATAGATTCCATACGGTTCATCATCTAATACTAAGCTTCAGCTTTCTTTTGAACCAGTTTCTCTATCAAATCAGCTGCTTCTTGAATGGTTGTGATGTTTTCAGAGTTATCATCCTCAATATTAAGATCAAACTCTTCCTCCAAACCCATCACTATTTCCACCTGCCACATCAAAGAACAATAATAAATTCAATAAAACCATACCTAGCTCTAGCATAAAGAAACAAAGACATCATCTAAGAAGCATGGTTGCAAGCTATCAAGCACACAAATATCATTGGGATTAGGAGTGTCTTCATGTCTGGCATGCCTTAGTGTCTGACACTTGTACTATTCGTGTCCAACAATTCAGACTTAAGTGTCCCAATTTTTTTCTTTGCTTCGACACTCCTTGGACACATCTACGGGATTAATATGGGTCGAAGCAATGATGATAACGAGGTGTTTAAATACATTAAATTTGATTATATTATTTTTAGTTTTTCGGTGAGAAATGAATGAATAAAGGTCAAAGGATCATATCTTGTTTTAGATTTTTTTTAATGAAACAACTTACTTAATTTAGATGCACATATATATTTTTTTTCAATTTATATCCTTTATACATAATGTTTGTATTTTACTTAATTATAATAAATAAATAAATAAATGTGTTGATGTCCTATATTATGACATTAACAAGTGTGACGTATGCTATGTCAGGTGTCTCTGTCAGAGTCTGTATTTCGTATGCGGCAAGTAATCAACCAAATGAACCACGAGAATCAAAACTAGCAATAGTTGATGAGAATTGAAATTCTTACTGTGTCAAGGGAATCAGCACCAAGTGCTGAAAACTTGGTTTCTGGGGTAAGCTCAGACTCAGGAGGCAAAGCAAGTTGTTTCCTCACAATCTGGCTCACTTTCTGCACTGTCTCAGGTTTAGCCTGAATCTTTAACAAAATTCAAACATGTTATTAATCTTCCTTGCAAAATTTTCAAAGATAAAATGCATTCAAAAGGGAATTAAATCAAACTTACTGCACAAATGCGGAAACGAGAAGATCTCAAAGAAGGAAAGCTCCTCCTTGTCCATTCCACATAAACTGCTCTAAAACTTGAAGTTCTGTAACAACCCTGCATCCATGTTTGAAGTTTTAACCTCTAAAATCAATTTTTTTTCACTTCTTCCTCACCTCATAAAAAAGTAAGGGTCATTAAATAATTAACAAGAATTTCAAAGTGGTTTAAGATATTAAATAAGTCACATTTTATCTAATAGACTCTATACAAGGATCTCTTTAGATTCAGCGAGCTTATAGAAACAGTTTATACCGTCTCTATGAACTTTTTGCAGCTCATATTTCTATAAGCTATCCAGAATAGTTTACGAAAACAACTTATATCTTATATAAAAACAATTTAACTTAACTATGTATTTTGTTATAGAAATAGTTCGTACATAACACTTATATATAAGGGCTTATACTCTAAGTGCTTAATTATGTTGTTTATCCAAACATGACCTAATCTATGCTATGTGTGCTTCAAAAGTAATTGTAATAGTCTCTAATTCTCGGCCAACGCTTAATTTTTGAATTCAAGCAATGAGCAAAGGACTAAGAAACCAAGTTTTGAGCACCAAAAGTAAGTTACAAATTGCAATAGTCTCTAATTCATGAACCAAAACCTTAACACATGTATAAGTATGTTTTGTTACATATTGAGTTTGTATTATGGCGAAAATTCTAATGAATTAATTTCATGCATGCATTTACTAGTAATATTAAAAAAGCATGTAATTTTGAAATGTAGAGAGAAAAAAAAAAGGAAAAATGGAACCTGAATAGTCCTTGTAGAGAAATTGAAAGAGGGTTGAAAGGTAAGAGAAGTGGCTGAAACAGAGGCCATTGAAATGAATTGATAGTAAGGTGCAGTGTAGATAGATAGGGAGTGAGAAGTGAGGAGTAAGAGATAGGATTAGGTTGATGAAATGAAATTGGTACTATAGACTACACATAGATAGATAGATGTCTAGTTGGTGCTTAGTTGGAAAGTGAAGCCATGTCATGTCAGGAACTATTTTTGGCATTGTTGGTTTTTGGCTAAGAATCAATCAGTGGTGAAAATTGCTCTCAAAATGCTGAAATTTGAACACTCATTTGACATTGGGGTCCACTTTACTTTCTCTCTTACATTAGACATTAGTTATTGACAAAATCGATGGATATCTTGCACTTATGACATAATAGCAAAAAATAATAAATTCCATGGTGTATATATTCTTTAATTTTAAATTAATAGATGTGTTCCAAAACTAATTACTAAATAACAGAGAATTTTGTTAAAATGTGCCCACTCATGTACCTTAAATGCACATGTTTAAGAATTCAAAAATAGAAATATTTTAAAATAATAATAAGAATAAATAGTCTAGCTAACATTTCAAAAACAAAACCAAAATAAACTGCCACGTTGAGTATTGTGCGCTTTGTACAATAACATTGAATTTTTTTTTCCAAGAAAAAACCATTTACATTGATGCAAACAATTGGAAAACATTTAAAAGTGCAAATTTAATTTATATAGAATGTGGTAAAGAATTTTTACAATTACAATTGTTAATTATTAATGATGTTTGTAATAATAATAATAATAATAATAATAATAATAATAACAGTGAGGAGTGAAGATGGTTGTGCATTAAGGTGTAAATTGGAAGGCATTACATAGTCAAAGGGTAAGAGAAAGTTAAGAGGACGAAAATGATGGACACATTCTTAATTTTTTCACTTTGATACATAACACAACAATTTCCTAACCACAAACACTCCCACTTTGTAGCTCATAAATCCATCTCTTCCACTCAAACAACAACATTCTATTTATTATTACCTAGAAAGACATAAACATAAACACAAACACAATTATTATTATTATTTTGTGAATTAATTAATTAGCACAATGGCTTTGTTTGATCATCAATCTCGACACTCTCTTGTCCCTGGATTTCTTTACTCATCAAATGCATTCTCTCATTTGGATAATATATCTTCAATCAACAACAACAACAACATTAATCATTCATCATCACCACCACCACATAATTGGAATAAGAATATTCCTATGATCCCTGCACCAAAGGAGAAAACTATCCCCATGTTTTCTACTGAATACTATTTAGCATGCAGTCTTGGTGGTATCTTCAGCTGTGGTCTCACTCACATGGCTGTCACTCCTCTTGATCTCGTCAAGTGCAACATGCAGGTCTCTATGTCATACAACTTATACTATATTATAACATTCAAAATTATGCTAAATTCTATGTAATATTCTATTATTTTGAGTCATATGAATTTTTCCATCAATGATGTTTCAAATGAAATTCTAAATGCGGTATTGGTTGAGCATTTGATAAAAATTATTTAGAATTGAATTGATTCTATGTTTGATATCATGGTGAAATACAACTTAACGTGCAAAAGCTATATATTGACATAAACTAGTATTATCTACGTAGAACTGCATAGATTAATCACTTGGATAGGATTAGTTACAATTAAATTTAAAGTGAAATGATTAATGTTTAGATTTTTTACTCCAAAAGTGAATTTGATGTAAAATTTAGTTTTAAATTTTCAACTCAAACCCAAAAGCTATTTTTTGTCTCTATTGACATGAGACAAAACTAATTTTGAGTTTCTCTGCAATATGCTGCTTGAATTTGATTCATAGATTTTTTGCATTTATCAAAAGAAATCTGAAAATTTCAACTCCACTGTCATTATATATCAATGACAAAATCATACTGATTTTGCTGAACCAACTTTCCATATTTGCATAACTGAGTAAGGATGAATGAATATGAGAAAAACATGCATACAAATTAATGTGTTGTTATTAATATTACTATTATTTTCAGATTGACCCTGTAAAGTATAAGAACATCACATCAGGGTTTGGAGTTTTGCTGAAGGAACAAGGTGTCAGAGGTTTCTTCAAAGGCTGGGTGCCAACTTTACTTGGTTACAGTGCTCAAGGAGCATGCAAGTTTGGATTTTATGAATACTTCAAAAAGTATTACTCAGATCTTGCAGGAGCAGAAAATGCAGTAAAGTACAAAACTTTCATATATCTAGCTGGTTCTGCTTCTGCAGAAGTTATTGCTGATGTTGCACTTTGTCCAATGGAGGCAGTTAAAGTTCGTGTACAAACTCAACCTGGCTTTGCTCGTGGTTTGTGTGATGGGTTACCTAAGTTTATCAAGGCTGATGGTATTTCTGGGTATTTTCTTTGGCTCTATTTATGTTATTTTATGTATAAGTTATTTCTATAAAAAAATAAAATAAAGTTAAAATATTTTCGTTTAAGTTATAAGTTGTTTTCATAATCTATCCTAAAAAATTTATGGAAATTAGCTGATAACTTATGTGCATGCCATAATTAAGTTGATTCTATAAACTTGTCCAAATCAAATAAGTCAATGTAAACAGCCATTTGTTCAACTCTTTTGTTGCTGCTTATCATACATTAGATTTTGTAACCTACAAAGTTGATCAGAATTTGATATGATTTGCAGGCTGTATAGAGGACTTGTTCCTCTTTGGGGACGTCAGATACCATGTAAGTATACGAAATTATGTTCATAGTTTTATATTTAATTTAACTCCATAGATTTATGCACGTGTCATATATTATCAATCACTGATTTTCTCATCAACACTTGTGATACTTTAATTTCTATAGTGAAATTGTTCATTGAGAGGATTCAAGAATCTAGACTAATAGATTATAGAATCTCTGAATATCATGTGATAATCTCTGCAAAATTTCATGCTTGTTGTATTATGCAATTTTTAAGGTGCATTCCTATTCTATATAAACTTTTTTTCTCTGCTGTTCCCCTTACACATACTTTTTGGCTTCTATCAGACACGATGATGAAATTTGCTTCCTTTGAGACTATTGTGGAGATGATCTACAAATATGCCATCCCAACCCCAAAAGAACACTGCAGCAAAAATAAGCAGCTTGGAGTCAGTTTTGCAGCAGGATATATTGCTGGTGTACTATGTGCAATTGTCTCACACCCTGCTGATAACCTCGTTTCTTTTCTCAACAATGCCAAAGGAGCCACTATTGGCGATGTGGGTCCATGCATACATTCATACATACATACATACGTACATATATATAGCATCCACTATGTTATGTTCTTCTGTGTAATGTTTGCTTACTTGAGTCTTTTCACCTAATGAATTTGCAGGCAGTGAAGAAGATTGGGTTATTGGGTCTTTTCACACGTGGACTTCCTCTTCGTATAGTTATGATTGGAACACTAACTGGAGCCCAATGGGGTCTCTATGATTCATTTAAAGTATTCGTAGGACTGTAAGTACCTTCTCTTATCTCATATTTCCTACTTTCAACCTCTATAGTACCATCACTTCAAATTAAAGATGTGTCTAATAGTGTTGGTGTCAGATACTCAAATAACACCGAAATATGTGATTATATTCAATCACTTATTTTTTAAATCATTATTGGTGTCTACGTGTAAATGTTAAGAGTTTTATCTGGAGTTGTATGAGCTTCATAGCTTTCATAAAGTTGATCCATGCTGTTGCTATACCATATCAAATGTCCCAAATTTCTGTGATTTTTTCTCTTTTTTCTGTTAATCATTTTTCTGTTCACTCTTGCAGGCCAACTACTGGTGGAGCGACTCCTGCCCCAACGAAATAGAAACCATTCAAAGTTTCAAACAAACACATGCTTGGTTATGCAGAAGAGATATTAATTTGACAGACAAATAATGTTAGATTTCTAATGCTTCTTAGTTCAAGCCTGCTTTACCAAAGAACCACCATATACTATATGATTAATGTTCAGATTTTGTCCTTCATTTGACTTTTTACAATTGGTATTAGGAGTGTACCCAGGTTGGGTTGGGTCGGTTTTTGACATAATCCAATATCCGAACAGATCGATTATCTATAAGTTGGGTTGAGTTCTAAATCCGTATTTTTTCATTTTACCTGAACTGACCCGATCAAGAACGGGTTGGGTTGGGTTGGCGGGTTATACATAAACAATAACCTGTTTTTTATTTTACGCGGAGAAACGTAAGTAACAATAATAATAATTTAAATATATTTAATACTTAAATGTCTCAAAAACCATAAAATTTCAATCGTATCATTCACCGCATTTTAAATTATTAAACTACTATAATTTTTGAATAGTAGTGATTCATTTATTGTTTTAGAGTAGTTATTATTTTCAAATAAAATATAAAAAAAAATGTTAAGATTTAAATGTAAACAGTTTCATCATATTTAATATTAATTTTTTTAAAATATTAAACGTGATATTAAATACTACAATGAAATGTCTGTAAAATATATTACAATTATTGATTAATCTGACTATTATGTTTCATATTCGAATATGCCGTAAATTTATTTATCGTTTTATCTAAATAAATAAAAAACTATAATAAATTATAATATTTAAAATAAATAGTATTTAACTCAAATGAAGTTTTCTTTGCGACAATTTTTATTGATAAAATTTCTTCACAACCGTATTTTAATTTACCCAACATTTTATCAACTAATAAAATTATTGTTACATAAAATTCAATTTATCATAAAAATCAATATACTTGATAGTTTTTATAAAAAAAAAAGTGTATCTTGCTCGAATGACATAGATAATGTAGAAAAAAATTATCTAGAACAAAAGAACATGGTTGCAGAAAGTCTAAAATAGAGGAAGAAGAAGGTGAAATGGATTCAAATTGTTCGACTACATAACCCAAACCGAATATAAGCATGTTTCAACGAGTTGAATCTGAATATAAGCGGATTTCAACGGATTTGGTCTATTGATCGACTTGGGCAGACATATTCAAATAGTTGAACACATAACTCAAGCTAAATATAAGCGAATTTCAACAAGTTGAATCTAAATATAAGCGGATTTCAATGGATTGGATCAAACTCAAAAATGACTAAATACGGATAAAAATCGGATTGAATGATCAAGTTCTGGATTGTCAAGTGTATTTGTAACAATAGGTTTTACTTTTTCTAATTTAACAGATCTTGTTTGTCGTGTTGAGGTAAAATATATGGGATGTCATGTTAAAATATATATAGCCCATGTTCCCAATGATATGGTGCATAAAACAAATGTATCGCATCTAATAGTGTAAGAATTCTCATCTTACACCCAATATACCTAAAAATTCATCTATAACCCCACTTGGAAAAGCAATTGAGCTATTTTTTTCGTTGGCATTGTTGAGCTAAAAGTGTAAAAAGGGCTCCTCCTGTTTACCGTTCGTGAATTAAACAATTCATAATATTGAACTTTTGGCAATTTAATGAATTTGCCATCTTAATTTATTGTACATACAACATCAATGTTAAAATTGGTAGTTTAATGTTTACATCACACTATAAGAACAACAACGAAGTTTCATACTTGATAAAAGAATTATTCTATAACTAAAATAAATAGATAAAATTAGAATAAAAAATAAATTGGAGAATTTTGTTGGGATGGGAGGATAGAAAAGTTTTCCCCGCCGTCTGTTAAGTCTGAGTTAGGTACGCCACATAGCAAGGTAAGTCCCACCCAGAAGCTGTCTGTCACTGGCCCGGTAATAATTTCTGCAAGTATCACTCAAATATCAGATGCTGGAATCTGACCTTCACCACATTTGTATTCCAATTTTCGTCCGACTAGCTTTTCTTCGCCTATGATTGAATGCTTTACTCCAGCATCAACTGTCTCCCAATTTTTAATAAAACTTCAAACAATTGTCCTGAAAATCAAGTGGCCATTTAGGACTGACCAAGGTGTAGTGGATATACAGTGTCAAATACAATCCGTGCAAACAGGTGTCGGATTTCTTGCAGGTCACCACGAGCTAAGGATTCATAATCAATTTTTCTTCCTTTCTTTGACAAGAATTTCTGACAAGCACTTACTTTCACGCAGTCAAAAATGCTTAGAGCTTTTAGGTACATCCCTAATGGGATGAACACCTGTCAAATTGTCAAAGATTAAGAATACAAACTACAGTTTGATGATGTTAACAAGTATCATTAAACCAATATATCAACAAAGATAGCCCAAATTCATAAATAAAAATCAGGTTATCATACTTTAAATATCTGGTTAAGATGTTGAATTGTCTACTATCAATATCAATCATTAAACAATGAATTCAACAATTACAACAAACACGGTTTAATGTTCCAGGTAACCACAATTCAATATCTCACCGGGAATATAACTGTTGAACTGATGTCAGTAGTGCCACAAGGATTAATTTTTCATTCACTCTTTCTTTGATTTATCTGTGCTGTAAGCTGTTTGTGGGGAGAGGGGTGTATTGAGTATTTGAGTTTCTTTTATAAGGAACGGTGAATGATTAGGTTCAATAATATCCTAGTACAGTCCATATGTTGGATCATAATATCAAGAAGTATTTATAAAATCAAGAAAAAAATATGCTCACCAGATCTGAATGAGGGGCTTGAGGATAGTCAGCCATAGCTCGAGCTACTGAGTGCCTAGATGTCATCTGCAACAGTGACACTTTAACAGATTCTGCAAGATCCAAAATCTCATTTTCCAAAGCCTTTTTCTTCTCTGCTGATATTTCAGGAAATCTGACATCATGTGGTTTGTTGATTCTCCTAGCTATGTCTACTGCTTCCAGCAAATTTCCACCATTATGAACTGCAAGGCTAAATGCAGCAATCACCAAGGGATTCCTTGGTTGATCACTCAAAGATTTATGCAATGCAAGGATACCAACCCTGAAAGCATAGATTCCTTATGAGTCTTGCCATGATGACCCAACATGTAATCAGCTCGTAAATCTTTCTAACCATGTATAATCTTAGAACCTATTCTTAACATTGAAACCATAGGCACTGGCAATATCGCAAAGATATTACAGATCATTCCATGGCAGCCACAGGCACTGGCAATATAACAAAGCAATAGCAACACGATAATTTTATAACTTGAACTGCTTCATAAACAAAAAAGTGGTTGATATTTGATTACGGGCTAGAGTTTGATAAATGTGAGTCAGGAAACCAATGACTCGTTTACTTTGGGAAAATATTTTCTATTTTCATTTTCTAAATTGTGAGTTAGTTTTAGTTATTAATTATTAACAAGGAGCTAAGAAACTCTTTGAAAAAAAGAATTGTCTGCATTTTTAGAAACAATGAAAATGCTAAAGAAATACGTTTTCATTATTTTCGAAAATGCATCATCCATGGCTAGCATTTCATCTTCTCTCCATCCCGAAGTGTTCATTTTAAAAGTCTCTCATATTCTTATTATCAAGTAAAAATAAACACATTTTAAAAATGAAAACAAAAAATGTTACCACAAAGAATCAGGCCCTAAAGTTATTTGTAAATACAAGAAATAGGCATTGTTGTTGTATGTATCTTACCATAAGCTGCTATGACACGGACGGTTAGGTGCCAAAAGTTTATCCAAATTGAAGAAGAAAGACTGCAGATGAAATTCCAAAAACCAAATAAAAAATGTGCCAATGTAGTGGTAAAATTTGTGCATTTTGAATTGATACTCAAGTAACAAAGAACAATTCTGAGATAATCTACCAAGCCATATACAAATTAGGAAAAATAAATCCCCACCCCACCGGCCCCTTCCATTTGCTGTCCAGAACTTGAAAGACTTATATCTCTATTTTAACGAGTATCTTTACTCGTCCAGACTCCAGAGTCAGACCCTAAAATACTCAAATAAGAATGAGCATCTAATTATGCTGATAAGTAGTCTAGATGAGTTTGGTAAAAATAAACATTCACATATCCTCAGGTAGTGGAACCAAGTAACTCAATATTGTGCATATTCTGGTTTGATAACTATTTGCAAGGATTGTGTAAAAGCAGGGAAGAAATTGCATTAGTTGATTTAGTTCCCAAACATATACATGTTTATAACCAACAAGTTCTGAATTTCTTTTGCATGGTAGAACAATGCATAGAGGAATGGGGTTACCAAAAGCATATTGGTTCTTTTGTCCCGTCTCCGAAATCCATGGCGAACAAAATAAAGAGCCTGCAATGTTAAATGTGATTTGAGGTGAGAATTCCATGACTAAGCTTTAGAAATTGGAATGCAAAACCACTGACTACCTGAAAGGGAAGAAGAATATCTAGAAGTCCAAATTTCCATAATAACCTCAAAGAAGCTTCACCAGATCCATATGCTAGCATATAATTCATTTCCATCAGGAGCCTACCCTAAAACAGTTACAGAGGGGAACCTAAGCCACATAATACTCTCATGTATGTATACAACAAAGCAGAGAGAAGAAATAACATTTTAAATAGTATATACCTTATCAAGTCTTAATAATGAATATGAAAGATTTTTAATAGAATGAGCAGTTTCACTTGAAATACTAAACCCCAAGCGAGCAGCAATTCTAATTGCACGAAGAATGCGAACTGCAGAAACAAATTGAGGCAGAAAGACTTATGTATTCACTATTCAGAAGAGTAGGCATGTCCAAGGAAGTTTACACTGCCCAAAATATAAGAAATGATGACAAACTCGACAAAAACTCACCACAATCCTCCTGAAAAGAAGTAGCTGCAGGAACAATAGTTTGGACCTATTTACATAAAATTATGATAGAAAAGTTTAAATTTATGATTAGAAAAAGCATTATAAGAAACCAGAGCTTCAAAGAGATACATGCACACTTTAGCTTTTCTAAGATCTTCCATCCCTCCCATATAATCATATACAATTTTTGCAAATGGATCAAACATAAACCTGAAATAGTGTAAATTTGGTTAACAGCAAAAAAGCTGTATTGTATATAAAGTGGAAATGTCATAAACAAACATTTGCCACAAAGCACAGCAAAAAGGAATATAGTGTCTGATTTAAAAATTGAAAGTATTGGTGCACAACCCGTTAATCGTAAAATCTCTGTTCACACAATTCCTCCAACGAAGATAATCCTCCTTGTCACAGCCCTTGGGTGCCTTGATATCATGAGCAAAGTGTCTACCAGGCTTGCATCTGGCAGTGTTAAAACTAGAAACCTAATTGGAAGGAAGAACAAAATTATCATGAAAAGCAGAGTGGGGGAAAATTCAATCAATTGCCTCAGTAAAAATAACTAACCAAAGGTAAAAAACAGATCGAGAATAATAGAAATGTACCAACCTCAATGATGATACCATCCATATGAACATGACATATTGGGAACCTTTTACCAACAATCTCACACCATGAAAATGTTCTCACGACCTAAAATTTGAGTCAAGATTCACCATGCAAAGTTAAGGTCTGAAGACGACAAGCCCAAACCATTAATTAATTTCAATTTACAAATCAAATTTAAGCAAAGTTTGCATGTTACAATCAATGCCTATTAGTTGAGTGGTATGGGACTCGATTTCCCTTAAGTGAGGTCTCAAATTCAAATTATATGAATGGAAAATACAAGGTTGGGAGGGTTTTGTTGCTCATGTAACTGGGTCTACTCAGTTTGAATCTGATTAGTTAAAACCCAAAGTGACTTTTGAATACCGGAGATCAAAGCCACACTCACACATATAGGGAACAACTCAAATGAGAAAACTTGTTATTGTGAGAAATGAGAACAAACACGCATAACTATCAGATGGAAATTAATTAAAACTAATGGTCCTTTCTTTCATTAACCGGCCGCTCTTAACACTTCAGGTCTACGCAGCACAAACCCTCGGCAGTGCTATTTAGAAAAACCAACAAGTTAAAAGAGTGCAGCAATAGATCAAATGATGCAAAACCGCCAAAGGGCGTAATTAAAAGCAAAAAACGGAAAACCCAATAGCAAAAAATGAAATCTGACAAATCAAAGCAAATACTATTAAAAAAATCCCAACTTGATATCTTTAATAGTGTTGGGTCTATGCACATATCGTTTTTTGGTTTTTCTTTCTTGTTTCTTTTGTTTCTGATCCTATTGTTTATTCTGCAATGGAGAACCGAGTATTCAGTTACACAGTCGTGTAGGCAACAATGGAGGTGAGTAAGCAAAGTGTCACCCATTTTTTATTAAAATAATAATCTAGACCATTAGTTTTAATTAATTTTGATCTTGAGGTTATGATTGTTTGTTCTCATTTCACACAATAACTAATTATTCTTACCTAAGTCACTCTCTCTCTATATACATAGCCATATAAAGTCCATATGTTACAAACACCTGATGCCAATATAAAAACACTTGTTGCCCTTCTACCTGCTTATAACTTTGCTCTTGATCTACAGAGTTGTCAGGTAAACTACTACGTACACCAATAATTTTGAAATAACATAGAAATAGGAAATTAAGGCAACCTCTTTAAGATCCGCTGAAGTTATAATATCAAAATCTTTTGGTGTTTGCATTAGTATCATGTCCCGTACACAACCTCCTACAAGGTAAACATTATACCCTACAAAAACAAGAAAATGGGTTACCAACAACGCACTTCCCTCCCTTAACTCAAAGACATAACATTAGAAACCTTTGGAATTTCACACATTAAGTGGTGCAGAAAAACGCAGATATGTTCAAATGCCAGGTAGAAATGTTCAGAAAGAACGATTATCGACAGATTATTTTGATCAATTTGAATCATTTGATATTATAACTCACAAGTGAAAAAGTAAGAGCTGTTTCATTCTAAATATAAGTCAAAGGCAGGATGTTCACAGTAGTAATAAACATGTCTAATATCTGCGATAATACAAAATGATAATTTAGAATTAACATTGTATCGATATTACAGTAGCACAGAACTTTGGACTGATGAATTGCATTGGAAAGTAATTCAGAATTAAGAATATATTTCCCTAAACATTTGAGACAAAAAAGGGATATGTATATCACAATGACTGAGTAAAGGAAATACAAATATAACACCCAGAAATAAACCTATGTAACTTTCTTCCACACAAAACCTATGTAACATCGATACTTCAAATTAAAAGTATGTTCCGAGTGTCCGACACTAACGTGGATGGTTACATACAATTACTTCTATTTTCTCAAATTATTACATGTGTCACTAGTTTGTGTTAGTGTTTAACAGGCAAAAACTCATCTTGAGAAATAGATACATGATGAGGAGTGAGAGCAGCACATACCCTTTTTCTTGAGCATGTTGAGAACCTTTTTGATTGGACTAGCTATCATTGAATTTCGAAATCCAAGCTCTTTTGAATTCAACTTCTTCCATACTGGTGCCTTCTTATTTCCTTCATCAATTAAATAAACCAATAAAAATAGGAATTTCAAAATCAACAAGCTCAAAAAACTAACAATAGCAATATAGCTCCAATTTCTTGAATTCAATTAATCACTAGTTTTACTACTTGCCTTGTTTACAATTAGATTCTTTACTACATTCCTCTGATTCAACAGAAGGGACAGATCTTGGCACGACCTAAAAGGATGGGAAAAAAACACAAAATTAAAAAAGAAAAAAAATGGGGTTTGATTTGAAGAGTGAGTAATATTTAATTAAATGTTGAGATAAGATATAAACCTTGCGAAGACATTGGAATGGGAGAGGGCGAAGATGAAGATTAGGTTTGCATACTAATTTTAAGGTGGAAATTGCCATGGAAATTAAATAAAACGAAATATGGTTTGTTCAATTATTATTTCGGTGCATCTTTCGTTGATGTTGATAGGGTTTAGGGGTTTTAGCCTTTAGGATAAAGTTGCAACGGCAACGATTGTTATTATTTCTTCATCTTTAACATAAATTACTAATAATAACATTTTTTATTGACTTGTATATTGTTAAAAATTTATATAAAGAATTAATAAAAGGTTTGACAATTATTAATAAATATTCCTTTAAATGAGACTTTTTTTATTGCGGCATTAATTTATATGTTATTATTTGTTTTCAAAAATATTTTTTTTATTAATTAATTTAAAAAAAGAATGTTATGCAGTGTATAAAAGTGTGACAATTTGTATAAGTAAATGATTGTGGATATTTTAAGTTTTGAAAAATAATATGGTCATGTAACTTTAAATTAGTCTAATCTTCATTACTTATTTATTTATTATCTTCCTCTTCTACTTGATCTTTAAATAACTTAAAATTTAAAAAACAAACTTAAATAAAAAATCTCAAAACGTCGTCTATG
>JBBPBR010000003.1:4297104-4311597 GCA_037974775.1 Cicer pinnatifidum | reverse complement strand
AATTACTCGAACCTAATCTTGTGCCATAAATAGTTCACTTTTTGTAACTACTATCTTGATATTGGATGTAAAGTATTCATCAATTTTGTTTTAGAGTTAGTTTGGGCCAAATAATTGTGATCCATTAATCACTCCTTTTTATTTTGTTTATAGTAGATAACTACAAAATAACTTATACAATTTCTATTAAATATTTTTTAAATTATTAAATGTTATAATTTTCTTTTATATATTTCTTAACAATCCACTTGAGTGAAGTTTTCATTTTCAATGTCATTTTTTTCATTTACAAAACTTAAATATTATGTTTTTGTAGAAGAGATCTAATTTTTTTTAAAGTAGTTAAGAGTGCTAAGTTATATAAAAGTGAAAATGTTTGATTTTTTTTTTTACAAGGAAGATGTTTCACTAAATCTTTAAAAATATTATTAGATGATAAAAAAATATATTTAGAATATTATTATACTATTTTTCTTATTACACGAAAATACCACCACTATTCTACAACAACAAAAAAATGTTCATTTCACAAATTTAGAATTAAAAAAGGAAATTTATGTGTTTCTTGCATATCCGTGTTTTTCTCTCCAAAAACTGATCAAATAGAGTTGAGAGTGGTTTGAACAGCAGATTCAATCTCTAGAATTCGATAAACCCTAATTCCTTTCGTGCATTGCATCAAGTAGCTTCGATTGGCAACTAAGTTCGATGAAGGTTCTGCGATTAGGCTTGTTGCTTGCATTGGCATCTGGATTTGCAGCCATTTCCATTTACATCACTGGACTCTCTGATCCTTCTGTATGTATGTATGTATATACAATTTATTATATAATTTCTATTCCAAATTGTAAGAGATTTTTCAATTGTGTTAAATCTAATTATTGTAATATTGTAACTATGGTGACAGATCCCAATTATCAACTCACCGATGATGACACTGAAGCGTTGCTTTCACTCCATAACTCTTTCCAGAAGTGTGTGGTGAGATTTCCACATTTTTTGATTTATTTATTATTCATTTCTCGCTAGTGACTACTCTAGTTTTTTAGTTTTCTAGTTTATTTAGGTTCTGTCTAAAATTATGATTGCTTAAGTAGTAAGTTGGAGATATTGTAAATCTGAATTTCGGTAACTACGTTTTGATGAAATAAGACATCTGCAGATTATTAAATAGTTGATTACTAAATTGAATTTAGTAAATTCACCAATATTTAATACCCAACCTCTGCTAATGATTAGGGAAACTCTTGAATTAATGCCAGAAGGCTATTTTTAATGTTGGAAGCTATTGTGTTTTCCTTGAAAGGATTATACTGGTGAGTTGTGAAATAGTAGTTTATGAAAATTGAATGCGGTTGTTTCTGAATTTCGGTTTGGTCTTTGATTTGATAGATGCCAACGTCGCTTTGGTGAAATAAAATTGGTGCAGATTGTTAAATAGTTGAATACTAAATTCACTGTTGAATGCCAGATGGCTATTTGTGTTTTCTTTGAAGGATTATGCTTGTGAGCTGTGAAATAGTAGTTTATGAAGATTGAATGCAGTTTGGTATTCACTTTGGAGTTTAAATTGTAGTGTTGTGTGTGGTTCCAATTTGTTTTCTTATAGTATCAATTTTATACATCTTTCAATCTTGTACTGAGTATGAATTATTTGGATGATTTGACTGAATAGCTAATTTTATGTTTTATGCAGAGTGCAAATGGACTTGGTCTTAAAGCAGCTAGGGGCAATGATTATTGTCAAACCACAATAAATTTTCCCAGTGACACTATTCCCAAATGGGTAGAAATTCCTGATCGTTCACTGAACTGATTTTATTTGTGAAGTAAAACAAACTATTGCACATATGGTCCTCAAAATTATGTTAATTATGACAACCTAGAATCCAGGGGGAAATAGTTTCTTCATATTCAAAAGTATTGATAGTGATATACATATACTTAGTCACATGTGGTTTAAAAGTAGTTAAACAACTGTTGCGGTTGTTGGCTGACGGAGGTTTCTGTATTGACAGAAAGATCCCAAAACTGGTGAACTTGAAGCTCTATCTTTCGATTTTAATCTATGTGAAGCTGTGGCCACATGGGAACAGGTAAGCAACTTGTGTCTGTGTTATTTGTGAATATTTCCTGAAATTGTACCCAGATGCTTTTGATATATAGTTCTGTTAGACTATCTAAATATATACTTTGTAGTGTACCACAAGGCTGTTCAATTACCCTTACCATCTTATAGGCATCAACGTCAGCTTTCTTTTTTTTTTTTTTTTTAAAAGTGTTGCTGAAGGAATTTATGATGTATGCCTTACATTTTATTGTTGTGTGGAATGAATGCTCAGGTGCGGAACAGCACCACGATACTCACCAAGGAATTCATTGATTCTTTACCAAATGGATGGGAGGAGTATGCATGGCGTAGGATCAATAAAGGAATACAGCTGTGAGTAAATATGCAACTGGATGTTACTAAAGATTTATGTAATCATTAAATATGATAGCCTATAGGCACTGAAACCAAATTAAATTGCATTTTAATTGATTTTTTAGAAATAAAGTATAGTATACTCTATATAGTTGATTATAAATTTCCACAAAGGTTATGCCAATTTCAAAACCTTAAATATCTGAAGCTTTCTTTATCCTAAAAGACAATAGATTTTGGCATTGAGCTTGCTACCTGAAACAAGGTGTATATTATATGAACTAGGACAAACTGTTTGTCCTAAGATTTCTTTTAATTGGATGTTGAGAACCAAACCTTCGCTAGAATAACTGTGACAATTTAATATTAGGAAATAAGTAGACTTATAACCCACAACGTTACAAGGTTCAGCCTATAGTCTAGCTGACTCTAGCATTCTCTTGCTCTTGTAGAAATGATAAAACCTTTAATTTAATTATGCTTTCTTTTCTACTCTACCTTGATTGCTAAATGCAAAATACGCTTCTCAATAGATAACATAATTTCCATATTCCATGTTTATGCATTTATAATTACTTATAATAATTTATGAGTGCTTATTCTAAGGGAAATCGAAGTTATTGTGAAGTCTCACAAATAGGATTCTTCTGTGATACAGCAACCGCTGCGAGAACAGGACCTTGTGCTTGGAGAAACTTTCACTAGTGCTCCCTGAAACACCGCCATACTTCCCTAGACAGTATGGGCGCTGTGCTGTTATTGGTAATTCTGGTGATCTCTTGAAAACAAAATTTGGAAAGGAGATAGATGGTTACGATGCCGTCTTAAGAGAAAATGGTGCTCCAACACAGGTTACTTGATCGACAATGTTTTTCTGGTGCTCTTTCTATTTTGTCCCAAAATTTAAGACCTTGCCCACTTAAGTTTTATTCACAACTGCAGAATTATACTGATTATGTGGGTAGGAAAAGCACATTTCGTCTTCTAAATCGAGGATCTGCCAAAGCACTGGATAAAGTTGTTGAATTAGATGGTATTGCCAATTGTTACAATATGAGTTCCAGTTATTACTATGCCATTATGAATTACTAGAGCTTTACTATAAATGTTGTTTCTGCAGAGCAAAGAAAAGAAGTCTTGATAGTAAAAACAACCATTCATGACATCATGAACAAAATGATTAAGGTATGTTCCTTATCAATGGAAACCATCTTACAAGATCTTTTATTTGCTGTGCCACACATTCTATATGCCTATTTGCAAAGCAATCGGCTTTTGTCTTCTGCAGGAAGTTCCTATAAAAAATCCTGTATATCTCATGCTAGGTGCATCCTTTGGTTCAGCTGCAAAAGGAACTGGTCTTAAGGCTCTTGAATTTGCCCTCTCCATGTGTGATTCAGTGGATATGTACGGTTTCACTGTGGATCCTGGCTATAAAGAATGGTATTAAATTATGTGTTGGAAAATTCTGGTTAATTACTTCTTTCTTTGAAATGTGATTACTTGAGCACTAGGCCTGATAAATTTATTTCAGGACAAGATATTTCTCTGAATCTCGTCAAGGCCATACGCCGTTGCACGGTAGAGCTTATTACCAGATGATGGAGTGCTTGGGAGTAAGTTAAACTATACTTATTACTGCATCTAGAAAGCATTTAGATATGTAATAAGTATAGTTTATTACTATACTTATTTGTTGGAAGGTCAGATTATTACTAAAGTCATATTATTACTTAAGTATAGTGACTTTCCTAAAGTCTAGAAAACATGCAATATGTAAATAAAGCATTTAGGTTCAAGTGATACAAATGACTTTCCTTCAGTGCTGAAGGAATATATAGTTTTTCTTTATTGTTGACTGATAATAATTATGTAATTTTTTTTCATTAGCTTTAGTTATGTCAATTATTGAAGTGTTCCACATAAGTTTGTATAAATCAGAAGCAAAAGATGTTTAGTTTTATTGACTTGATGCCTAGCAGAATGCCAGTATGAGTATCATTACGTTTCTAGTTTTTCTAATCATTGACCGTCTCTACCTTCTTCATTGTCAAGCTGATCAAAATCCATTCTCCCATGAGAGCTGATCCAAAACGTGTTGTGAAATGGGTTCCAAGCCCCCATATTATAAAGGCTGCTAGGATTGCATCAGAGAAATTATTGAGGTAAATGATTCCCGCATCCCCCAATTTATTTTTCCCATTAAAACCTTTTTGTATTGATTTTATCAGGGATCCTATGTTTAAGGGTATAATTGTCATGAACCAACTATTCAAAAGTTTAAGCTGTTAGATGTAAGCGCATGAATGGTTTTTCTGTTGCATCTCTAACTCCTATTAAGACAAAATCACAACCCTTTTGTATAACTTCATTTGGCATCAGTCATTCGGCCCAGCTAGTTTACCATTATATGAACATAGAGATAGCAAGTAGTTTGCTCTATGTGTACATAATATTGATCCCAAATGCCTAATGCTATCATGCAATTGTTTGACACACACCGCATATAATGAACCGATAGTTGAGCTTGACTTTGTGACAAGTTTGACAGCATCTGAAACTAGTTGGATTTTCTCTATTTATGATTTTTACAGGAGGTTTGGAGCAGGATCTGAAGATCCATTGCATCCATGTTCCATAATTAAGAAGCAAGGTAAAAGAAAATTGAATGCAGTTTCAAACCTCCGAAAGGCGGCACTTGATCATATAAGGTATGTGAAGGGCACAACCATGTATCCTCTGGAGCATAGTCTAGGAGACGGGTCGCTTTGCACTGTGCCAACTGATTGAACTATGCTGAGATTTTATGCGTTCAACTTGTGCTTTTGGGAAGCATCTGGCCGCCTACTATACAAAAACTTCTGTTAATTTCTTATTTTGCAAAATATGTTTATCCATTTGAAAAAATGTCAACTCAGCTTCCTACTCAGCGTGTGGTGGCAAATATGCAATTTTTTAAAATCTTTCTCATTCTTTTTTCTTTGAAAACTACAAATACTTGGATTTTTGGTTGAGGACAAGATGATAGAACAGCTAGGACACAATTTTGAGGCATCTGTGCTGCTGAGTTGAACCTTAACGAATTGAGCTGTAATGAATGTTATTATTTAAACACTTTTTACATCTTTTTAGTCATAAAATCGTAATAGTATTTCCTCAAATGCATTTACACTATTTGTGTTGATTTTAGATGCTCTAAAGGAACATATCTCAGAAATTGTCACCCACACTGCATGTTTTGTTTAGTTGGAGTTAAAAAATAGATATAATAGTAAATTACAGATGTCAACAAGTATTGGAAACACTTTAAATAAGCTTCAAAAATATTTTGAAGATACATTCGAAGAAGAGGTTTTTCTCAAATTTTATAACCAAAACCACATTTTAATTTTTTTTCTTTTTATATAAAAAAAAACACTTCCGTATTTTTTGTCTTTCGGTCATGTACCACTAGCGAACTCTTTAAAAGAAATTCGAATGCAATAAATATCATAAACATTCAATTTTGTTCCAATGATTTTCAACGGTTGAATGCATAAATGCGTAGAAATTATTACAACAATTATTATAAAAATTATTTTTTAGAAAATGTTTCACTTAAAATTCAAATTTGAGTTCTTTTGAACTATTTATTTTTAAATATTTTATTTGATTATTTGAGTTCAATTACTTAATTATATGATGTTTATTTAATATTATACATATCAAATATATTTTTTGTTTAGATTTTGTTATAAAAGGAGAAAATGTATTTTTTTTTTTTTATAATACTACATTCGTTCTTATGTGGAAGATTCTCTTGAAAAAAAATTGTGTTCTGTTATACAACGCTGTTTTCAAATTAAAAAAACCATAGTTAATTTTAATAAAAATACCTCAAAGTAATTGTCTAAGAATGAAGAAAATATCAAAAGTGTAATTGTTATTCAACGTCAATATAATTATTTTTACATTATCAACACATTATAATCATCTATATATTTGACTTTAAAATTAATTAAAAAAAAGTTAAACAATTTTAATAATTTAATAATTAAAATTAAATAACAGTATACAATGTTTTTACGTTCCCAATTCATACAAGTTAAATTTAAAAATCAACTACTTTTCTCTTAATAATAAAATGATTGGTTTTGGAAAATGAAAATACATTATTAAGAAATTAAATTTTCAAAATTCTTATAAATTGATAAAGTGGAGTTAGATATAAGGAAGGACTACTCCTAAATTTCTTTAGATTAGAAGCCACACAGATCGGCAATTGCAATCTTGAGGAAAATAAAAGAAGACAGGAAGGAATGAGGAAGCAGCTGATTTCACTTCACTTTTAGACTTTATTACTATTAGAGAAACAAACCCTCAACACCCAAACGCCACAACACAAACCTTCTCATATTCATTCCCACAACACTCACTCTAAACCCTCCACCTTCCACTAACTACACTTCCTCTTTTTCTATCTGCACCCTTTCTCTCTTTTATTTAGTTTTTTCTTAAAATAAAAATAGAACGAGACAATCTTGTTCCATTGAAATGGCGGATATTCAACCGGCGGAAGCGGAGGACCAGACAAACGGTGCCGGAACCCTAATTTTGAACCCTTCCGAAACAATTGGAAAGAAGCGCCAGCGAAGACCAAGTGTCCGATTAGGCGACATCGGCGTCGACCCACCGTACGAATCTCACGGCCGACGCAACAACAAGAGTTGGAAACTCTCCTTCGATCACCAACGCAAGGAAAAAGACTCAAATCCCTCAGGTAAACCATCAAAGACTCGACCTTTAACAAATTTGAGTTCAGTTTCCGAATTCAACGAAACCCTAGATGGAGATGAAAGAGAAGGGAACGTTGATACCACCGTTGCAATTGGTAGTTGGAGGGTTAAGGAATCTAAGAAAAGAGGTTCTGTTGCCACCAAGAGAGTTAGATCGAATTGGGTTTCGAGAATTGACGAAACCGGTGGTGGTGGTGGTGGCGGCGTCGGCACTGGTGTTGTTGAGTTAGAGGAAAAATATAGTGGTGGAGAGGATATGGATGATGGGTATAGAGAATTCTCGGAAAGCCCTTTGAAAGAACAAAGCCCTATTCATTCAATGGAGAATTTAGGGCTTGATGGGCATAGGAGATCTTTTAAAAGTAGGGACCATCATGATGGAATTGAATTATCTGGGCCATCTGAAAATGATGTTAGGGATTGGAAATGTGGTGATAGGAATGAGAATGGTGGGAGGGTTAGGTCCGGTGAAGATGGGATTAGGATTTGGCTTAATGGTTTGGGTTTAGGTCGTTATGCACCGGTGTTTGAAGTGCATGAAGTTGATGATGAGATTTTGCCAATGTTGACACTTGAGGATCTCAAAGATATGGGGATTAATGCTGTTGGATCCAGAAGAAAATTGTACTGTGCTATTCAGAAGCTTGGTAAGGGCTTCTCTTGAGTTATGAGCTTTAATTGTTTTTAATCTTTTTTAGCACTAGCAAGGAAAGAGAGAGGATTCTCAGCCACAGTGAAATACTGATGCTTGTCTGAAATGAGTTCTAATATGTTCTCCCATGACTTTTTGTTTTAGACTTGGAATTTTTAGGTTCTCATTTGAGAAACATCCTTTTTGAAATCCAGTGCCAGTACATATAACTGCAAGTTTTGTTGGAGAAATTTTTGTTTCTCATTTACTCAAGTAATTCTCGCTGTATTGTTGTCATTTGATAACTCAGAAAGATTAATGTGGTTAAAATAAGCACGTTGTAGCGATCCTGGGAGAGTTCTTTCTATAGAGAAAAGGTAATTGGTGCTGCTTTATTCTATCCATTGGATTCCAAGGATCCAATTATCAGTCTTGAAAAATTCTTGTGTAGACTTTATTTACAATTGCTCTGTTGGCTAAATCATTTAACAATTGATACATCATCACTTTATATACATAAAATGCTTGTTCCATGTAATTGATTTACATTTGAAGTGATATATATTGTCGATTTTGAATTGCTTTTTACACAACTTGATGTGGTGGTGTTTTTCAATGTGCCGTCATGCCAATACTAATAAGTAGTTTTTCAAAACTTATCAAGTCGTTTCATGTAGATTAATTACTACAACTGTTTAGCACATCAATTTTGTAGATATGATCACAGTTTGGGAGGAGTATGTGATTATCATGGATTTGCTCTGATTCTTCTGAATTGTGTTGTTTTTGTCAATAATGCCATTGGCAATATTCTCTCTGCAATCATTGTCAACACTGAGTACTAGTTTGCAACTTTGTAAATCGAGTTAGTAGATCTAATTTTTGACAGTTCGACATTATATTTATATTATAACTTGGGATTAATGGAGTTCAATGAGCTGGTGTTTGGTTAGTGTTAGCTGCTTTCTCCAAAGCTCTTCATCAGAAGATTCAAAACACTTAATCATTGTCTTTTTGAACATAGCAAGTGTGAATTTCTGTTTTGTCTTTGTATTATTTTTTTGGCATCTTATTATTTGTTGAAAAATATGATTGTGCATTTCTGTTGTGTCTTTGGATCAACACATTCTGAAATAGCGCGGTGGATTAATTTGATAAAAGATTATTGAGGTTGTAGGAGAAAGAAGATTCATTGCCAGAATTGGGTGCTTGCTAAAAGGTTAGCATGTTGACCTTCTACTGCCCCTAAAGAACAAAACAGGCTTGTAATGGCTAGACAAAACTTACTCCTTGTGATTTTTTTTTCCTTTTATCCCTCTTTGTGTGGGACCGCCAAACCATGTTGACCATTTTCTCTTGACAGAGTATGAATATGAAGAATTTTGTGAATGATTGATTGCATTAATGGAGAGTAGTTGGGAAATTATGTGCTAGTTATAAGGTATTCAGAGCAGTAGTGGGAGCTACGCATTAAATTGGAACTTAGAACTATTTATAGTATATTTTATGTGCATCCTCTAGCAACAAGAGTGAATGGCTGATTATAGATTAATAGAAATTTTGTATTGAATAAACCACTTTTAGTATTTTCGGTTTCACAATGACTAACTTCCTATCTCCCACATTCTTGTAATGTACCCTCTCAAAACACTACACTCATATCACCCTATTCCAAAGGAACAATCTTTATTTCTTTATGGAAAGTATTTGACCAAGAACATGTTCTTGAAAATAGTTCAAGTAATATCAATGTCATCTATCTCCAAATGTTGACGAGCATTATTTAATCAATGCTCACCCTCCTCAATAACCATAAATGTACCTGTTGAGTTTCTCGACAAGCAACTCCTATTAAAATCTTTTGAATTTCCTAAAGCTATTTATGTGCACTATCAGAATCATAGTGCCCTTCGAATGATAAAGAGTTAGCTCTGTGAAACTAATCCATCACTTGAGGCAACAACAACAACAATGTTAGCTGCATCAACAACTTGAGTCAAAGTATGTGTGGCAGCAACATGTGCAATCGTAGCATGATTCCTCTATATCATTAGAATGGATGAGGAAAAGTTAATCGGTCTGCTTAAAAATTTACAAAAGAAAGCAACAAATTCATAATGGTTAAATAGAGTATTTTGATAAGTGGAAGGTAGAAATAGTAAAAAGAATATAATGAATTGAAATGAGAGTTATCGATATGATAATGACGGCTAAGTGTATTTAGAAACAAAATGACATATCGTAGAAACATGAGTTTGTCATTAATTGGGGTTTTTACATAATGAGAGTATTAACTCGCACGGATAAGAACAAAAGAATTTACAAGTATGTCATTTTGGCGCGAGTTTTACCCCAACTGATACAAGATCCTTGTTTCGCGCAACAAAACCAATGTTTCGCACGATGAGACATTGAACGAACGAAGCTTTTCTACTCATTACACGTCGCACCACCAAGATAGTCAAAACTTGATTGACTCATTTTCCTTCAAAATATATTACCATTTTAAATATTTTACTCATAACATCTCGCAATCATCCCTTACCCAAAAATCACAGAGAATTTATATAATCAAAAAATAGGGTGTTACGTGGATCAATTTAAGTAAATATAAACAAATTATTATTATTATTATTATTATATCAAAATTTGTTTTTTGTGTTAAATCATTAATTTGTTAAATTTTTTTGTATTTTAAACATACGAATCTACTTTAACTTTGATATATTAAAAAATATTATTATAAAATAGAATTTAAATATTTGTCATATAAAATAATATTTTCTTAAATGACTTTTTAGATATTAAAATGAAATTTAACCATAATATTTTATTAATTTGCTAATTTATTTAAATATAAATTAAATTATTTATTTGAACATATATTTAATATAAAATTATTTTTTAAATTGATTAATATGTCGTACCAAAACTTTAAAAAATGTCAAACTGAAACATAAAATAAATTTATGATACGTAATATGTCAGAAACTAATTTTTTTTATCAAGTTAAACTTGGGTTTGCAAATCTCAATTCTGCCTATTCTTCCACCCCTATCCGCATATATTTTAGACATAAATATGTAGCTTGAAAATTTCCTGTTTTATGGTTGGTTTGTTGGTTTCTTTTTTGGAACTGTTATAGTTGTTTAATTACAAATTTACTTATTTCTGCTAAACTTAAGCACGTACATGGCTTAAAAAACAAGTTCTTTTTTTGACTCGGGACCTACAAAGTTTCAATGTATTCATTTTTTTTTATAGAAAAAAGCAATATTATCTAGAAATGGACCGTTTCACTTTATTTAGTTTTTTCATGGTCAAGTTTATGTTGCAAAGTCTAATGTTATAATAAATGATGTAAAGTGATATTCATGCCAAAGACTAGCTAAAAACTAATGCCAAAATTGGTACGATATATGGTTAGAATTTTTATGATTAGAAAGACAGAAATTTTCATAAATTGATTCTTTAGCAAGATTGTGAACTTCAATGGCCACAACAATCCACACATGCATTTGAGAAAGAACAAAAATGTGGGGAAGAAAAGTAAGGGACGAATAATAGGGCATATATATCTAATATATAATATTCTATGTCATGTGTTGTTAGTAGTATAGTATATTCCCAGTAAAGTTGATCCATTTTATAAGAAGATTTTAATTTGCATGCATTGAGAATTTAAAATATTTTATATTATTATATTATAATTATTCATATTTATTATTTTAAAGATGATTATTATATAAATCAAAGATTTTTAAACATTAAATAATTATAATTTATTGTTATTATAAAAATTCTTTACACTAAAGATATATATAAATGAAATTCTTATAAGAATAGGGAATTATGTAATTTTGGAGAACTTTCCAATTCACCTAAACTTTTATCTGTAAAAAAAAAACTGATATAATTTGTTTTCGTTTGCTTGTAAAATTGACATTTTTCTAGTGTACAAATAATAATGTTATAAAGTTAATGGTTCTTAAATTTTAGTTCAATTGATAAATATCGATATTATTAAATTGAACTTCGCATATATTTTTGATTTAAATACGAGACTTTACAATTATGTGAATTAATTATAGTAATATTTATCATTTAAAAAAATACATGAGAAAAGTGAAAAATAAATATACTCTCTTATTGGAGAAGCTAGGAATAATGCATATTGTTTGTATTTTAGCGATATATATTCTTGCCATCTCGTACAGTTGAAAATTTATTTGTGTGACCACATTTTTTAAGTCAACTCGAGTAAACCGATTCTCTTTATTTATTTATTTATATATGAAGATTAATTTTGTACTTCAAACGAATAAAGACAATGAAGTCAACTCTAAAAATTGTGACTATATTAATTTATGGGCTCATAAAGAAAAAACGAGTTCGAGAAACCAACCTCACATATTGTTGTGATTTTTCTCTTTATATGTGACCTTATGGAAGGATATTAATTAATTATTCCCTTTTGACTTACACAATTTGGTTTCTTCTATTGAAAGGGGTCGTTCTTTTATGTGTAATTAATAATTAGTTTCCATCCACCGCATAAAAAAACAAAACATTCAAAAAGGTGAGAGTTAAGGAAAATGAGTGAATGTCAAAACGAACCGAATCAAAGCAAGTTGGTGTTTGATCATATCATGCTAACTCTTGTAATACCTGCAGATGATTTTCCCATTTTAATTTGGAACATATTCTTTAATATCTATCTATCTATCTTTATCTTCCCCCATACTTCATTATTGGAGAAAATTTTGACGTAATTTCATATTCACTATATTATATAAGGTATATAAATAATTTATATATTTGTAAAAAAAAAATAAATTTAAAACATTTAATTTTTAGTGTTGTTCTCGTATCTCAGATTCCCTCTAATAAACAATATTAGAGTTCTAATTTAGTTTGATGGAAGAGTGAAAGTTAATCTTTACGTACTTTGATTTTAACGTTGTGTAAATATAAGACGTAGAAAATTTACATTTAAACGAAAATTTATTATTCAAATAAGAATGGTTAAATTCACGTGATTATAAATAAATTAAATCTTAAATATATATAAAAAAAATTATTCATATAATTAATGTCATAAGATTTTTTTATGAAATTATGATCTCTAAATCTTGTTTGATCTAAATTTTTATTTAAAACATAATTTATTTTTATAAAATCAATTTATAAGATAACGTCGTTTATCTTTATAAAGTTATTTCAAAGTATTATTTTTATCCCAAGTAGAAGTTATAATTTTCGAATGCATTTTGCGAAAATAGCTTAGAAAAGTAATACATGGATGTAACATTGAATTGAAAATATGGAATATTGTGGCAATATGTCACATTATGACTTAATGTCACATTAAGACTTAAATGTATATAAATAGAGGATTGAGAAGAGAGAACATAACTCAGAAATAAAGGAGGTTGTTGCGAGGAAGGGTCTTGTATGTAGACAAAGAGTCATGTCTAGTAAGCCAAGGATGACTTGCCTAGCAATCATTCATGGGACTTTTGTACGAATTCGTTCGTTGTTGAAGAGCCTTGTTTGGTTAATTTGGCAAGTTTTCCATGGCTATTTGATTGTCTCTTGTCTTACTTATTAGACCTTCCTCACTCTTAATTATCATATCGATGCTGAGTATATATATTTACCAATTAATTCGAGGTAATATTAATGCCTTCATTGATATACTTTATCTATTGTTCACAACATTTTTTTGCTTTTAAGACAATCCAGAAGAAAAGTGTTTATATTTTATATATCCGTACCAGAAAATTCTTTGAAATAAATTAATCTTATGGAAATGCTAAAACTTAACACCATTATGACCACGAGTGATATTATTGAGATTGCGTTGCATAATTTCTAACTATATCTAGTCACACAAACAATCTAATTATATTATTAAGATTTATAAATAGTTCGGTTAATGAATTAAAAAATAATAAATTAATTTTAAGAAAAAAAAATAGAACGAATTTAAACTAAAAAAACTAATATAATAATTAATTTATCAATATTTTATATATAAAAACTACGTGTCTTGATCTTCTTTAAGGAACTTGAATGTCACCCCAGCAAGCATGAATCATTGACAGTTGTCGAACAGAAGAGAGAATGGTTTAGCAGATTGTGACTAAGTGGCCTCATGTATAAAGTAATTTGTATTACTTTTATTTTAATTTTATAAAAAAAAAGTTGATAATGTAATAATATATTTATTTTATGATGTACCTAAATATCCTTGTTTTTATATATAACTAATTTGTATATACCAAATTGTCTTTATTGTTTCGTTTGTCTTAATATAAGTGTTTAATTTGAATTGTGTACAATGTTTAAGAAAATAATTACTTGTGTTGATAAAATAAATTTTATTTATTAAAATACTTTTATCGATTGTAGTTAATGAAATAATTAGATGAATTAAGATACAATAACTTAATATGTGATGGAGAAAGTAACAATTAATGGTGTGTTTCTTAATATAATAAATAAATACAGAATGAAATATAATCCTTTGGGAACAATGTAAAAAATATTAATTAGAGGGATTGAATAAAACTAATATTTCTATATCGTCTCATTTTAATTGTATAATTTAAGTTGTGTATGATTCTTGAAAAAATAACTAATTTTATTGATTTTAATAA
>JBBPBR010000003.1:4250454-4261881 GCA_037974775.1 Cicer pinnatifidum | reverse complement strand
ATTATTAAATTAATATAATCAATTTCATATAATATTTTATTTTTAATTGATAATAAAGTCAAATAATTTAATATTTATTGAGGCAATATTAAATTTAGATAAGATTTTATTGAATTTAGTTTTAAAAATATTAAATGAGATTATTTTATTGAGTAGTAAAATTTATTTTACAGATCTTTAATTAAATAATTATTTTGGAGGATTTTTTAATAACAACTTTTTTAAAACTTGAAGCAATTGTCATGATAATCTTACTCTTGAGTTGATCTTATCAATATTGTTAGTACTACACTTATTGATTGTATATCATAATAATGCCAGAATCTTTAAAATGTTAGTTATATTGATTTTATAGTAAAAATAGCATGTTAAGATTAAAATTTTCTTATAAAAAAGTAAAGTATCACCTTAATTAAAATAGTTAAAAGTAATAGTAGTAATAAACTAGTTAGGGGAATAAACAATTCAATTAAATTTCAATTTTATATATTTTAAAATATATTTTATAAAGATAATTAAATAAATTATTATTAATTGAATTATATTAGATTGTTTTATAATTGAGCTTATATTTAGGATAAGATTTTTTACCGGAGAAGTAGGATAAAATATTAAGACTAATTATTGTCATCAAATACGAAATTGAAATGTATGATAGGATAGTTGTATTTATCTCTAGCTAAGGTACTACTATTCTAAAATGGCAGCGATAAAAGACACCGATGCACGTTCATGTTTCAGCAAGTGGCACAATCGGTATGGACCATTTGGCTCTCACTAATTATTCACAAGACAATGATTTTAAGGGTAGTAGACATTCATGTTGGACGTTTGATGAATGAAAATGAAATGGAGGAGCTTTTCCTCAGATGAGCCTGAGCTCTGCATTTAATTTAATTCTATTCCATCAAAATATGAAAGGCATTTTTATGGTTCACATTCATTTGGTTGAGCTTCATGCGACCCGTGTCTAGTGGGCTTTGGAGACTTCATAGATACACTTCAAACAAAACCATAACAATAATAATAGATTTAAATATTTGATTTGTTGATGTAAAATTTGTGCCTTTTTCATTTTTTTCATGTAATATAACAATAAATTAAATAATAAAAAAAAATAAAGTAATTAAATTAATTAAAAATTAAATAAAAAAAGAAATGAAATAAAAATTGAAGGTGTTATATTCTAGTCCCTCCATCCAAAATGAGAAATAAGTTTTGTCATTAGGTTCTCTCTTATTTCACGCATCATTATTATTATCAGATGGCCATTGTCGAGTCACCATCATCGTATTACCATCATCTTTGAATCTTCATATGTATCTTCTTTGTTCAACAATGGCATCATATTTGTTTGCAATAAATTCAACTCGTTTTTAATTGTCTAAATGTGGATGTAGGAAAACAATAAGTATATTAATATATAACAATTATGAAAATCCTAAACCGTGATTTGGGAGATGTCTTCATTGGAATTTGAGTAATTTTTGTTAAATATGTTATTTTTGTGTTTATTCTTTGTAATTATAGTTTATATTTACTGACTTTAATGTTTAATTTTGTGTTTTTGTTTGTAGACTATTAATAATTGTCAATTGTTTTCAAAGAGGGTGATTCGAATAGTGATGCAATGTTAATTATATGGTAATGGTGATATAATGATAGAGAAAGAAGGAGAAAATTCTAGTCCTCAAATCTATTTTTGATTTTAGATGGAGGGACTAAAATATGACATCTTTAACTTTCTTTCATTTATTTTTTAATTAATTTAATTACTTAATTTCATTTTTTAATTATTTAATTTATTCACATGTCATATCATTCTTCTTTGCTACATAAGTTTTTTTTTAACAACAATTAACGAAATTGAGAAAGGCGCGAAGAACAAATTAAATATTTAAGTCATAATAATACTAATATACCGACTATACAAATAACAAATGTCAATATAGTTACGTTGATGTTCAAATATGAGACTTCGTTAAATTAATTATGGTGAAATTTATTATTTTTTTAAAAATAAAAAAATAAAAATAATAATACCAACTATACATTTATACTCCCATATATATTTATTTAAACTTCAGAGAGGAAAAATGCCCCGTAAAAAAATAATTTAAAAAAATGTAAATGGAAAAAATATTTCGTGCACCGATATTCCAAACTATAATTTAGCAATACAATATTCATTAAAAACACAAAAGTGATCAAATACTGAATTCAAGTATTTGTCAAAAAAGGTAAAGTATTATAGCTAGTAGTATTAATATTGCATTGGTCAATTATCATTTACATCAATTCGTCGTATTATAACTCTTCAATTAAATTCCAGATGAACTTGCCTATGCCATTTTGAGCCACACATGAAACAGACCCTCTCTTTTTCTGACGAGGAAATAGACCCTCTTCTAGTTAACATGGAGTGCCTATTTAATACTTAATAAATAAATAAAAACAAATCAAACAAATGTGAAGCAAGTGATGGAAATCTTATCATTAATAAAATAACAACTGCGCAATTTCTTCTACCAAACAAATAATATATAAGGACACATGTAAAAGAAAAAATAAATAGTAAATTTTTGTTGAAAGGTAGAAGTTTTTATTGTTTTTAGAAATTAATCAAACAAATTCCAAAACAATTTTTTTATATTTGATTATTTAACCTGTTTTTGTGAGACCGCGTAATTAACATTTTAGAATAAAAAGAAAAACTATTCAATTTAGTCAATGGTATTTACGTACATATTAAATTTTTTTCATCACTTTAATGCAGACTAATTTCTTCCACTAGACCCGAGCCTAACTTCCTATACATAAATAAATTTAATTTTAACTGAATGATTATTTTATAAACAAAAAATCTGACAATGGGCCACTTAAGAAAATTAAGGCCAAAACTATTTTTTAATTGTTTCTTCTGTCCGCTAAATGTTCAAATAATATACTTTGAAATTAATTAATGTTGACAAAATTTGATGTTTAGGTAGCGTCAAGAATCAAAATTCATGTATGATTAGATTATTAGAGCATGTGCAAGCACTAAGTGATAAAGCACTAACCCCCAAATCGTAATCACCAAATCTGGTTTTAGTTCCTTTTTGTATAATAACGATTACTATTATTGATAGTTCAGTATATGTACCACACTCACCATTAGATAGATTCATTTAGTTAGGCCACATAAATAATTAAAGCCAATTCAACATATTCTGACTTTGTGATTTGAGACCCATATATAACATGCATGATTGTTTTTGTTGCATTAATATCTATTCAAACCTTTAAATTAGTGCTAAGATTGCTTTTAAAATTAATGATCTCTTGATACTAAAATCCAACGGTTGTGTTGATTTGAGCCGTATACACAATGCCGGTCCAACACGTCTTAATAATAATATTTTTAAAATTGCTGCTACAAAACTTGTGATGGTTACAATTTGAGTTTCATTAAAGCAAGATGGGAATTATTTAAAAAAGAGAATTTTCAATTCCTGAATGAATTTTACATTAATGCACAGTTGCCAAAGGCTTTAACGACATCCTTTATAGCTTTAGTCTATACAAAATATTGTTTGAGGTACTCTTTGGGCAAACTCAATGTGGTTGATGATATAAATCTAAATGATGATATTATTATGAATGCAACTTGTGCAAGGGATGGATCATGTTACTGGCAGCAGGCATATGAATTTTGGTAGTGTGCATATGGTGATTTGGTGCATTATGTAAGAAGAAAAAATCTAAAATAATAAGGTGTGTCATTTGGTCTACCTCCTTGTGGTGTCTTTGGTTGCATCGTAATAAGATCATCTTCAACGTTACAGTAGTAGATTATGTTGACGAAATTACTCACATTAAATTTGTATCATGGTGTTTGATTGTTGCTAACAAAATTGGCAAGCTTATATTAATGACTCTTTTGACTAGCTTGTAGAAAAATTGGAGTACCCCTTTTACGCTTTTTATATCTATTTGTCTATAAATAAAAGGTAATCTTTGTCACTTATCGTAGCAAAAACTAAATTTATGTGTTGTTTAATTTATCAAAGAAAGATAGAAAATAGAGTAAAATAAAAGAAAGTAAAAGGAATAGAAAAATAGTATAAAATAGAAAGAAAAGGTGAGGAAAAACATAAGCATATTTATTAAATGACAAAAAATTCCTTAGACATAATTAAATGTATTAATATATTGTTGTGTATATATTTTAGAGGTATTTGATGCTATGTTTTAAGTGAGAGATTATCAAAATGTTGTTTCAACATCAATCTAAGATACATTGTCTTATAGAACAATGGTGAATTTTGTTGGTTTGACATTTCATTATTCAGTTTTTTTTACAAGCATTATTCATTTTTATATATCATATTATTGATTCACAATATCTTATGAAACATTATTTTTATTTTGATGTTATACTTATCTTTATTATACATTATTGCTGTTAAACTAATTTTTTTTTTCACAAATTCCTTTTTCTGTCACATATGACATCTTGAAGATTTTTTTGTAACGAAGAAAGCTCAAAGTAGACTCTAACTTTGTAATAATTAATGAAATAGTGACGGGTTTCACCTCATTTTGACACGTGTCTTGTTTTGATCTCTAACACATGAAAATTCGGTTACCTATTTAGGCAATAATTGAGGTGACTCAGCTGTGTTATTTGGCGGCAAATTGAACATAGAATTGAGACTTGTTTGAATTGAAAGGGAAAAGAGTTGGAAATAATTGAGAAGAGTCACGTGAGAAGAGAACGTTTAGGCATTTTCATTAATATTAATTGAAGAACTACATCACACCAACTAGATCATACAATAAATAATGTTATGAGTTGGCACACTCAAAAAATTGTTGCATGGATTTTGTGTACCATAGATTGCAACTTTTTGGACATTAATTATATATTTGACTCATATAGTTTCATAATGTTTATGCAATAGTGTCTCGTGAAAAATCCCTGCCCTATATATAAGGGATCTTCTCATATCATATTTTCTTCCGTGGCGGAAGTGAAACATTTTAAAGCTTCCTAGCTTCCCTTCAAAACCTTCCTTGTCTTCTCCCTTCTATTTTCAAGGGAATATTACTCATACATATTTCGATACCATGGCTCATGATCCCATTATTTTCGTAGTTGGAATTCTAGGTATTCAACCTCACCTTCATTACCTTCGTTTTCACCACCCACCTCATTTTTTTTACACTACAAAAACAGTGTCATTACTAAATTTAGTGACGTAATAATTTTCTTCCTAATTAACTTTTTGTTTGTTTAATATGTTGTAGGTAACATTGCCTCTTTCTTTTGCTTTATAGCACCCATGTAAGTATTTTAAATTTTTAAGCCCATACGTTTATTAACATTATCTACGTAACAAATATTAATATTGAGGAATCAATAGTAATTCAAATAAAAACATAAATGTGTAGATCTATATTTTATCAAATTTGTAAGAAGAAAACAACCGGAGGATTCCAATCGGTTCCATATGTGGCTGCACTCTTTAGTGCAATGCTTTGGATATTTTATGCCTACATCAAAACGGGTGAAATGCTTATCATCACCATCAATGCATTTGGTTGTTTGATAGAGACAATTTACCTCTCCATCTATTTAACTTACTGCCCCAAGAATATGAGGGTGCGTATACATTTACTCCTTACTCCCTTCTTTTTTAAATGTCTATAATATTATTTCTTGTTTTTTTTTTTTTCGTTTTCAAAGTTCATATTACTTTTTAACCATATTGTTTTTATTTGTTGGCTTGATAAAATTATACTTAACTATTTACTGTTTAGTTAAATATACTATAAAAAATAGATAAAAAATAATTTCATTAAAAATAGTAAAATTTAATAGTTTTTTTTAGTATATGCATAAATAATAATAAAATGATCCACAATTAAAAATAAATAAATTAATGTATTGATGGAACTTTCTGAACTCTGAACTCTGTATTTGTCTTTGAATTTGAATTCAAGACTCGTGTAAATTATCGTTCTATTCTTGTGATTGTTGTATTTATGAAATAATATTTAATTGATATATGCGTATACATATATAATATATTATGCGTGGCTAACATAATTTGAGATATATATACTTGTAGATCTTCACATTGAAGTTGATTTGCTTATGCAACTTGGGGGGAATTTGTTTGGTTGTTGTTCTTACTCATGTTCTAGCAAAGGAACGAACAGCACGCATTGAACTTCTTGGATGGATTTGTGTAGTCCTCTCAACTAGTGTTTTTGCAGCACCTTTAAGCATTATTGTGAGTATTTATATATAGTTGTCACTAGCTACAAAATTATCTTAATTATATTCTTCTTATCATTTATTATATATGGTGATAATATGCATTTCAGAGAGTGGTCATTCGCACCAAAAGTGTAGAGTTTATGCCTTTCACTCTTTCACTTCTCCTCACAATAAGTGCTATTACGTGGCTGTGTTACGGTATTCTCCTCAAAGATATCTTTGTTACAGTAAGTACTATTTTCATTGTTTATGCCAATTTTGTGGATAATTCAATTTTTACTGATATATATGGATCGATACTATATATAAACTAATACATCATAATAATTATTTTGGACAGCTTCCGAACATTGTGGGTATTACATTTGGATCAATTCAGATGGTACTATATGGAATATACAGAAAAAACAAGACTATAAATGATCAAAAATTGGCAGAACAGAAAGATGATATAATTATGAATGAGAATCAGGTGCAAGTAGTAGTCATCCCTCATCAAATAAACGTTGTTGACATTGAGACTCATGGAGAGAAACAAGTAGAAGACAAGAAGCAGGAAAAAGCAGAACCAAAGGAAGAAGGAATTCAACTACAACAACAAAAGGAAGGTTAAGAAGTTTGGTCAAGGGCTCATACTTGTAACTCTCTTATACCATATATAGTTAGTTTTTGTTTTATGTAATTTCTGCTCTATTTTCTTCAACTTATTTAACCATCAAAATATAACTAAGTTTTATAAAAATTAGTCTTTACCACACATATTAAAATTATCATTTTATGTTGTTTTTTGTATTTCGAAAAAACCTTTTGAAAAATAATTTATGTCACCGAAAATATTATTGGGTTGAGTTGCGGACTAGGTCGCTCTCTTTAAGACGTTTTGAGGCACTTCCCGAATTGTGCAAGATACACTATCAACCACGAAGTCCCCAGGATAAGACGTTTTGTGGCACTGCCCCAATTGTGCAAGATACACTATCAACCACGAAGTCCCCAGGATAAGACGTTTTGAGGCACTACCCAAATTGTGCAAGATACACTGTCAACCACGAAGTCCCCAGGATAAAACAGCTCATATACTCTGTATCGGAGTTCTACTGCATTGTAGAAAAACCGTTCTAGAATTACACACTCAATACGGGAGTTTGCCACTGTAATATGACACTGCATTGTATCATGAACTAATATTAGGTTAATTAAAATAAATAATTAATTTTTACATGCTAAAAAATAATACACCAAGCTTGGATGGATGGCGGCGGCGCACGCGTGTGGTGGTCCATTTGTTTGCATTTTCCCTCCTTCACAAAATTGGGTATCCTTTGGGGCCCTCTCCAAGTGTCATACCTCCACCTTATATATCCTACTAGTGTGATATCCCTTCTATGTGAGACTTCTTCATTTTTTTCAATTCACAACAACACTAGCTCTAATAAATGTCATCATTATTTCCAATAAATTTCCATTAAAGCATCATCATTTCCAACATTTTCAGTCAAATATTTTTATACAAAATTACATCTACAATCCTTAAAAATTGACTAATTTCTCAAATAGATCATTTAAATATTTTTTTATATATAAAAGTTAGTAAGTCATTGAAGCAAAAGTTTATAATCTCAAAATATATATTTATTTTTTGACTTAGAAGAGATGATACATATCACTATAATTGACTCAGACAACTAAAAATTCTAGATTCAAACCTATGACAAAATGTCAAATCTAACAATATTGACATTTGTTAGTTGAAGTAAGACTTATATACCTTAAAATATCAATTTTATAATTGATTACAAAATTTCAAAAGACTTAATTGCACTTTTACTAAATTTAATTTCTCAATTGTGCGATTTTAGTTCCCCTAGTTTAAAACGAGTGATTTTTGTCCCTAACATTTACCCATTTTATGATTTTGCAGTCTTTTATTTGTTTTTTTTCTTTAATTTTTTAGTGATGTGTTATAATAAGTTGGACTTTTTAATGATTTGACATGACATGATGGAAATTATTTTATTTTAATTACTTTTTTATAAAAATAATATTATTTTAATCAAATTCTTCAACTACTTTTGTCATTCACTAAATTTCTATTTACAACTCTATTCAGACTTAGAAAAACAAAAGACTTTGAAGTTTCGTTAAAAAGAAAATCAACGAAAACGTGAGAAGATTTTAATATAAGTACTTCGAAATGGATAGAAAGCAAAACAGTTTGAGGAGAAAATATCGAGAGAGTTTATATTTTGACGGCGATAAAATGACAAAGGAGGAGGAGAAAATTATGTATGAGACATAGTATGATTTTGATCGAGACTTTTGTTCAAGTTTGAATTTAAAAGACAATGAGTGTTAATATTCTAGTTCATATTTGAAGTATTCGAATATGAAGAGTAAGAAAGGAATGAGATGTAGATGAAAGAGAAGAGAATGAAAATGAGGAAGAGAGCATAGAAGAAAGAAAGAGAAAGGAAAAAATAAAAAAGACAATGAATAAAGTTGTAAAATTTGATTAAAAGATGTTCAATTATAATAATAAGAGCATTCATATAGATTGTGTTAATGTTTCAATCATGTATAAATATGTGTTTTATATTGAATGTTAGGGATTCTAATTTCAATTTATATTTTAAGTAAGTAAACATAATTTTGTTTTATTTAACTAATTAAAATAAAATATTACATGATGGTCATTAAAAAATCTACGTGTTATACCACATCCCCAGAACAAATTGGAATAAAACTAGCGGAGAACTTCAAAATGAGAAATGTGACAAATACGAGGAGTCACAATTGTTTGTTTTAAATCAAGGGACCAAATTGACATAATCGAAAAATTAGAGGTGATAAAAGTGCAATTAAATCACTTCAAAAATATTAGGAATATTTTTTTATAAAAAATATTATATATATATATATAATACAACTTAAAAAAAAATTATTTATGGAGAAAATGGATTAACATATATATAACTTGAAAATATCCATTTTTAAATTTATTTCAAAATTTCATATAGTTATATAATTTTAAATTTTTTTTAAATAGTTGTTTTTGATATTGTAATAAATTAATTTAAATTCAATAAAATAATCATCAATAAAAATTGCTTGCTTTTCAACTGAATTCTAGAATATTATAGTTCATTTAATTGGGAATCAAATATTTAAAAGAAACAAAAGCAGAAAGAAAAAGAAAATGACCGACGTAACGTAATTGTGTTATCAAAGTCCCATCAAAATAAATTACTTTTGACGATTCCAATCCAAATAATTTAACAAGTACTAGTATGGTTGTATTGTTTCGTTTTTATGGACAAAAAAGTAGTTGAACATGTGTTCTAAAAATTGATTTTGAGGCCCAGTACTTCAAGATAGTGACTATATACAGATATGATTCATGAACGTGAAAAGACTGGACGGGCTTTTTAATTTATAATCACCGGCCTGTGTAAGGATGTTCATGGGCTATTATATATGTGTCACACTGCTTGTTAATGTGTTAAAAATTGTTTAGCTTGTTTTGAATATCCTAATGAACTTTTAAAGATAATTAGGCATGGCAAGGGGGTGGGGCAGGGACGGATTTCGCTTCCTCCACATCTACATTCGATTAATTGGAGAAATCCCGTCTCCGCCCTCGTTTCATAGCGGATGTAAAATTTAGACATTCATCTCCGCCCGCAACGGGTCTCGGATTTCCCCGCTTGCACTTGCACCCACTCATATATATAAAATTATAAATTAAAAAATTATATTTATTATAATAAAATAATTATTATTAAATAATAATAAAATTAAAAAATATTTTCTATAAAGATAAAATTATAATTTTTAATATTTAAGAAAATATTAAATATATTAAATATATATATATATATATAATTTAAAAATTGCAATAATATTACTTGCGGACCAGATGCGGATGCGGATGCGGGGTGGTTATCATCACCCCAAAACCCGCCCCCGCCCCCGAATTTTAATATCGAGAAAAATCCGCACCCGTCCCCGAATTTTAATATCGGGAAAAATCCGCACCCGCACTCAATTAAAGCGGGTTTTCTCCGCCCAAATCAAGCGGGTTCGGGTGGATAATTGCGGGTGCGGATTTTATAGTCATCCCTAAAGATAATACTTCCAGCATATTCTTTATTATATATATTTATTTATTAGTCATAATTTATATATATTTTACTAAATTGTAGAGATTTAATTTAAATTTATTGAAATCATATAAATTTTAATTAATAAAAGATAATGAATTAAAAAAATAAATTATGGTGAAAAATCTAAAAATATATATTAAAGAATCATATAAATTTTAATATATATTTTAACTGATAAAATATATATTAAAAAATAAATAGGGTTTAGATAATAAAAAATATGCTTAAATGTAGGTTTGGTTCCCCTATTTTAATTGAATCGCGAAAGTAGTCCTCCCATTTCGTTTCTCCTCAGTTTTGGTCCCCAAACAACATTTTGATCAAAAATTTGATAAATTTTCATTTTTTAAAGTCGTGCTAATGATCATAAATTTCAAGTACAATTGTTGCACATGAGATCTTGAGGCATAGTATGACTTAAATAAATGCAAAACAAAAAAAAATGAAATTTCATCAAGTTTTGGACCAAAATTATGTTTGGCGACCTAAACTGTGAAAAAAAAATGGATAGATTATTTTCGTAATTCAGCTAAAATAGATAGATTAAATATGCAATTAAGCTTAAAAAAACAAATCTAAAAATCTTCTATTAATTTTTAAGTAAATTTTTTATAAAATTATTTTAAAAATATAAAATCTAAATATTTTTTTTTCTTTTTTAAACAAGCGTATCCTTTATAAATATGATTATTAGGGTGAAAAGAAATATAACAAATAAAGATAGTCGATATTAGTACACAATTTCCCCGAAAACAATGTCCTAAAGATGACTTTTATGATACTAACGAATAAAAATGTCGGTTTGTTTTGACTTTTGATTAGATTTTTATAATTTTTTTACTATGTAAGTCAAAACAATGAAAACGTTTAATTTGATATATGATTTGATTCAATCAAATTAATTGTCTGTTTAATTAAGAAATCATTGTGAAAAGTTAAACAAATATAGGAAGTTTCATGTAACTCCAAATTCAGGGTCTTATAAAATAAATATAA
>JBBPBR010000003.1:4210478-4222426 GCA_037974775.1 Cicer pinnatifidum | reverse complement strand
AAATGTACATTTTATCTCACAAAATTAAAATTAAAATTGTATTAATAATTAGAATCAATATGTTGAAGTGAGAGTAAAAAATAAAGCACGATAAATAATAAATAAGATTACTATTTAAATGTTAATAGAAAGTATTTTATTTTTTTTAATAAATAATCAGTATATGAATGTATATATAGCTATATAAATAATAAAATTCAATGAACTTTTTATTGTTAATAATAAAATAAAGTACAATAAATAACATTAACACGTGTACGTGTATATAGCTTTCGCCTTAATTGTTTTTTCTATAATATTTTTTATCATTTAATTATTGAATATTTTATTATTATAAAATTATTTAGACTACTTATATTTCAAGCGAATTAGTCTATCACTAACTTTAATGGTGAATTAAAAATTTAATTAAAAAATCTCACTTATCGTGACAATATTATTAAATTTAATGTTGATAAATTTTTAATTTTACTAGTTACATTTTATTTATTTTCAATTATACATAAAAAATAACTTTTTATATGTATAAATTGAATTCACATATGTGTTTTAGTAAGTTCACATGTTATATGTGTATAACTGAAAAATAAAATGTGTAACTAGTAAAATTGACTAACATTTTTGTGATGCTAAAGAAAATATCGGTCAATTGTTAATTTTGTTTTTGAAACAAGGAGCCCAATTCAGTTGAACAGTGCCCCAGTTCTTCTTGGGCCAGAATAAACCCAAATTGATTCATGTTATTATTCCAATTCAGACAAACGGCACCGTTTGTCCTCACGTTAACGGGGTTTGTGGACCGTATCTTTTTGTAGTCTTCACTGAGTAATACAGTAATACTGGTACTTTTGTAATTCTAGTAATTTAATAAACATTTTTTATAAAATTAATTAAATCTTTGTTTTGTTGTGAATACAACTACCATTTAAAATTCTAAAACTGTAAGTGTCCTATACTTTTGAAACTTTGAATTTTCAAAATATCAAATTGTTCTTTTAAATTATTTAAAATGTTAAAATAATTTAATATTTCATAAATTTAAAAAAGTTATAAATAAAATAGCATACACTTACCACTTTAAGACATAAAATAGTTTACTCTTTTTTGTTGTTGAGTTAAGCAATCACACCAACAGAATAAGAAAAAGAAAAGAAAAAGAAAAACAACAACAACATTTGAAGCAGCTAACAAACGAAGTCAAAACAACTTTGAAATGGTTTTACTGTGACAAAACAAAAGAAGGTAATCATCGAATATATCTATCTGCTTTTTATTGTTATGGATCCTTAAACTACAGATCTTTGATTTAGTTTGTGTTTATTTGATTTGATGGAACCATAAAAAATCAATTTCATTGGAAATTTAGGATTCGAAAAGGATTAGGGTTTGAGTGATACAAGAAAGAAGAAAGAGGGGAAAAAAAGTGAATTTCAAATGCCGGAAGAGGATATGGTTGACATAAAGTTTAGGTTATACGATGGGTCTGATATTGGACCGTTCAGGTATTCATCTGCTGCAACTGTTGATATGCTTAAGCAAAGGATTGTCTCTGATTGGCCTAAAGGTTACTCTCTCTAGTCTCTACCCTTGTTGTCTGTTTAAATCAGTTTCAAATTTTGATTATTGCTTCCTTTTTGTTTTTATTGCTGTTGATTATTAGTTGATGTGTATTTGAGAATATTAGGTGATTAGTTGATGTGTTTTGGAGAACATTAGGAAGTGTCTTTTTAAGTTTAGAACTTGTTTGCTTGCTTGGTTTGATGAGTTTTGCATATTTATATTTATGGTGGTCAAAGTGGAAAGGAGTTTCATTTCTCGTGATTCTAAAAGCTCGTAGAGTTGTTGCGTTCTTCTTTTTTGATTTAAAGCAGTTTTGATAATCGCGGAGCGTGGAAAATAGCGGTGTGTTCAAATTCTGCTACGATATCCTAGGAGCTGCTATATGACAATACTTTTTATCAATTGTGTATATAGAACAACAGTGGTTTGTTCAAATTCTACTACGCTATAGTGTCACTATTTGGCAACACTGATTATAAGTTCACCGAGGATTTGGGTTTGTTTTGTCGTTGCTAGTTATGTCAATATGTGGTGTTGTCCGACTTGTTCAGTTCCGAAAGTGGAAAAGAAAATGGTAGCTATTACATAAAAACGATCTTGATGATATTTAGAAAATCATAGTTGTCTCGTGTTGAGTGAAATCTGAACTACGTCATCCAATCTTACAAGCCAAGCCCATTTTAGGTATTTGCTTCCCTTTTATAAAGAACCATCGATTGTGTGTTGTCACAATCATACATTCATAGCTGACAATTATGATTATTATTGGTATCAAACTATCAATGTTGCAAAAATGCTTATTTTCTATTGTAATAATTATGATTATTATTCATGAGCATGAATCTTATGTTAGTTTATTTGGGGTGAAGACTGAATAACGAGGACACAAGTTTTCCATCATAATTTTCATTCACTGATTAAAACAAGCACGCGTCACTTATTTTTGCTTAAACCTTATCCAAATAGAATAAAATATTGTTGTCATTCATTCACACATGTAGCACTTGGTTTTGATTAAAAATTAATCTGGATAGAGTAAAATGTAATTTTAATTCACACAAACAAACAGTCATGTAGCACTTGGTTTTGCTTAAAGCTTATCTAAATGGAATAAAATATTATGGGATTGTCATTGGCCACTGTCAATCTAGTGTCCTTGTCGATATCCATTAAGGACATTGATGTCAGTTCATAACCTCATATGCCAATACTGATGTTAACTGATTTTTTTTTCATAAGGTCTCTTGCATTGCTGTAGCCAATATAACTCTATTTGAGTTATGTTGAAACAAGAAAATAAGATATTCCGTGTAAATAAAACTAGCTGGAACCAAATTGAGAAAAACAGAGCCCAACAAATGCAAGAATATAGTATTCTAGGCAAGAAAAAGAACCAAACAACCTGAACAGGATAACCAGATCAAATAAGGTCTGTAGAACTGAAATCTATGGTGGGTAGACTAAAAAACACTCATAGAGTTGGAATGTACTACCACACATTGACATGTGAGGGTCATGCCATTGCAGATAAATTGAACATGTGGGCATGAAGCAGAGAGGTTATGAGCTAATCCTGATTATTGATTAGAACCACTTGATTCAAATGGAGGCATTAATTTGTTCATTGGTGCCCATGAAGGTTAAGAACTAGAACTGGCATTAGCGGGAAAGAGGAAAAGCATGCCAGAAAAGTGGACATAACTACTAGTGTTGGCTGGAATGGTGCATGGGAGCCATAAGTAGGAGGGAAAACTATAGTGTGGTAGTTGTAGTTGACTAGTTGGTGCTCAGTCACATCTCAGCAAACAAGGACATGGTTACTAGACAGTGATCACAGCGGAGAGGAAGGCCAAATAAAAGGCGTTTTAAATTTTTGTAACTCCATAATGGACATTGTGATGGAATTAAGAGTGTGGTAGTTGTAAATTTTTCTCAGCCAGAAAGTACATGGCAAAACAAAAGGAGTTTCAGTTTTTTGGAACTCAGCAATTGAGATTGTGATGAAATTAAGCCATGAAAGATAATACTGTTTTAATAATAAATAAATAAAAGATAAAACTGTTGTGATGCTATGTTGAAACTACATGGTGGAAATGAAAGGGATAGTATATTTCACGGCTGTTGACAAGGTGTTATGGTACCAAACACTGTCTAAGATTACCAGTTATATTGATAATTCAGCTCAAGCTCTTATCCTACTAGTAAAAGCCCAAACCATAATGGTTCCTAGCATAATAAGGTTCCTACAACAATAAGAACCCTAATATTTTAAAAGTGAGATCTGTCTTTGACCCCTTCCAAGAATATAAGTTATTTTTCTCTTAATTTCTGGTCAACCTTGCTGTTATACTGTTAGATGATTGGGACACCTAGATCATAAAAGAAATGAAAACCAAGATCAGCTAGGTCTGCAGTGCATTTGATAATCTTTTTTAACTTCCCAGTGAGCTTGATATAATTGACAGGTCATTGAGCATATGAAAAATATGTTGAACATACTCATTATAACATTAGGTAAGGAGAATTGTATTCGAAAGTTGTTGTCAAACAGTCTGTGAAAAAGTTTTGGCCTATCGCGTATTCAATTCAAACCACAATTGGTGGCGTTTTAAGCTGAATAGTAGAATAAACATGATTGTCATTTTAATTAAGTTGATATTGACTTGGCTGATATATTATACCCTTGTGATTATTGTTAATTTTTGTAAAGATATGTTTTCTGTGTTTCTTGTGTGATCACACCTTTTAATTAAGTTTCAATTTATAATGATGTTGCAATAATAACATTCAATGTCTAGGAAGTTGTGTTGATTAAGACTACTAACAATTAGCCTAGGATGTTGCACAGTCAAAGAATAGGAAAAACATATATTAAATTTTAACACTTCCTCTCAAGCTAAAGCTTCTTGTGCTTTAAGCTTGTTACATCAAAAACATTTTATCACAAAAATTGAAACTAAGTTTGAGAAGAGAAGGCACCATTAGTAATTCACGTGTGGGTAAAAATTCACCACCAGATTGATCATTAGTGGAAATAACATGAGCCACTAATATGATTCATGTGTGAGAATAGAGTCACCACCGGATTGATCATCGATGGGAATTAACAGCGCCACTGACATGATTCATATGTGGGAATAGAGTCACCACTAGATTGATCGTCGTGGTAATAAGAGGATTGTATGAGCTAATGGTACCTATGTCCTTGAAAGTTGAAACCAAGTTCCCACAGCAGCAGGCCAATCTGCATAATTGGCTAAATTGACCAATTTTTCCGCAAGGAATGAGCAGAAGAGTAGTGAAATTGAAAGCACAAGAAAAAGCAGCAACAGATACAACGCCAGACATGGCAATCTGTACCAAGGGAAGATGAAAGGTTGCGGAAAAATCACGCAAAGATGGTAAACACCTCGGAATGTGGCAGAGGGGCTCCTGATGTGGTTGACGCTCAAAAACGGTAGTGGTAAGAATTGCATGCGCGGATTTTGTGGTGGCGCATGGGGCCCAAACGCAGAGAAGGTGGAGGCGCATGTCGCGGCTGTTGGCGACTGGAAAAGCATTGTCGTGCTTGCTGGGAAATTGTGCGGCAGTCTGTGGTGTTGGTCGCACTGGAAAAGGTGCATCTAGTGTTGGCACAGCAGTGACAGTGTAAATAAGCACAAAACTGTGGAGTAAATACTTGTTATGGCGCAGATGGAGAATGCAGAGAAGACACTGGAAAGGCCACCAGAGTTGACGATGATGGACGACTGTTTGTGGCAAAAAATTAAAAGATTGAAAGATGGTGCTACCAATGGCCAATATCGCCGCCAGCAGCACAAATAGGTCATAGAATCAAAACCTGCTCTGATACCATGAACAAATATGTTTTCTAGGTTTCTGGTGTAACCACACCTTCTACGTAATGGTGTTTTTAATTGGTTTTTAGCATTTACTTATTCAGTAAATTTGTTATGATGATTATTGACGTAGCTTCTTTGGGTTCTTTTCAACTACTTATTGAGGATTACATTGGCGTAGGTTTTGTCATTTATTGATACGACTGTAATTGGACCGAATCCTAATGAGGAGGTCTTATCGGGAAGGAATGATGAAAGGCCCAAAGTTTGGAGGGTGTATGAGAGAAAGAAGAGAGTAGGGTGAATGTGTGATGGGACAATTGTCCTAGGTTGTTAGGATATTTCCCAATAAAGTTAGTGTGTGGGGAAAATTGTAGGAGCCAATGATTGTGATATCAGTACCTTGTAGGGTCAAGAAGTGAGAGACTAACCATTGTCTCTGCTGAGGAGCTGTACTCTGGAAACTTCTATTGTTATTGCCATATTTTCATCTTTCAAGAATATTCAGCATTCCATATTTGACTTCTATCATTTTAATATATGCTAATATTACTCTGCTCAATCAATTGGTCTGACCTGCCATTGTTGATGCCACAAATATTTCTGATCGTCTCACCGTTGTTGAACATCGTTTAGAACGTTTGGAATCGGGAATGGAGGAGATAAGAGAGGCGTTGATTGTAGAAATCCAACTGAGAGGACCAACCATCCATTGGTTTAATCTATGGCATGATTCAACAAAATCTCTAACTTGGGAAAACCTCACTGAAGCTATGATGGCTCGTTTTGGAGGAGGCCATTTAGATAACAACGACAGTTTCTGGGGTATTTCGTGGGTGGTTAACGCCATTATATCCGATCTCGTGTACGAACCTTCAAACCCAGCAATCGTTACACAACTATGCAACTTGCACATGACATTGAAGCTGAGTTTGCAATTTTAAATCCAACAGGTCAACAAACTGGGTTACATGAGAGACCAGGTCAACTGTCACATTGGGCTCGTTCAAACAGGGCACATTGGGCTCCAAAGAGATTCGGACCCTAACAGGTCACCAAATCAAGCCCAATCGGGTTTTTCTGGCCTTCGGATAAGACCCGTTTTCAACCGGGTCATTCGCGGAACTATTGATCTGCGAAACCTAGGTTCCTGCAACTCCACAAATGGGATGTGCTTCACACCACAATCGTTGTCGTTTTGATTCTGGTGCGCATCTCCCCCCGAGGGGCTGTGTTTTCGTTACAACGAAAAGTGGCACTCACTTCATCAATGTACGGCCAAACAACTATGTTTGGTGGTGTTGGATCATGATGAAAGGCCTGAAGTTTGGAGAGTGTATGAGAGAAAGAAGAAGAGAGAGTAGGGAGAATGTGTGATGGGACAGCTGTCCTAGGTTGTTAGGATATTTCCCAATAAAGTTAGTGTGTGGGGAAATTGTAGGAGTCAATCATTGTGATGTTAGTACCTTGTAGGGTCAGGCTCAGGCAGTGAGAAACTAACCATTTTCTCTGCTGAGAGCTGTGCTTTGAAAACTTCTATTGTTATTGCCATATTTTCATCTTTCATTAATATTCAGCATTTCATATTTGCTTTCTATCATTTTAATTTCTGTTAATATTACTCTGCTTTATCACGTGTTCTTTCATTTTATTTGTTGTACTTTTGCCCATAAAGTAGGCAAAACGGTCCTCCCTAAGTCAGCAAATGAAGTGAAATTGATTAGCTCTGGTAAAATCTTGGAAAACAACAAGAATATTGGTCAGTGTAAAGCACCATTTGGTGATATTGCGGGGGGAGTTATAATCATGCATGTTGTTGTACAGCCATCTCTAGCAAAATCTAAAGCTGGTAAGCTCTGTCTATTTGGAATGCATCTTCTTTTAGCGACATTGACAGATTGTCAGCTTTAAAAAAAATAATTGTGATGTTTACTATTTGGTATGAAAATTGAATTGGGTTTGCATCAGAACCAACTTCCATGTTAGCAACTGGATCTGCATGATGACATATTGGCTTGCTAATTTTCGGAAGTAGAATTATTTAAGAAACCCTCTACAGTAATTTAGTCACTTTTTATAGAATCTTTGTACAATTCTTTATAGAATCTTATTACTTCGAGCATTTCAATGAACATTTTACAGAAATTATTGAAAGCCAAAAGTAACACAGGACTTATAACAGATAGACTTTTGATATCTTATCTCAGACATCTCATCTAACTGGTATTTTGTAGAAAGCGCTGCTTTTAGGTTCTGTTCAACATGCATTTAATAATGCTAGGTTCTTGTATAGACTCAATAGATTTGGTTATAATTAAAATTGAGTTTGAAGTTAAGTGATTTATGTTTGGATATTTGTCTTCTAAAAATTAGTTTGATGCAATTTTAGGGTCAATTTTTCATTCATCCTAACAGTTTGAAGTTAAGTGTTTTCTTAGTTTGATGTGAAACTGTGTAATTTTTTTCCGTTCTAACGCAAATCTAGTTTTAATCATTTCTAGTCAAATCGAAATTAGGAGACAAATTAATTGTGTCTGACAGTACCGAACATCTATAATTTTGCTAAACAAACACGTTTGTCAGAGATAAAATCAATTCTAGTGATTTCTAACTCAAAAACAAACATGCTGCCATTGATTGATTACTTCATATTGGGAGAAGTAGGAACCTCCCACCCTGTGATTTAATTGTCTGGTAAAGGGTAATATGATTATATGAACATAATAATAGCTAAAGGAGATACCTGGGTTAGAGTTCAGGCGATATTTCGATAGTCATCAACAAAAATGAAGCATGTTACATGCTATGTTCTATTTTGCATGAGTCCTACAGTACCTTTGATTTGAAGGATGAAGAAGTTATATATGCATTTTTTTTTCTTTTCCTCAACAGAAAAGAAGATTGATGATTCACCCAAGAAGGTTGTGTGTTCATGTTCAATATTGTGAAGACAGTTTGTGAGTTGGAGATGCTTATCCTTAATTCATCAATCACTTGTGAACCACAGAAACCATCTGCTTGGACAAATCCCTTCTATTTTCAGCATTCCTGTGTAAAGTACGTATACAAGCAATTATATATTTATAGAAAAGTTTGTGTTAATGAAGACTTTGAAGATGATGTCAGTCTTTTATTACAACGTCTAAAAGGATTGAAAACAATGTAACCATTGATTGCTACCATTATGCATGGTGTTTTCACTTCGCATTTTCGATGATATGCATGATATCATATGCATGTTTTGATTCACGGTGTGCATTTTGATTTTAGTAAAAATTACATTTTTAGAGTTTCAACAAAATCATGTGGCAATGTGTCTTTTGTCTAACTTGCCGATACTCCTATCATACACTTATGTATCATGGAAAAATAATAAAGTCTACTTGTTTATTTCTTTAAAGTTAACATATATTAAAGTGATGGAATCTATCGATATGTTAATTCATACCTGATTTGTTATGTATTTGCATATTAATTATTAATTTGTTTATAACTATTAACACTAATTACTTTACACTTTAAAGCTAATTGTTCTTTTAGATAAATCAGATCTATTTTTTAGTGTGTAACAACTATTTAACACCTTGATTTTCTAATAGCCTCCACCTTTTTGGAAGTTTATATGAATACAGGAAACAAGGGTGTCACTGGCCTACCCTAATCTTAGCTTCTTCTCTCCTTAAAATGGAATGTAGGGCCAAACCAATTTTTATAAAAGCTCTCAAGATAAAAATTAGCTTAATTTTTATGAGCAAAAACTAAACAAACTACTATTAAAGTTACTACTTGCAGCAACCTCTATGTAGCTAATATGCTATCCATCTTTCCAATCTTGTCTAAATCAAAATATCACTTTTTTTTTCTTTCTTTTTACAAAGAAACACAGTCTTCCCTGTGTGTGACATCTTTTAGGCTCAATAATATTGTCATATTTAAATAAATAAAAAATTTAAATAAATTTTTAGTATGCAAATTATAAAAAATCAGTCCACGTAAAAAGCATCCATAAATTGATTTTTTTTATGTATATGTTTTCATTATTTTTATTTTGAGTTTATATCATTTAAAATATTCATATTTAATTTATCTTAAGATAAAAACTTTAAAAATTTTGTGGAAAAACTATTTTTTATGTTTTAAATATGTTTGCAAAAAAACTTTCAAATATATATGTTGATATTTCAACAAAGAATAAAAATATGTGCATGTTAATTTTAGAAGGACTAAATTTTTTTTAATTAAAAACAAAATTTTGAAAATTTACAAGAATTCAAAATTTTATGAAAGACATAACTAAATTTTTTTTAATTAAAAACAAAATTTTGAAAATTTACAAGAATTCAAAATTTTATGAAAGACATAATTAAAATAAAAAAGTCAAACCAAAATTTAATATATATTTTTTTGTTCTTGTTCTTTAAGAGACCACTCACACTAAAGGTGGAGAAGATGAGTATTGTTGGTACACTCCAAACACATCGATCAACACATCTAATATATATTCCGTTAAACAATTCTACGTGAATAATAAATTTCATCAATTCACCTATTCAAATATTTTTATATTATCTTATCAATTATAAGATTTTACGGTGAATTTTACTTGTATTTTAAGGGATAGTGTCCAAGGGTAGTGTATGCGTATGTCCTGTTGCATCCGTCCCTATGAATGCAAAATGTGAAATGAGACATTATATAAAAGTAAGTATAATTTATTGGTTTCATCGTTTTATAGTAGACTTCTAAGCACTAAAAAATAATGTGTTCAAAAATAATTTCAATTTGGCACGTAAGTGCTAACATATACCATTCATCTATAGCTCAACACAAAATACATGTCAAAGAATTTAGCAAAATCCAACCGGTATATATTATTGTTAACTAAACTCATAATTGATCATTTTACTGTATCTCATTTTTTGAATTTGGTTTTTTTGACATTAGAAAATCAAATTCTTACCATCAAAATACTTAGAGCATCTCCAACGGAAGGTAAAATGAGTTTGTCCGCCAGCGTGTAATTACTTAACTTCTAATTTTTTGTGGGTTCACCGTTGGAGTTGTGCCAAGTTGTTATCACGGTACTGTGAGGAAGGAACGGTGCTTGAGAGCAGTTAACTTTTATTAATTTATTAATAATAATAAATTTATCATTTTTTATTAATTTATAACCGTTAACTTCTTTTTAATTTATTAAATAATAATAATTTTGTAACTATTAGCTTTTTTTTAGTTAATATACCACCGTTAACTTTTTTTTTTCTTTAATTACTATTGTTAGCTCATTAATAGGAACAATTTGTTACTCATACTTTTTTTCACAATTTTTGTTACAGAATTTTATTAAAATTTTTATTAACGTACTTTTTTATTTATTTTTTCATTTTATAATTTCAAACAAAAATTATTTGTGCCAAATAGATCCAAATCAAAATAATCTTCAACAATCTTGGTTGCATTTTATGCAAAATTATCATCATCATGATGTTCAAAATTCTCAATTATTATAAAAATTATCATCAATTGTTATAAAAATTTAAGTTTAATTTTATTTTAATTTAAATTTTTTATTTTAATTTTTAAATTAAAATTTTATTTTAATTTTAATTTAAAATAATGTATAATAATATTAATTAGAATATTTAAATTAATATTTTAAGTTATAATAAAATTAAATATAAATTAAATATTAATGTATAAATTAAAATGAAAAGTAATGAATTGATTCAAGGTGATGTGGCATAGTAGAACCTATTTAAATGGAGTTCACCGTTGCAGTAAAAAATGAATGAGTTCCTTCGAGATGATGTGGCACAGTAAACCTCATCTAAGGAATCTATCTTGAGTTCACCGTTGGAGATGCTCTTACAACTCATTAACATGGCACGCAGGAAACGGAGAGTGGATAACGGTTTGGTTTGGTAATGGAATAAAGAAAGGCAAGAATGGCTCCATTAACAAGACAATCATTAATATTAATGCGTTTGAAAATGTTTGGTTTAACTGAAACTGCCACAAGCAACATGAATGTCAAAATATTGCATCCACTTACACGTGAAATGAAACACGAGATACTATTGTTTATTACAGTTAGATATATATGATGAAAAAGAAATGAAACACGCACGATTTATTATTATGTAATAAAATTGTATATAAGATCAATATAGCGTTAATTAAGGGAATGTAAACAACAACAGTAATGTTAACTAATTAACAGAACGAAACTAATAACACACTAGATTATAGTTCGCGCGTTGAGCGGATATTAATTAATTAATTTTATAAGTAATATTTTATATATTATATATATTATTATTTTATAATATTACTTTATTGATTTGTAATAATTGAATATGATTAGGAAAATTAAAATGAGGGAAAATTATGTTTATCACAATTATCTAATTTAATTATTAAAATATTTTATAAAATTTGTATGAAAATTTATTATATAGGATAATTGTTTGACTCATTGTACTTTGATTGTCAATTTATTTTTAAAAATATAATGGTACTTGTATTTATTTGATGAAATAAAATGTAAAA
>JBBPBR010000003.1:4187653-4202265 GCA_037974775.1 Cicer pinnatifidum | reverse complement strand
TTATAAATTTATTATAAAATAATATTATTAGATAAAGAGCATTTATGTTGATATTTAGGAGTGATTAGTCGGTTTTTTTATTGAATTTAATGATTAATAATATAAATTATTACCATTGGCAAATTACTAATAATATTATAAAATAATTTATAAATTTATTAAAAAATAACTTATAAAATAATTTGATAATAATATAAATTATAGATTATTATCAAAATGTAAAATAATTTATAAATTATAAATAATTATAAAATGATTTTATAATTTATAAATTTATTATAAAATAATATTATCAAATAGATTTTGGAGGTATGAAAGAAATTGTGGAAGAAAGAGAAAAAATAGAATAAGATTAAAGGAGATTAGATATTGAGAGCATGATCGAGATAGGAGAAAGGAGGAGAGGTCCACATCAGCTTTTTGGCTGATGTGGGAAATATTTGTATAGGTGGCGTGAGTTAGCATTCGAGGGTGAGTTGGCATTCGGGGTCTGTTTTAAATATATATAATATAATAGATTTTTAATAAATGTATTTTCTGTCAAATAGAAAATATAATTTTATTTTATAAAATATTACTAAAAAAATAGATTGACGGAAATAAATTATTAATGAATTGACATTAATGAGTAATTGAATTTTTAACGTATAAAATCATTACTCACCATAATCACCATAAAAGATTAAATAAAGAGCATTTATATCGATATTTAGGAGTGATTAGTCGGTTTTTTTTTATTGAATTTAATGATTAATAATATAAAGTATTACTATTGATAAATGATTAATAATATTATAAAATAATTTGATAATAATATAAATTATAAATTATTATCAAATTGTAAAATAATTTATAATTTATAAATATATTATAAATAATTGTAAAATAATTTTATAATTTATAAATTTATTATAAAATAATATGATTAGATAAAGAGCATTTATGTCGATATTTAGGAGTGATTAGTCGATCTTTTTTATTGAATTTAATGATTAATAATATAAATTATTACCATTGGCAAATGACTAATAATATTATAAAATAATTTATAAATTTATTAAAAAATAACCTATAAAATAATTTGATAATAATATAAATTATAGGTTATTATCAAATTGTAAAATAATTTATAAATTATAAATAATTGTAAAATGATTTTATAATTTATAAATTTATTATAAAATAATATTATCAAATAGATTTTGGAGATTAGATATTATGAAAGAAATTGTTGAAGAAAGAAGAAAAATAGAGTAGGATTAAAGGAGATTAGATATTGAGAGCATGATTGAGAGAGGAGAAATGAGGAGAGGTCCACATCAGCGTAACATTAGAGAGTGAGGTGGCATTCGAGGGTGAGATGACATATTCGAGGGTGAGGTGACATTCGGGGTCTGTTTTAAATATATATAATAGATAGTATAAAGTAAAATAAGGAAGGAATATACAGATATAATAATTTTTTAATGGAAAATAAAAAAGTGCATTTTAGTATTTTTGATATTTTATATTTGGGACAAAAAATTGACACATGATTTAATTAAGGATAAGAATTATGTTTTTGTCAAAGATTTTGTCCCATAGTTACATTATAGATAAGAATTCATATTTTTGTTTTGTTCTTTGTTCTTTCTTTGTTCAAATCATATGACCAATTTCTAAATTAAACTGAATCCAATAAAGGTTGTTTTATCTAGTCCAACACCCTTAATAATAATAGAGTTATTAAAACCAAATATTTAAATCTAATAATAAAGTCATTAATTTTTGTTAATTGAAAAATAGTTGTAACTCCAATAATTAGAAATACGAATGAGACTGTGATAAGTGATGAGGTTGGTGTTGTTGAATAGCATAGTGGCCGTTGAAGGGTGAGGGCCAATGTGATTTTAGATAAACAGACATCAACTGTTCATCCAAAGAATGTTACGAAAATGTGAGGGTTGGTTCATCCAACAAAATACAATAAGCCAAAGCATAACATCGTTGAAAGCATTATCGCATATGCTTCCCGGAAATATTGGCCAAGTATCTTAAGTTGAGACACTGTTATGAAAGAAGTTCTAGTCACATTTTCCTTTGACGTTCGTACGACTTCAAACCCTGTGAACAGAACCCTTTCGCAAATTTCCTCGTCAATTTGACATTAGTGTTTCGATTGCCTCAATTGATTTTAGTATATAGTCTCATCAGTTTTGGAGAAAGAACTACACCAAGAAACTTTCTTCTATGTACGTAGAATTGCTTCAAATACCATGTTAAAAAATAACAATGTTCAATTAGCCAACAAGACATTCCTATCTACTGGGCCAGAAAATTCAATGCTAGCAAAAAAGACAGGCAGAAGCTTATCAATAAAAAAGAAAAAGACAGGCAGAAATTATATACAATATCTAAATGGTCCTATAAGGAACTACCTAAAAAAATAAACCAGCCCACTAAAAAATTAGGCTCCCAATGTCAATCATAGATGCACCACTCAGAAGCCCACAGTAATTAAATGTAGTTTCATCGTTCGAATTTGCCGCTTGAAGACTTCCTTTCAAGCAATCGAACCTTCTCAAGCAGCTCTTGGATGGTATTTGATGCTTCCTAAAAGGAAAGACAAATCTCGTGAGGCACATGATTGTGTACTATATTTTGGGTTGTAAACAATAATACTAAAAACTATGAATTTGGTGTCCCCTCTAAAGGGGTTACACTCTTAGATTAGGCTCTTCTAAAAAAGTTAACAACTCAGTTTAGAAAATAAAGTAATTAATATCAACTATTGATGTATCAATGGTTAATATTATATATACATACATAACCGATAATGAGTAACTATAATATCTATCATTGCTTTACTCTCTTTATTAACCAGTCACTTTAGAAGAGCAAAATCCCCTCTATAGAGAATAAATTGTTACGTGAGAAAATTATATTATTATTATTTCAACAATCCCATGATTAGTTATGATGAACATGCAATATTCATCTTTTATTTGATTATTTGTTAATCAAAAGTTGATAATACTTACTTTATACTTTAAAGTTATTGCACACTGTAGAGAGGTGGATCCAAAAACTATGGCACATTTTTATGTATTTGGGGGATGGGAATAGGGGCATTAGGTAAGGATGTCGAACCTGAAGCTTCTTTCTCAAATTTTTTTCTTCAGCATTACGTCTATCCCTTTCTTCAGAGAACACATCAATGAGAGTTTCTTGTTCCTTGTTCATTTCTTCAATCTTTTGTTCTGCATCACGTAACTGATAAAAAAATTAAGATATATGTCAAAATTAACCAATGAAAAAACAAACTTAGGGGGAAGATGAATTCATCAAATACCATATTCAATGTCCTCAAATTATGTTTTAATTTAAGGTATGTTAGACTAGCTTTTCAAAAACAGTTTTCTGTTTTAAAAAAATTAACAAATTTTGTCCTTAATCTTTGATCCTTTAAACTTGTTGTTTTTGTTCCAAAACTTTAGTTTGTTTAGGAAACTAAAACAATTAGCGATGTTTTTTCCTTTGTACCCTTACAAATACTACAAACATACATTAAATAAATTAAGGGTAAAAGGGTCTATACGTATCTAACTATTATTTTTTAATATGTGTGTCCAAACAACCAAGGCTTAAAATTAAAATGTCCTGGTTCAATAAAAAGGTCATGAGTCAAAGTTTAAAAGTTTTAATAAACCAGCTAGCTGTCTGTTTCTCCAACACATTAGTCTAAAATAAAAGGTCATGGTTCATACCCGAGTTTCAACAGATTTGCACTTATCTTTCTCATCCCGTAAAGCTTGCAATACTTCCCCTAATATTTCTTCGTCTCTCTTCTCTAATCTATAATCCAGAAACATTATAATGGAAAACGATAAGAGTGAATGAATTATAATTATATATTCAATAAATAAACCAGGAAATGCAGTAAAATTTCTAAAATTACAATACCTCTCCCTCAACTCGCGATTTTCTTTTCTCAACTGTTCTAGAGACGATGAATCAGATAGTGGTTGCTCATAATCATTAGCATCTTTTCCCTGCAGTTCAACTACTGTTTAGGTGACATTTCCAAATAACACAACAACAACAAAATTCTCAAGATCTTGGCCAGAGTCATAATGCAATTTTATCATCAGTTCCACCAAAAGTCATTTCGAGATATCCATACTATAAACAGTAAAATCTTAACATACAGTAAAATGACAATAACATGCTCAACAGATCAAACTTTTGCGTTTAAATATCCTATTGGCATTAATTATTACGTGGACGTAAATTAGTTTAAAATGCCTAACATACCACAATAAGCCGATATCTGTTTCAGCATGCTTGCGTAACTACAGGGTGGCAGCATTAAGACATAATCTTCAATTGCTTAATGTTTAAAAATGTTTTAAGGCCATTGCTTTAACCTGAAACCCATGTTATCCCCACCCCCTCAAAAGTAAGACCTAAACTGTTCCAGGTTAGGATGTTTAGAAACTTGTTTTTATTTTTTATATTGTTTTAATTGTCTTGGTTCCTCTTCGTTCATTTCTCTGTATAAAAATGCAAAACATGGATAGCGGAGAAAAAGAGATGACAGAAAAATTGAGATGGCATAATGCACAACCTCTGGCATAGATCCTTGTTTAGACCGCAAGGCTTTTTCCCTTGATGTAGAATCCTGAAAACTTACATTCTTATTTCCAAATGACTTTTCAAAAATATGTGTCTTTCGACTATCACCCTTTGTTTGGTTCTTTGGCAAGACATCATCATTTTGATCACTGTCATCGTCAGCATATGATGATTGTTCCGATGAACTTTGGTCTCTACCATTTGTGTATTCAACATATCTTTCGGTTTCTTTTCGTATCCTTTTTTGTTTAGTGTGTGAATTCGGTTCGTCCGATGCCAATGGAGTTGCCTTGCCATTTGTGGCAGAATATTTCCTTTTTGATTGAGATGATTCTGGAACAGGATCCGGTGATGCGTCTACAAAATAAGTTACATTGGTAGAAAAATCAGATGGTCAGATATTACTCACCCTAACCTAAACAAACACGATATGTATATCAATACATCAAAGCAAGGCCTTGTACCTTTACCAGCAGAACTACTGATTTGTTTTTTAATTCGATTTGAAGCATAGCCAATTTTATGGCAGTTACTTCCCCTAAATAAAGTACAAAATAACAAATTAGTAAAAGAGCAATTCATAGTTTATGCAGGTAATTATCATGAATAACCCAACGACGAATCAAGAATCACCAATAATTCTTCTGCATTTGTATCAGCCGTTGCTCCAGTCTTGATAAAACTAATGTACGTTCAAAACCTTGCTTGTCATGAGCAGGTTCAACAAAGTTGGCTTCCAATACACCTGCAAATACAAATGACCATTATATTAGATGTCTATAATTGACTTGATAAGAGGACATCAAAGCAACAGAGAAAATGCATCACCTATGACCCCACGCCCACCACTTCCTGCTGGATTCCAGATCCTCCAGAATGGCTGACACACATGAAAATCACGAGTAAGAATAAACTCTAATGACAAGGCACTTTCACAAAATAAAAAGAATACCAACTCCCCCAAGTCCTGCAACACATTAAAAGGGGAAGCCCACAACAACTGCTTTATCATAAAACAGCTTTTGCACTTGATCCCCCCTGACAAAGTGTTAACTCTTCTTAGTAGTTCAAAGGAAGCCTTGATTTTTTGAACAAAAAAGGATATTTAAAGTCCTTTTCTTTACATGCAAGTTCCAACCAAACAAGTAAAAGTTAATTTGATTCAAAAGACATTCCTCGTCACAGGGTTGGTTCAAATCAGACACAAAAAAACCATGTTCAGAACAGATCACAACAGTCAAAGAATATTAATAAACCTTACCAAAAACACAGGAGACAAACTGGAAAATGATGATGCTAAGAAAAAATACAATTTTTTATATCCTATCAATATTGTTTATTAGCCCGCAAGAACAACAGTAAGTATATAAAACTTTTGTTCTAATGTCAAATTGTTTATTAGATTAAATCAACAGAGACATAAATTATCATCTGAGAAAGTTTTGTTTTTTTAAAATATTATCACATGCACTTAGACCACAGAAACTTTAAAAACGAGGGAGGAAGGGATAAAACCTAAAATTGAAGATGATGTTCATCATCCTTTGTTAATCATAGCAAACTCTACCTTAATGAGTCGGTTCTTATGATAAACGTTAAACCCTGAAACATCAATATGATGCACTGCATCCTTGACAAATCCGATAGTAACAATAGCAACCATCTGTCACAAGAAATTGACGAAATCATACTACTGTTTAAGTTAGGAAAATCAAACTTCAAATTTTAGACAAATTACATTTGAATCCTTTAGAATCCCATCAGCAACTCCAGATTGAGGCCTGTACGTCACCTCCTGAGACATCATCATATCATTGACTATATTGTGATGCAAAACATCTTTCCCACGAAGAATAATTCGGAAACCTCGAGGAAACCTCAGATATAAAATTGAAGCATAACTCTGCATCAACAATAATAATAATAAGAAAAATGAGTAACATAATAACACTCGCGCACAAGTCAAATACATGCCTATACTAAATATAAAATTGGACTAAAATAATTTTTTCAATATTTCAATTAATTATCTTTATAGAGTATCTGACTAATTAATTCTCTATTTTCAAAGTTTCAAAACTTCAAAAACTATTATGTAAAAAACATACACAGCAGAACAGAAATGTAGGAATCAGCTTAAAGTGCTGTTTTTCTTAAACAATTAGCATTGATAATTATTTGTTTACTACTTACCCTCAGTGAATGTCGATAAGTTAAGAAGTGTGTAGAGTTGGGAAAATCTTTAGCCATCTTTATGTGTTTCTCATCTCGATTTACACCTCTTATTTGAATATCCTGAAATAAAAACAAACAAGAATTTATATGCAATTTGTTTTAAAAACATATCCTTTTTGTTTTTTGGTACAAGAAACATGTCTCTCAGTTATCAGACATACATTTGGATCTTCATCAAAATCAAGTTCCAGCTGACCTTGGTCATCTTCCCAGAGATTGTATATAATTACCCGTGTACCTTGATCTTTCAACAGGTTGAACTGAAAATTTGAAAAAAATAAGAGCATGAACTTGACATAAAACATAACGTGATGACGTGAGGTGAGAAAATAGGTTAGGTCGAACTAGGCTTTGCAAGGTTTGAGGCTAACCTACTATGAAAATGTTATGCCTAAGTTTGACCTAGTATCTGTCATATGCCCATTTTTAAAGTCTGACCTAGCCGTTTTCAAAACTGACAAGCCCTGGAAACCTATTTAAAAGTCTATATCACTATTGTTTACAAAAGCACTCACCACTCAAGTGGTGAGTTGTGTACACTTTTGCAAATAGACTAACAAGTTAATATGTCAATGAGCTTAAGTTCTATTTTGATAACTAACATGACCTTTTAGTTAATCTAACATTATATGATATCCTATTTAAATCCTTTTACAATAATATTTTTAAATATGTCACAAATCGTTGTAGGTCAATGTGGTTAAATCACAAAATGTTAGTAAATTTATGATTTAACACAAAGTGCAAAACTTAATATATTATAATAATAATAATAATAATAATAATAATAATAATAATAATAAAAATAATAATAAAATAATAATGCCTCAAAATAATAATAGTAATAAAAAATTATTTTATATTTCACTAAGTAGGTCAATCTCATAGGCCTAAAAGGTTTTTTCAGTGGTTTGTAGTCTAGCATTTTTAACTAAATAGGCTTTTAAAAAACCCTGAGCCTTGTCTATGTAAAAAAAAATCAGGTCGCGCCAAACCTATCATAGGCTAGGGTATATGCCTCTATCATTTGGTCTAGCCTATCCCTCCCCTACTGATGACTTAATAGTGATATTAAGCAATAAGCACCAAGAAATAAAAAAATAAGAAAGATGAGATTCCCCCTTCCTCATCTCAAATAGATAGTGATTACCTGACGACGAAGATCGGCCTCATCAGAAAATGGTGACCATTGGACTATTGTTTCAACATTATTATTCCAGTCATCCAGAGAGGTTCGTAACATTTTATTCCATCCCTGTCCATCTCTTTCATAGTCCAGCTTTCATTTTCAGCATAAACCACAGTTAGATGCATAATAGAGAATATAACAACAAATAATACAATTCAATAAGAAAATGCCTCGTCACTGAATGTCTAGCACAGAATTAACGTCAAGTGCTTTTATTAAAAGACATTAATCGTGATGTGTCTTAATGACATGTCAAATGATACCAAATTTATGTAAAAAAGTTTACACAAGTGATCTATATGATACAAACTTTTGATCCAACGGCGAGTTTTGTAAAATATGTATTTGGTAAAAACTTATGAGCAGAGTAACACTACATAAAAGTTACACAGGTATAAGACAAAACAAATTACCATGGGAACTACAATGTCCTCCTTCCGTGTATTCCTCAAAAATGTATAAGATAGCAAGCCTATGCTCTGTGTAGACCTAATAAAATGTCCAGGTCACCTAGTTAGATACAGAAGCATGCCATGAAAAAACAGTTATAAAATATGAATATAAATTAATTAGTAGGCACAGGAGCTAGACAAATCCACCCTCAAGCATAATCATTGGGGGAATTTTGCTTCTGTGAGGCTTATTTGGATTGGTCTTATTGTGTGAACTCCTCTTATTTTGGTATTTACTCGAGTTAAAAATAAATAAATAAATAAAAAATCTTATGACCTTTTGACAAACAAAGAAAAAATTCTTATGACCTTTTGACAAACAAAGAGGAAATAAATGGGAGGTTAGAGACTTAGAGAAAATATTTAGAAGCATATGGTTTTCATTTGGACAAACATAAGTTTTGATGTGATAAACACTTATTGAACAAGCACTTATAGATATTGTTTACCTAAACGTGTCTCCACTGTTACTAAGAATAATTCACTGTTACTAAGAATAACTCTACAATTTTTTATCGTGTCAGTGATAGACCGTGCAAAATTTTAATGGACACCAATATTGTGAAACTTGAGAGTCTTCTAAACTTGTGGAACCTCCATAAATTCAACTAATACCAAAAAAAATGTTCAAAACACAATTAAATACTATGTGCATAGTAATCATCCAACATTCTAACTCAGTAACAAATCAAACCACAGCAAAAAATTAAAAAATAAAATAAAATAAAATCTGTAAGCAGCCAATAAATTTATACTATATATAGTTCATAGCTCAATACACAAACAGAGCATCACAACTCAAAATGCAAACTCGCAACAAATCATGAGATTCACAACTTAGCACACAACAAGAGCACAACTAATTAAAAATCAATCAACAAATTGACAAATCATAAAGTTCAAAATTACTACATGAAGAGTTTGAGACTAGGTTCCCTTCATTGGAGTTGGATTAAACTCGGTAGAGCTGGGTTTCAGGTCAACAAAGTTGAGTTAATTCACCATGTTAGTCTTTGGGTTCACTGCAAAAGTAACTGAAGGTTTTGTTCTTGCTATCTAGTTGCTATGGTGTTGAGACTCTATAAACGCCGCTCACCTTTGCATATGGATACACAGTAGGATGTTAAATGCATCTATGGAGTCAAGTGCTACAATTGTGTGGTTAATGTTTTGTGCACTACAACCTTATCATTCATCCATTGCATTTTGGGATTTTTGAAAAACATTGAACTCCCCACCACTTTAGACATGTATGGGGGAAAATAATTGTAATGTTGTAGACTCATTCAATCGTCCTCGAACTCACAAGTCTACCCAAGTTTAAATCAAAGAAGAATTTGAAAGTGAATTGCTCGATTTTAAAACCTAGAATCGTAAAACCATAAGGTTCCCAGGGTTAACTTGAGAGTTTGACGACCATGATTGACACTTACTTTTTAAAATAAAACCATCAGAATCCAGAAAACTCGGAATTATCAGAAGTGTTCATTTTAAGCTGCAAACTTGATGTCAGTATGATTGATTGTACAGTGCATGGGCTTTTTAATGCATTAAATTAAGAGCTATGGTTTATAATTTTCAGTTAAGAATAAAAATAGTATGATGGCATGACACTCCACTGCTAAAAAAAATTCTATAAATACTTGACTTCTGTGTATGCAAATATGCATCCTAAATCCAACAAACACTTAAACATAACTAAGTTTCCTTGATGACTAGTAGAAGAAAAACAACTAATTCAGAATTTAATTCTCCCTATATGTAGAACGCATCTCAAACTTGTAAACAAAACTGAATGAAGCAAAAAGAAAAATGAAACAAACCTCTTCCCATCTTTCCCTTGACAACGGGAGAACACAATTACATCAGCCCCAAGCCTCATGGTACTAGTTTTAAAGCCATTTCCATCTATCACATGAAGTCATGACCACGAAAAGATCAGTATGCCCTCTTAAATGAAATACCCAACAATTATCTTCTACACTAAATTAAATATTTACATTGTCCAATGGTATTTGCTATCTTGCTTTTCACGGAATATCCCAGCGACATGCATTGACGTATTTTATCAGGATCCATCCCACCACCGTTATCTGAAATAAGAATTAACAATCAAACATTTAAATTTGAATGCAGAAAAAGAAAATAATGGGCGTACAACACAATTTTGTAAGGATTCTTTGCACAAGAAATTTATATATTAAATTTCTAACACAACTTGTCCATATTTTCTTATCATGTCAAATTATAAATGCTAATTCTGCAGGTATAAAAGTCCAATGCTTATTTGATAGAGAGATAGATATTATGCTGCAGCTTTGTATTCTGATTTGTGCCTGCTGTTACGTGTTACTTTAGTTAGGTACTGTTATGCTTCAGTTAAGTAGAATCTAGAACATTCCTAGTCTGTTGTAACCGTACAAAAATCGTTATCAACTGTTAGCAACTAATTAAGCTTGCATAGTCAGGTTATAAATACCTGTAATTACCCTCTGTACTTCATAGCAAAATAATACAATTTCAGCAATCTAATTATTTCTCTAAATTTCTCTCTACACATCAGTTCTTATCAGGGTATTCAGAGCTTATTTTTTATGTAACACATCAGCTTCTGGACCAAGATCTCTGTAATTCCATGTGCATTTGTTCACTCTCCAGATGTCAAATCGTAAGTGTGAGGGGTGTGTTGGGAGACCCACATCAACTAAAGATATGGCTTAAGCAATGCAATTAAGACTTGGGCAGTTGTCCTCTTACAAGCTAGTTTTGTGGGGGTTGAGTTAGGCCTCATGTCCAAATTCTAAGAACAACTATTACCCTTTTTCATTTTTCTTTCCACAGATTTAAATAAGTAAATGATAGATAGATTAAATTACCTTCTACTAGCAACATCCTGGAGCCATCTTTCTTACTCACAAGCATATCTACATTTACATATGTGGCACCATTACAAACCTGAAGCGAAATTCAAGTAAGTAAAGGAGGAAAATAATCACAAGCAGTGCTTTATTTAAAGGACGTGAAAAGCAAGGCATACTTCATCCAATGCATTGTCCAAAAGCTCAGCAAAAGCTGCAGAAAAACAATCAAAGTAGTGTATATTATGATGAGTCTCTAATGGTTAACCATGGTTACAAATATTCTCAGTTTACCTCCAAGAGCCCACTTATGACTTGTGGCATTGGAATGTAGAAACTTGGGGTGAACCCTGACATGATCCATACCAACTGCAGATTTTACCAGAAATATCAGGCTATAGTCGTATTATCAAGAGCATGGGCTAACTCAAAGAACCTCAGGTGTGACAACCAGACAAAATGCATAAAAAAAACCAACCAAAAACATTTTTTAAAAAAACAAGAAAAATATTAAGAATAATCTAGAGCTTCTTGATTTTAGATAATGGACATGTCCCCATGCCTGACAAAATGTTCATAAAAGGTCTTGACTCTTGATTGAAGTACTGAATCCAAGTTATACACGCACACACACGACTGTCTACAGACAACTAGCTAAGCTAATTAGAATGATCCAGGATCAGCCAAGTCCCAAGATATTTCTCAAGAGAGCAGGGCTGCCGGTCATGGATGGCTGCTAAGGAGCGGCCAACCCCACAAATGTAATAGTAGGATAGCAAATAGTGAATAGCGTGATGGCTATTATACCAAAGACTATAGATACAAGGTAAAATAATCATTATACTACAAACATATAAACATTCCAAGGTCAAGAAATGCCCAAAATTATGGGCATTTTCATCCTTAATTAAAAATTAAAACTTCAAATTCAGAGTCAATATATATAATCACCATGAATCTAAGGCATAATAAATCCATAACTACAAAATTTCGGAAGGATCGGATTCAGGAGACAATGCACATTTATCACTTGCAAAGAATTTGTGGAAAAGGAAGAGCCTAGGAAATATAAGATGTGAGAGAAAAGTAACAATGCAAATACCCGAGAATATCAATAGAAGTGAGGGATGCCAGAAAACACTAAGAAAGCTAAGAGAGAGTTGAAAGAACACTGAGGTGAGGTGTGAAGAGAGGGTGGGACTGTTGGGATTTTTATGGATGGCAGGATTCCAATCTAATAATCCCTCCAAGAATGTTATGATATCTTTTGAAGGAATCAAAAAGACTTCTATTGAATTGAAAAACCAAGTAGGTATTGCAATATACTTTTCTATAATTATAGGACTACACCAAGTATTAATTTTAATCCACTATCTTTTCAATTTGGTCTTGGATGTGCTTTTTTAGGTGAATGATGAATCACGTGGAAGGTATGCCTACAACCAAATACTAATCTTCTTTGAGGCTTTATCTCTCCCATCAATACCTTTTCCAAACACAAGACAAGGATCAAAGGTTTTGAATATGCTTATTGAGCATGTCCAATAATAGGTGTAGGTGCTACAGTACAATGCCTACTTTTTACAACTGATACAATCCCTTTTTAAAAGTCCAGAGAGAAATTGTTGAGCAGTTGGAGATGTTGATAAAAATTTAGAAAGAGTATGGCTTTTGTTTAAGTAAAACAAAATATAAAAAGTGTTGTTTTAACAGGAAACCGATAGAAAGTAGAAACTGATATCTAAAGTGACAGATAGCTCTCTCCTAATCCTTCGTCTTTATAGATAGAAACCGTGCCTTATTTCTTCTAACTATTGCTCTAACCCACTAATGAACTAACTAAATAAGATTTACCTATTAAGAGTGTAGGGCTACTAGGTTTTTCATGGGCGACAAAATACCAAATTTCCAATATCAATGTGGCAAAGATGAGAATGTTATGTAGATGACAAATAACATATAATTTTGATTCAATCCCCAATGTGATTGCTACATCCAATAACTACATCAGAATGAAAATTCCATGTACCTAACCCCATACCAAATTAACTCTATAATATTCACTAGATCAATGAACCACGGAGGATTTCTCTTCTAAAAAACCTCCACGAAAAATAACCCCTAACTGCATGCTAAGGCTTTGTTTGGCCGAATCAAGGGTGAAACTCAAAATCAACTAATCTTATTTTCATCGGTTACCCACAGCATATGTAATGTGATAAAATAAAACTAAAATACAATCATTTCAATTTCAACAAACATAGTAAGAATTTCAATAAGTAACACCAAACAAATATTAATTTCACTGTGAAGATTAATAATTAAAAAAAACAAAGCCTAAATGGAAAAAAATAATAAAAATAGAAAAAGTGACCGGTTGAAGTTTCGAAGGCACGTGCAGGAGGACCATCGTAATCTCCGGCTTTCCAAAACTGCTTACAACCTTGAAGTGTAAAGTTAACACTCTTATTGAAACGGTTAGTATTAGAAGCCCACTCCGGCGCAGGAAGAGACAAAACGGCATCCGACGACGACGGTTGTTGTGGAGGAAGAGGACTTAGAAATCCAATGGGCAAAAACCCCCCCTTATCGTTAACCTTTCTTTTCTTGAAAGGACTTCCTGCTGATTCAACAGCGGTAGCAACTACCGTATCCAAATCAGCATCGGATTCGGAATCGCTACTACTGAGTTCAATAACCGAGTCAGGATGAGGAGGAACGTTCGAAACGAAGTTATTTCTTTGTCTTCGTTGTTCGAGAGAAACATTACGAATTTCCAATGCTTCTTCTTTCACACGAACATCCATTGCAGAAGACGACGAGAAAAGTAAAATGAATATTCGAGAGATTCCGAGTTTATGAATTAAGAAAAAATGTTGGAAAAAAAATATATATGTATGGTTTAATTTAAATTAGAAAGTCGAAAATTCAAAGGAAGGAGAGAAAAATATTGGTGGAACAATTCCTCGAGTTGAAGAAACTGTATACGCTTTTCGTAATTCTTGTGTTTGATTGGTGGAAGGAAAATATAAAATGGAATTGGCTTAGGTTTGCAAAGGGATTCAATTAAATCAGGTAGTTTAGGTGTTTGATTTCAATAAAAATAAAAGGTATTTTTTTAAAAAAAAAAAGAAAAGGTATTTGATGATCAATATAATACGTGTAATATAATTGTATTTGTTCAAATTATTTAGGGTTTGATGAAATTTAGAGTTTACTTTTTTTTTTTTTCTTAAGAAGTCATATTACTAATAACTAATTATT
>JBBPBR010000003.1:4168286-4178461 GCA_037974775.1 Cicer pinnatifidum | reverse complement strand
ATAAATTTTGAAAACAATATCAATTGTTAATGAATTAACAACCATCTTAAGTCCATTAATTTAGTCAACTGAATTCTGTATATATATATAGAAAAATGGTATTATCAACTAATTTATTTAGTAACTACTATAAATTTATTCCATATTAACCAACTTATATGTATGCACTATCTTTTACCAAACAAAGTTTACATTAAAAAAAAATGATGTCCCGGTACATGAATAGTTTACAATATATAGATAATTAACAATTGTTGTGTTTTATTCATTCTTAATACTTCAACACTCTTTTATCTTATTTGACTTTATCAACACTCTTTCGTTTTGTGTCGCTATACGTAATATAAATATAGGTTTATCCCAAAGAAGCTGTACAACTATTTTTGTGTTCACACTTAGAGACGCAAAACAATTTGAAAATTAAGTCTACCCAAAAAATAGTTTATATCTGATTTATCCTCAATTTCCACCTTGTTTATGCAATTTTGAAGTTGGAGATTATAAAAATAAATAAAGGTTATTAAATTAAAGAAACATGAAAATTAAAGGAGATCATAAGTTTTTTTTTTTCTTTTTTTGACCGAAAAGTAGAGTATTACTAAATTATAACTACTATGTTTCCGGGGTCAAAAATAAAAACTAAAAAAATATTATGTCTCCCCCAAGGTAATTCCATTAAAAAAAATTCAAAATCTAACAGCACGTGCATGTGGACTGATAATTAAACTAAACTAAAATAGACCAATATAAGAGCAAAGTATAAGACCAACAAGTAGATCGAAGAAGAATATATGCATTAATATGGTGGGACCATGTTAGACTTTTGTGGTCTATATAAGGAGCTAGCTAGTACCCTTTCATACACAAAAAATCAACTATCACCTCAACTTGTAATATCTTACTTTCCCCTCACAACAAGATATATACACAAAAACTATAGTATATATATCTTGCTTAATTGAGGTGTCAAATAATTATAATTATTATTTTTATAAAAAATGGATTTTGTGAAGAAATGTAAGAGGGTATGGGGAAACAGCAAGAGATTGTATCCAGAAGATAGTGGTAGTGGAAGTGGAAGTGGAAGCTATGGAAAATTATCAAAGAGACACAAACAAAAAAACAATATTAATAAGAATAAGAAACCTCCACAAGGTTGTCTTTGTGTCTATGTTGGACCCGAGAGACAAAGATTTGTAATCAAAATCAAAATTGCAAATCACCCTTTATTCAAAACATTTTTGGAAGATGTTGAGAATGAATTTGGGTATAGAAATGATGGTCCTCTTTGGCTTCCTTGTGATGTTGACTTGTTTTATGAGGCATTGGTGGAGATTGAAGATGATGATTTGGGTTTTGTGGGTTGTAATTTTCCAATGGGTCATAAGCATAGCTCAATTTCCAATTCTTCATTGTCTTCTCCTTCTAGCTTTACTTGTGGTGAGAATTACGAGGTTTTGGTATAATGTTGTAAATGAATTGTTGTAGATATATGTTTCATAAAATACACTCTTGTGACCTTTCTGTTACAAAATATGGTCCAGAGAAAAAGAAAATTGAACGAGAAGATAACTAAATTTGATATCTGATTGAATGAGTAAAAGTGGTTTCATCAAGCTTGTGTACATGCAAACAAACTATTAACTATCACCTCCTAACTGAAAGATGTTTACAATAATTTTATTTTAATTAGAATGAACAATACAAAGTCATTTATAAGAAACAAACAAGCACTCTAAAGAGAAATATGTCGTAAATCCATCGATTGAAAAACATTGGAACATCGGTCATCAAAACCGAAATAGGGAAAAGTTTAACTCTCATTTAAGGTAAGTTTAGCTCTCGTTTAGGTGATTTTTCGTTGTTTTTTGAAATTTTTAAAAATTAAAATTAGTTTTGAATGTCAAATTTTAGTTTTGAACTAATTTTCAATTTTTAGTATGAAAATATAATTATTGACACATAAATATACTGACACTTAAATAATTAAAAATGGAAGAAAATGATAGTTTAAAAAAAAAATAATTAAACTATTTTATATTTTTTAAATCAAATGATTTTTTTTAACACAATCAATGTTAATAATCAAATATTAATCTGCCATTGAATACAAGTTGATTACGAGAAATAAAAATGTAGCATAAGACATCAACTTGAGTCGTTTCACACGGACCTATGATAATATTAACCAAATTCATAATAAATAAATAAAAAGGGTTTGAATTTAGATTTGGACAAATTAAGAAACGGATTATAATCACGTATATTGGAACATTAATCAACTCATTCGATAATTTCAAGCTTATCACATATTCTATCAACATAATCAATTTCTAAATTGTGACTCTATTTTGTTTGACTATAGAACTGATCAAACAAACGTAATTCACTCGATGTCGAAAAACTATAATTTAATGTCGAAAAACTAAATTTATAGTTAACAATTAAATGTCGAAAAACTATAATTTAATTAGTTTAAAAATCAAATTATATCAAACCAAATTTATCAATCTTATTGAGATTCGAATTAAACGATCAAAATAACAATGTAATCGAATAAAAAAAAAATAGAATCATCAATGCGAAATTAACATCATAAAATAAACCTCAAGTTATTGATGAAATTCTGAAACAGTGGATTAATCATATAAATTAGTCTTTCATCCAATAATTGGAAAATAGAATACAAAAATATTAAAGATTATTGATCGAAAATAAACTCTCTGAATATCTTCATATCTCTCTGTCTCTTCGTGCCTCTATAACAAAAAGAATATTGATCTCAAAAGAGCATTCTTCAATTTTGGGCTCTAAAAGCTCAATGACATAAAAAAAAGTGGTTTGATACTAAATGTTATTACAAGTAAAGTTTAGGTCACGTGATAAGCAATTTTGACCAAATAAAGTTCCGAATTGAGATTTTCTGTCAACATAAAAGTTGTAACTTTGATTCTTAGTTTTTCAACATGCGTCAATATGAGATCCAGAGAAAAAAGTTATGGTATGCAAAACCAACAAGAATCAATATGCAAATAATTATATTAAAATTCAATTTAGAAACTCAAATTATAACCTAAAGGTTAAGAACACGCTAAAAAAATAATCTTAAACTTAAATGAGTTTTCAAAATGTCACGTTACAAAACTACAAAAATGTGCCCAAATGCATTGATCATATATATATATATATAACGTATGAAGTGAAAATTGATAGTTATTATGAGAAACGAGAACTATTAATAATAATCGTTGGATTTAATTAACGCATAAGATTAAATTACTCAATAAAAATTTTATGTGATTGTATCTCCACCCAATAACTCTTGGATAATATATGCTATAATATCTCTAAATTTATTGTCTTTATATTTTTGTAATAACTTGAATTAAAAACTCCTTAATAAAGATATTATTTTTATTTTTATATTTTTTTGACTCAAATATTTTATTTTTATTATAATATTTTTTTGACTCAAATTTCACAAATTTTAAATTTCAATAATTCTAACTTAACTATTGAAATGCAAGTCTAATAAAAATAAATTCTTGAGTCGAAAAAATATAAAAATAAAAATAAAATCTTTAAATAATTCTATTACGAGAAGGAATTTTATTTTTTAGATACAACTTTAAAGAATTTTGAATTCAAATTATTACTAAAATAGAAAGAAAATAAATTTAAAAATATTATAGAATATACTATCCAAGAGTTATTAGCTGGGGATACAGTCAAATAACATATACTAACACTAGTAAAAAATAACTAATTACCTTCATATTTTTCTATCAATTTGAGTTAAAAATTCGCAGGTAAATCGTTTCATGAATAATTATTTGCTTAAGATTTTAAATTCGCAAGTATCTTACATGCCAATATTTCCGCATGAAAATTAAACATTTCCGCTGCAAAATTTTGGTGGGAAACTTACAATAAAAGGCATTTTCATGAGACTTTTCCTAAGGCTATTTTTGTAGGTACATTTCTTACAAACATTTTAGCATATAATTCCGGAGGTAAATCAAATCCGCACAGAAAAGTTTGTGCAATTGTTAAATTCGTACACAATCCGAAGGAAAATTTATAATAAAAATTGCACACATAATAGTAAATTATGAATTTCTAATATTTATCAATTCAATAAGCATTTCTATAATAAAAAGTAGTTTCTAAAGAAAAACCTATGAGTACAACATATATTACTTTTCTTAGTCCGAAAATTATATTTCCATATACTTTGAATTGAGCAATGACTACAAAAGATTTTTTTTGTTGATGTTATCTAGGAATTAGGATATCATTCTCATAAAAAGTAAAAAAAAAAAAAAAAAACTCCTACAATGCTCTCCTTTGAATGAAGTGTAGACATTCTTAATCAACATATTAATGTAAGATAGTAACCGTTTTTCAAATTATTTGTTTGCATGGTCCTGGAAAAACAAACTCGGTCCTTATTTCAAAGATTAACTTATGAAGACAAACAAAAGTTATGTGATTCTATGCATTTCAAAACAGACTAATATGGGATCAGGTGAGCAACGCTTCTGATTTTTCATTAAAAACCAACCAACATAATCATTAAAATGCTCACAAATTCATTAATTAGTTTCTTAGAGTATACTTACCTTCTCATGGAAATTGAGTTAGGCTTGTATTGTTGTTGAGGATGACGTGACAATCTACCTTTGTTTTTTTCAAAGAAGCATGATCTCATACACAATAATTATAAAAAGTTACAGGTTCGTTAAAGACGTAACTGTTTTACATATATTTTTAAAGAAAGCAAGGAATTAGGACTAAATTGGACTATCAATTTTATATATAGTAATAACAATTGAAATTACAATTTCATTTTTGTTAAAGAGATAGTGGATTCATGGAGATCCTTCTACATGTTTCTATAACTGAATCAATAACCAAACAAACTTGGTTCTCTTGGACTTTACTTCACCTGATGCAAAGTCCCCCCAGCAAACTTGCTTCTCTTTGACAATAGAATTAGAATCTCTTCTTTGACATCCAATTTACATAACAAGCCAAAGTATTACAAAACATAGCACACACAAGACAAAACTAACCTGCGAGATGGTAGTGGATTAATGGATTTTCACTTTCAGATAGATAGTTCTTCTATGAAAATCCATTTGTGGCTAATTCAAGTTTTTCACATGTGAATTCCTTTTGCCATTCACAATCAAAATGATGATGTGTCAAATGTTTACTTATTTTATGCGGTTTATGTTATTAATAATTTGAAATTAAATAAGTCTAGAACTATATAGAATTTTTATGTAAAATCTACAATTACATTAATTATAAAAAAAATGTAGTTAGAAGTAGGTATTAATTAAGAAACTCTTCGAAATATATCTAGAGTTATCTATTCGTACATATAAATATCCTCTTCTCCTACGTCAACTAAATTGTGAATTTTTTTATTAGAAATATTTTCCTTCTTCTAACAGTTTAGCTCTCTATCTTTATTTCACACTGCAGAGTTCTAGTTATTTGTTTTATGACTGACCTTCATAATTCCAGGTAAGAATATTGAATATTGCATTCAGTTCTTATACTGATTCTAGGGAGGCCAAAATTAATTGTTGGAAGTTTCGCTGATAAATGCCTATATCTTATTGATGTATCAAGGTGTATCAAATCATTTGTGGTAAACACAATCATCCAACTAAACATGCTCACTAAGATTATAAACATAAGCAAACAATAAATAGCAACTAGGTAATACAAAAAAAGCATGTCCCAAAATTATTTCCAGAAGAAAAAAAACATCACAAAGTACTGACCATAACGTGTTTCCTTGAAAATGTTTCAAATAACAAAGACTATATTCAGATCAGATTGGTAGAAATTTTCAATAAACAACAAATATCATCCATTATGAAAAGGCTATGCTACTTGCACAAAACCTTCAAAACTAGGGTCATACTATTTACTACCATATTTTAAAGGGAAAAAGATACAAACCTACACAGCGAAGGAAACATGTCAAGAGCACACAAACTGGTCTTTATTGCTCATATTCCTACGAGTTACCTTAGGAACTGCAGTAAGACCATATTCTTTAATATAGTCACCAAAAGCTCTTGATATGGCAACAAGTCCTAGAGACTCTTCATCAGTTACATCAGGACCAAAAATAAGACCATCCATTATTTAAATAAGACTATTAGTAAGACAATCTGACTTGCCAATAACAGAACAATCACGCACCATATTATTTAAATATGACTATTAGTAACCCATAGCTGTTATATTGGTCCTCAAAAAGAGATAAATCTCCATTTGCCCAACATTAACGGTTCTAAAATGAAAATGATGATGAATGAATCTCTCTATCTCTTCACACACTATGTGCACCCCTTAGTCTCTGCCACGTCAAAGTCCTTCCCTTCATTCCTATATTTTACTAACATTACTCCTCACATACTAGGCCTGGGAAACTGACTAACTAACTGCCTATTAGGGCCCACATTCATATATGGAATCCTAACATGCTTAGTCATACTTATAAGCTTGAAATATAATTAGTAACAATTTATGTAACATTATTTTAAAAACTAAGTTTGATTGACCTTTGGTCACCATATATTAATTAGTAGAAAAGTAGAAATACTAGTTAGAAATTGTCACATATTGCTTAAAAACTTAATGATGTGAGAGGGAGTCATGTTATTTTTCTTTGGGCATTTAGGCATGTTCTGTGATACATGTAAGTCGAAATTTATGGAGAAATTCGAAAGGGTATAAAAGAAGATATAGGAAGAAATTTGGATTTGGTGTGCTTAATAGTCAAGGCTGTAAAGGCCAAAGCAATACTCCATCCAACTAAGTTTAATTTGAAAGAAATATAAAACAATAGCACATTACATAGAAGATAGATAGAAGTATGTTCAAATTCCAATGGTTGAATTGAACCTCTCTTCTATGAAACAAGAGATATGAAAAAATTATTTGTTTCTCATTTCTTGGTGAACTAAAATTTCAAAATACATATGTTCAAAGTTCAAACAAGAAGAAAAAAAAAACCTAAGAGCCAAACATATAGATTATTGATACATAAAAAATATATAACTTATATTTGTCATCAATAAATAAAATAAACACGCGACAATTATTTATCATTGATAAACATAAAAAAATACCAGACAAATATTTATTATTGACAAATATAAAAAAAACATCATACAAATATTTGTCATTGATACATAAAAAATATATGATACATTTTTCACTGATAATTTTTTAACAAAATAAACATTTATCACTAATAAATAAGAAGTAGCTAAAATATCACAAAAAGGTGTGTTGAATAATGATATCCCTTTTGAAACTTTTTCATTTTAAATAGAAAGGAGATAAAGTGAAGATAATAGATCAATTTTAAAGGATAAATATCTAGTACCAGATTAAGAATAGAAATGAGATAAAGTGAAGAGATCAAAGTTTAGAGAATAACTAGTTCAGCCAAAGTGGGTTACATCACGACTTCATTCACTTGTGAGTATTTTTACAATGACTCAAAAGGTATATCCTCCGATAATTTTATCTTCACTACATATTTTCTTAGCTTCATCAGACTTACATGAGCAATTATCTTCTTTTCTTAGTGATCTTACACAATTTTTAACAAGTTAATCTTAACTTGAAGATATAGAAGTTGAACTTGGGAGGTTTCATGAATGGATCTTAACAACTAATACTAGAGTATAGTTTCTAAAGCAATGATCCGAAGATATATTTAAAATTAGTAGAAAATATGTTGAGGATGAGATGAGATTGTTTTAGTATAACTTTGATCTTTGATTATGAATTGATTTTTTATTTTTATAAGGATAAGACCATTTCAATTTATAGAAGTTATGAAGCTTCAAATACGAAGAGCAATACAATATATTTGTTGTAAACGTCGATAATTGTCCATTGATCTTGTATAGAATTGTAAAATTGTCCTTCGAACTTCGTCCTAGTTTAAGAAGATTGATAGGATGAATACAATAATGTAACTTCGAAACTGACTAATACGAAGATGAAGTTTAATTAGGAGGATGATTAATGAACAAAGTTCATCCTCAATTATAAGTTGTTCTTATTGTTATTTTTATTAGTTTGTATATTTAAATTTTTTTAATTAAAAGTAACATCATCATCTATCATAGGATAAATTAATATATTTAAGATCTTCATATACCAAAAGTGTTAACGACTTGTTTTTTAAAATCGATACACTCAATAACACATATAATTGTTTTTTAAAATCGATACACTCAATAACAGATATAATCAAGATCTCTAATCTTTAAAATAATTTTTGTTATTATTAAAGCATTTCAATAAAATATACAAAAAAATATTTATAATCAACAAATATAAAAAATAAGTGTCAAATATTTATTATTAATAAATAAAAATAACACTAAACAAATATTTATCACATCAACTGAGATATTTTTCAAACTAAAAATTTAAACTGGTCCAGATGCACATATGTCTTACTAGTGTTAATAGTTAGTAATAGTTAGTGGAGTATTATGTTGATAGTAGTGATCAAATTCATGAACTCCCTTATTGTTTTAATTCTTTACTTCTCTCACTCAACTATCACATCAACATTATCACTCATAACATAAAATAATTTAAAATATTATAAATTTATATTTAATAATAATTTTAATAATTATGGTTGAAAGTAGTGATATGACTAATAAGATCAAAGTAATCAAAGTGAGGCTAGTGGTGGTTTTATATTGGACGATCGATTTGCTTATTGACAACTCAATCAAAGAGCTTTCACTGCTGTCCTGTACGACCACCATGCGAAAACAAATAAAAAGCAACAAAGGAAAGTATTGATGAAACGAAATAAAGCTTTTTATTAAACACATCTTTAAATCTTAATAACATGATTAGTAAGTATTGTGTTCCCTCATCTAACAACTAACTACTTGATTCATATCTCCAAAAGCATTTCAAACCTTTTCATAACTGAAGCAGGCAAACCAAGCAGCACATTTACACTTTTATTATTTTCACCGTGTGGTAAAAACAAAACAACTTCCTTTTCCGGCAAAGTAACAGGACAAAAACACTTAGGCTTCCCCCAACCAAAATCAGCTCCATGAAAACACAACCTAGTCCATGTTGTTATCAAAAGTGTTGCTGTTAAAGAAGGCTTGCTTCTTTGTACTTCAAAATAATCAATAGCAGATCTCATGTAACCATCTGTTACCATCTCAATTGCTCTCTCAATCAATCCAACACTGAATGATAATGGATTCTTCAACAACTCACTTGCTTTACACATAGCATTTGACAACACTATTGCATTACCAAAATACCCTTTTGGTATTTCTGGCACAAATTTTGACCTTCCATCAACTGCAAAAAGTAGCTTCACTTCTTGATTCGGATGCAATTTTGAAGCTTTTGTTCTGGCTCTCCATATAAAACCTGAGAGTGCTTCAAAAGTTGAACACTTTTTCAGAACACCATCTTCTGTGGCCTTTTTCTTCAGAAATTCAAGCTTCTTTTCATTGAAGTAAAAAGACTTGTACAGTATCTCTTCTTCTTCCACATGAATTAGCTTGTTTGTATCTAATGATAAATCTTCAATTTCAGCAAATTCATTGTGTGGAAACTCTATTTGTGGAGGATTGCGTGGTTTGAGTATGGATCTATCTAGAAATGGTGTAGTTTTTATGTCTAGTCCTCTTGCTGTTTCACCCCAAGAGTTCACAAATTGCATAGCACTTATTCCATCATTCATACAATGGTTCACGTTTACTCCCAAAACAAATCCTCCACATTTGAACTTTGTTACCTGAAACTCAAGGTTTAATTCATCCACCTTAATTAAATATATCACATTGTTGGATAACTTAACATTTTATTGCCTTTTGTATATATATAAAAGTTAACATATCATTGGTTTTACAGTGACAAAAATTAATTTTAAATGAATTAATTATATAAAATTATTTTTAATTAAATATTTAAATATATACATAAATATAAATTAAATAATCAATTTATGTCTAAAAATTAAATTTAAAGTCAAAAATTACAAATTTTAACTTTTAAATTAGAATCAATAATATTATCAAAATCAATTATTTATTCAACATACTAAACATTTTTTTCTTGGTTTTAGGAAATGTTTATAT
>JBBPBR010000003.1:4138626-4151180 GCA_037974775.1 Cicer pinnatifidum | reverse complement strand
ATTCTGTTGTAAATCATTTATTGATTTTTCATTTTTTTTGTCTTCCATTTTATATGAGTATTAATGTCAAATTTGAAGAATGCTGCTAATTGTGGTATAATATGGTATATAAATCGTAGTTTTCATACAATCATTATTGATTGAATTATATAGTGAGAATTTGTTTAATTAAACGAAAAGAAAAATATGTTCAAGCTTGTTTGTAGTTTTGTCATCATAGTTTCATACTGTATCAAATTCTTGAAATTAACAAGTTATATCAAGTTTTTCGTATAATGTCAAATTTTCAAATCAATTAAAAGTACACAAATCAATCAAAAAAATTACCAAATTTTAATCTATTATAAAAAAAATTGATTTTAAAATTAAATTTGTCAAAACCGGTTTCATAACCAGAAATTAATTATTTAGCCCTAACTAATTTTATAAGTCGTTTTATAACCGATTTGAAATAAAAAAATAAATTTAATTGTAAATCTTAATCTATATAATTGTTTTAAAATATATATATGACTTGTTTTTTTTTTTTAAAATCAACCATGCACAACCCTACGCATCACATTTCCGTGACGCTTTCAATTCCAAGACTTCGAATAGAAAAGTTAGTTTATTAGCAATATAATTTGTTTATACTATCTGAAAAAGAGGTTGGGTTGTTGAAGGAGTTTGAGAACTACTTCAATGTAAAGGAGTACTCTTGATGGGAATAGAAGTCATTGATATGATCTATTATTAAGAAAATAATCGAAGTAGAAGTAGTGTAACTACAGAAATAGGAAGTCACGATTGGTAAAAGTAGATAGGGAGTTGTGCTATGGGTGTAACTTGTCGACAAACTCATTGGAATTTTTTTCCAACGGTGGTGGCTCGAAGTCATAGCAGCCGTAAAGAAAGGAGATCATGTCGAAAAAAGTAAACTATTCATATATTCTCAAATTTTTAAGAACTCCACAACAAAATAATAACCAAACATGTCACGAAGGATCTAATCAAGCTTTAGAGATATTATGTTAAATGAGAGGAAAATAAAAAGATATAACAAAATTGTGTGTTTAATCTGCACAACATAGTCTTTTTAAATATGCTTAAAAACCAAGAAATTCTACGATATTTATTTTATATTTTAACAAAACCTTTGTAAAGAAAGAAGAATAATGTTATATAATATACGAAGGGATTGTTTTAGGGACACACTCGATCTTTAAATACATAAATAAATTCAACAATAATAATTTAATAAAATGTAAAAATTCATCAATTCTAAACAATGTAAATTTCAAGTCCAAACACTTAAAAAGTTATTCAAATTATGGAAATAAACATTTGGAAATCTGCAAAAATAATTATCAATAATAAAAGTGAAGAGATAAAGAAGGATAAATAAAATTAAGTAAAATATGCATGAAATAAAGCAATAATAAGTACCTTAAGATGTAATAGTGAGTGTGTTAAGCTCAGCGAATTAAAACTAATTCAAACAACTCTAAAATTTTAAATACAAAACACAATTTCATTAGCACATCAAACGATTAAAAGAATAAACAAAAATAAATTTGAAAGTTAAAATAAAACATTTGTTCTCGACTTAATTTTTTGTACTTCAACCAACTCATGTCTAAATCAATTTTCTTAGGAGATTTGATCCAATTCTAGATACAAATCAAAGTTTCAATAGTAGTGACATTTAATGAACTACGAAATGAATCGAAGATTCAACCTCTTGTACTAAACACCAACTCAGATGATACAATAGACATTAAAATAACCAAAATATCTCTAGCTATGCGAGAAAGAATATGGTATTTATTTGTTTTTTTTCCTCCATTTAAGAATGTCAAATGTAGGAGAGTCGTCTTCAACACCATCCTCTAAATACATATCCAACCCACTTTTTTGCAACTCACCTTGTTTTTTCTTCATGTTCAATCTAAACAATTTTTTGCAATCATCCTCATCTCCCACTTTTCAATGTTAGACTCTGAGTGCATGTTGAGATTTGAGGTACTAAAATCACTAGCTTCATTTGTAAGGGTATACAAAATAATATAGTGATCAATCAATCTATCGTGAGATTTTTTAGTATTTTCATCATACCATCGAACTTATCAGTGCCATACATTTTTTCAAAACAAAACTCAATATATTTAAACTTATAACGAAGATCAAGAAAAATATATTGAAAAGGGAGTTCATCAATAATTACCATCTTTGTTAGTGCTATTTTAATTCTCTCTTGATTAAATTCAACAAGTTTAAAACTAACATTGTTAGGGTCATCATCACTTTCCTTTCCAAGAACAATCGTCTTTTGTTTATTATCAACTTGTCTATATGGATTTTTAATGCACTTATTTATATGTCTAAGCAAGTTAGTGGTTCCATGACTTGTATAACTTCTCTTATTAACATGGAACCAGACACTCGAAGAGACTTTACTAGATTTTCTTTTGTTTACCTCATTTCTTTGAGTAGACGGCAATGATGGGAGACTTAAATCTTGTGTTTGTTGTGATAAAGTTTGTTGTGCTTTTGGAGCAAATTGATTAGGAGCTTCTTGTATTTGTTTCATTTGTCTTAAATTTGTGCAATAGTATAGTTAAAAAACTTCAAAGGTAAAAGGAAAAGTAAGAGAAATAAGCTAGCAGTGCTACTTGGTCTACCACATTACTTTCATCATTATACATAACTCAACAGCCATTTTAGTTTACTAAACTACCATAACTTTTTAATAGTAGTGCTTCATTTGTTTATTTTTAAAGTACTTATTATTTTCAAATACAATACTAAAAAAGATATTTAATAAATTTAAATGTAAAAAATTTAAGCTAAATTTATCATAAGAATAAACTTTTGCATAAATATCATTTTTGCTAACAAATAATATTTAACTTTTTTTTTTGTATTTAACCAATATAAAAAATTTAAACTAAATTCATCATAAGTATAAACTTTCAGTTTATACCTTTATTATGTAAAACTATAACAATATATAATATTTAAATCAATATCAATTATAAATATTTGTATAACAAAAGAAGAACGTGGCAAAGCCAACAACGCGACTGGTAGAAAAAAATGTTGAATTATTACTCGAACTAAATATAAACGGATTTCAACGGATTGAGTCGAGTCAAACGCGAAAGTGATTGAATAAAGAATACGGATAAAAATCGAATTAAATTATATTGGATAATCGGATTAGCAGATTGAGCGCTTATATACATTCCTAGATATACCCTTATAAAATAAAATAAAAATCATTTCATTTATGAAAAAAAAAATAAAATTTGATATTAAAATAATTTGGAATATATAATTATCATAAGGACAGTTATGTTGCTTTATATGATGTATAAAATGAAAAATCTATTAAATTAAAATATTTTTTAATCAAATAAAAAATATATAAAAAATTAAATAATATTTTAATCTAATTTCTTATCAAATGCACATCAAATTAAAAAAAAATGATATATTATATTATTATCGAATTTCTTATCAAATGCCAAATCAAATACACGCAACAGATCATCCTCTATTATATCTTTCCACATCGATTGTTTTTTAAATATCTTTAACCAACTATCAATAGGGATTAGATTGAGCCAAAAAATTGATTCCTAAGTTTTTGTGATTTCATAACAAAACACTCCAAATTTATTTGTCTTAACCCTCTAGTTCTCATAAAAAAAAAAATCTTATAGTTCTAAGTTTAGCTGAAAATAAAGGGTATTAATACTAATATTGTTAATAATTTTGTAAAAAATCGAATCCATGATGGCCTTCTTATCACTGTATTTTCTTAACTTTTTGACTGCAGCCACCAAGTCAACTTTATATCTCCAATCAAATCAAATCAATGTAATCTAATACTAAGTTGAATTGAAGCTTGTGTAGATTTTGCTATAGGGATGCACAATCATTTACTAATCCTCCACTTATAATCTTTACATGAGTGAAAACAAAATTATGGCATAGCTTTTGAAAAGGAATAGGTTCTCTGTCAGGCCATGATTCTATCTTCTCGAAATACTTGTGTGGAACAACACCTTCAAAACCTTCTGTTAAGATCACCTTGTTGTCAGAAATGTATAGCTTCATACCTTCTGAAAATGAGATTAAGGATAATAGAAAGAAGCAAGAAACAAGTCAATAGCCTTTTTTTAAAGTAGATTTTAGGGCTAAATATATTTTTTATTCTTAAATTGACAAAAAAAATGATTTTAATTCTTGAATATATTTTTAACTTCTAAGAAAGACTAGAGTAAAACACAATTTTATAATTTGTAGAAACCGAAAAGTGGATATGAAGAGTACAAATAAAATAGATGATAATTATATGAATTAAAATCTTATTTAACCCAAAATTCTAAAACGTTTAAGGTCCACATTTAACAAAAATAATGTTTTGACTCCTCATTGTTATTAGAAAACACCATTTGTTTGAGACTAATAACATAATAGAATAATAGAATTTTAGTAAGGATGAAAATACTTTTTTCTAGTTTTATATGAACTAAAAGTATATTTAATTATTGTCAACAATATTTTTTAACATATATAGATGAACTGGTTTCACATTGAGAAAGTGTTTAGAATAGTATCATACCCTCCAATGCTTTTCTAACATCAAGAAATATTAGAACATTGACATCTCTCCTCATACCTGGGAGCAAAATACAAATAGAAAAGAAATTAGATAGGTGCATCTATGGGAATAACTTAACTATTAAAACATCACAAGCTACATTTTAGTTCTTCATAAGACAAGACCATCTTAAAAAAAATTGAATAAAATTGTCCGTGCAAGAACTTAAATATTCTTATACAAATTCAAAAGTTTTCATCTTCCAACAAATAAGTTTAAGTTATGAAGGGGTAAAGGGGTACCAATAGGTCCAAGCCGTGCTTCTGTGTTCATTAATGGTATTTCTTAGAGAGATTGGATTACTAAATTGCAACAACCATCTATAAATTGATCAAATTGTTTGCAGAGAAATGATGAGTTGTTGACACAGCAATTAAGTATACATGCATTTGGTTCTGAGTTACTACTAACTGATTTAACTACACCCACAATAACACTTTGAATGATTGACTATCATTTATATATACTATCCCGGCCTTTGGTAAATGCAACCAATTAAACCAGGAACCGACCAGTCTGTTGGTTGGTTAAACTACGGTCGGTCCTAAGTTTGTTAGAACCGCAATTCAATTGTTCATATTTAAAAAAAAATAATACTTAATATTTATGAGTCATTTAGTTCAACCAATTAAACCATCACCAAGAGATCTCGCTAGCCTCGATCTCTGAGCCAGTTTTTATGACATTGGTTGATCATTATTGAAGGAAGAGATACAAATTTATAATTATATGGAGAAACGTAAACCCCTCATGCAAGGTAGGGACTATCACCGTCCCCTTCCCTTTCCTCCTGCATGTCTCTCAAAGCCTTCCCTTCCCCTCCTAACTCTCAAATAAAGCCTTAGGATTCCACATTTGGTTCAAAGCTAGAATATAATACAATGATTCACACCAGTCTGTCTTTTTCATCATTCCTATTATGAACCCAACCACTATCCTTAATATTCCAGAAAGAAAATCAACTTGCCTAACCATAATGAAAAAATAAAATATATCCAGATTTGAACTTTTCCATAGGTAAATAGGATTCTTTTCAATAATATATATCACATTACCACTTATTACTTCTCCATCTGTTGGTAAACCACAAGAGAAATGAACATGCAATCTCTTCATGCGTTTCAGACCAGATGCTAGAATTGAGTCTAAGTTCCTTCTATATGTTCCATGCACACAAACTGCATATTGTGGAAAAATATAAAACAAATCAAATAAGGAATATAGATTTTTTTTTTACAAAATAAGATTTGTTAAGACAATATATATAGCTCCTTAGTTGTAATAGAATTGTGTTGATATGATATTCTTCATGGTAAACCTAAAAGTATATGCCAACATATCAACCATTAAAAAGACAATTTTAAATTAGAAATATGTACATAATTTAGTGGTTAATATGTTGCTAAGTATGAAGTTCACCATGAACAAAGTCTATACTCTAGAGCAACAAAACTTCAATAATTATGCACCTGGAAATTCTTCATCTGAAAGGATTGGTTTCAATAAGCTTTCAGTTTCAACAGCCTGCAAATCAACAATGTCAAAGAACTTATTTTAAGAGCAGATGAAGAATATTGAATGAATTCACAACCAAAAAGTTCAACATAACATAAGAATATTGAATGAACATAGCAAGACATTAGGTGTTGAAGAGTTTTTCATTGATGGCATCTGAACATGATAATGAGTAAAGCAAATATGAAGGTGCATACCCTTTGAATGTGTTACGAAATACAGTCCTAATCATTTCAATTATACAAAACTTCATAGCAAAACTAGATGAGTCAACATCTTATGAACAAGAAATACTTTACCGTTGTTGTGTGGCCTTGGTTAGCACGTATTAGTAGCTCCCCGTTTTCTTCTATGAGGTTGAAACGTTGCTTATTATCTTTTCGAACAGCCTGAGGATAATCATGAGATAATTTAGAATAAAATGTTTTTCTTCAGCAAATTCATATGAAAATGAAATGAACAAATACAGTAAAGAGTAATAACTAGATGAAACAAATATGGAAATAGAAAACTGTAATCTGTATTTCTCCTCTTTTTCATGATGCTACTAATCAGCATAACAGATTAACAACATTACAAAATAAAACAGATTACAAAAGGAATAAGAGTTCCTTGGTAATCATTCCCTTTATTCAAATTAAGAGTATGTCTCAAACATAAATATGTTCCAACAAATGAAAACGACATTCATGTTGAATTTTAAGAAAAAAATAGGCCATTATAGGCACAAATAATTATTCAAAGGCAGCATTGGCACAGGCAGAACTAGGTTAAAATTTATGAGCAGATTAAGTCAGCAATAATACAACCAACATGTAAATGTTCCTGGTCAATTTACTAAATTATTAATTTATAATGGACTTATTTGCTGAAAGGATGGATGAGTAAGATTTTAATCCATAGTCAGAGTATTCATCAAAGAATCAATCTTCTATCCTCTAAGAATTGGGTGAGAAAGTTAACTTCAACGGAGGCAAAACAAGGATAACAAGTAAAACATTGTTGAATGTACAAAGTGTCATCGAACTCGATGGAATCACATTTATGTTTTATAACAACAAACAACATATTGGAGTCTGGCTAATATTAACAATACTTATTTTATACATTTGTTTTTTATATTTTCATCAAAATGATTCTCAGATAATGAGACACAACACAAGAATCTAACTAAAACAGGATATAAAATGGAATGAGAATGTGTCAGGTGTGGAAACAGGAAAAAAGAATAGATCAACCAACCTTCCTAATGTCATCAATAGTATGGGACCGTAGAGGAATATTAGCAAATGTCTTCAAATTCAGGTTTAGCAAATCATTAACGTTCACATAACCATCACTCCTCATATTCAAATTCAATTCAGATGCCATATGCCGTAAAATTCGCGTCCTGCAGATATTAAAAGACCAGCATAATTTCAGTGAATTGATGCTTAGATCCACTTTATTTTACAAACAGAAGAAGAACAAGAAACGAAACTCGCATTCAGAAGCTATGAAGGAAGAAAAAGTGTTTATGAAAATAAAAAAATGATAATTATGAGAGGGTGAAGTAGTGCTTACAGGAGCCTACCAAGAGAATCAATTTTATCCTTTCCGGAGGCACTCCCACTCCCACCACCACCACGCCCTCTTGTTCTTTCTCTATCATTTCTCGTATCAAAAGCCCTTCCTCTGCCATTGCCAGAACTGCCAACAAGATATGAAAAAGCATAAAATGCAAAGCAATTAATGACACAAACTTATCGTAGAATAAACAGGAAATTCCAATACATAAAGGTTGGTATGCATGGTTAAAACAGAAAAGCGATTAAGAACTATAGTAAGGAGTTTTAAAAGTGATTTCGACATCGGGAAATCCTTAATGCGGGCGCGATCACAATAGCAATAGCTATTTAAAACCTTGGTTAGGTCAACAACAAAGTATGAGAGGATTGAGGAGGAAGGGTGAAGAAGCAATTAATTACCTTAGAGTGGCGCGAGCGTAGGAAGAAACAAAGTTGTTGTTGTCCATTGATGGTGAGGAAAAGATGCTGAGAGATTGAATTGAAAAACGAAGAGGAGGGACATTTACCAAACATACAAAAATTTTGTTGCTTAATTTCATTCTATTTTACTTATACATGTTATCTTGTTAAATTCCATTCCAATATTTTACTTTGATTTTTTAAGAAAAGGTTTGAAATTCTCCTAAACAATTAGGAATATAAATGTTTATGATGAAAAATACTGAATTAAATTGGATTACATTATTGATTTGTTTCAATTTTTAAAAATTGACTTTTAAATCAACTTCAATTCAATTCAGTTCTAATGATGTATTGCATGTCATGAGTGAGATAAACATGTCTTCCAAAATTAAAAGATTAAAAATCTTAAGAATTATTATATAGGAGAAGTAAAAATTTAGGTATAAAAAGTGATTAAAAGTTAAAATTTGACAAAATAAAAAGAACTCTTTGTAATAATATTAATAAACACTATCCATTTTTATTGTATTCCATACAACACATATTTTTCCTTCCACAAAACTAGTGACATACACCACAACAAACAGCATTATTTGTGATGGTTCTTAACTTCTAATTCAAATTGAATCACTCGGTTTTGACCTCAGGAGAACGAATTGATGATGGATAAAACAAGTTCTTAATCCCAGTTGCATCCAAAATCTTTTTGCTAGGTGCTTCTCTTACTGGAGTAGTATTTGATTTAGTCAGATACAACATTCTGAAACTCCATTCCACCAATTCTGGACACAACACTTTGACAACATATGTCATTCTGAACCAAGCTGGTACTGTTAAATATCTGTCTCCTCTCAATGTGCTTTTCACTATTGATTTGGCGCATCCACTCACTGATCCCACTGGCATTGCGCTCACTTCAACCTACATTATACATCCCATTAAGACTCTAAAAATAGATTTATTATTTGTAAATATGGATCACAAATTAGCATATGGTAGGAAAATAGAATTAAAAAAATGGTTACATCTCTCATATCTTGGTCGACGCCCATCTTGGCTTGTGGTGGCAATAAGAACTTCCCTTTGGTCAATTCAGATTCAATGTAACCGGGTGTCACAATTGTTATACCTATGTCTGATCCAACTTCCACTCTCAATGTTTCATAAAGACTCACTAATGCTGCTTTACTTGCCTGCAAGAGTATTCATTTTATAATATATGAAGACTATTGAACAAACATGAATTGAAAACAGAAATATAGAAATCTGACTTTACATTATAGATACTCCTTCTAGGTGCTGGCATCCAAGAATCAGCAGATGACAGTACCACAATTTTGCCTCTGCTGTTTCTCAGGTGTGGTAAAGCAAAACGTGTTGTGTAAACTGATCCCCAAAAATTTGTATCCTACCAAAAATAAAACTCATTATTTAATCAATTATTATTTAACTAAATTATATATTGATAATCTATAGATTAACGCCAATTACCATGACAGGTCTCAAATCGGTGATATCAGTTACTTCTTCAAACAAAGTGGCAGCACTAATTGCAGCATTGTTTACTAGATGATCCACTGCATCAAAGATAATTAACACACACTAAACAGTGGTATACTATTATAAGATATGAATATTGGTTTAAAGAATTTAAGCAATGATAGTGACATACATCTTCCAAAATGTTGAACAGTTTCATCAATCAATCGTAAACAATCTTCAACCTTAGAAACATCTGCACGCATTATAATAACATCAGGAGATCCATAATCACGCGCTCTATCAGCAACTTCACGCAATGCAGTCTCTCTTCTAGCAGAAAGTGCTAATCGAGCTCCTCTCTTTGCATACTCGTATGCCAAATGCTGCAAATATTCAAATCAATATAATCTTACTGTTACATTTTTTCTAAAGACCATAAGCCAAATTTATCATGTCAATTTCTAATTCACTATTTTTCTAAATCATTTATTTATTTTTCTTAAAAATTCTATGGAGGCATCATTTTTTTTATTCGCTCAGACATCTAAATTCTAAGACCTCACACACAATTGCAAAGTTTCGACTTTGAAACCAAAACATAAGCTTAACAAATTTCGCATTTTACTTATTGAGCTACATCATATATCATATACCCTCTAATAATGAACGAATACTATCATAAAAACATATTTTGAGTTATAAAAAATAAACTTATAATAGTACTACAATTTTGTAATAAATTTGTGGGTGATAGATCTGAATTACCTCTCCAATACCAGAGGAAGCACCAGTGATATGAACAACTTTACCAGCAACATTTTCAGTGAAGATGGAATATATAGTGAAAAGGAAGAGTTTGAATGCCCAATAAGGTGGTAAGAAAAGAGCTAAGGAAACGAAGGTGAATGGAGGAGCTACTATGTTGAGGAACTTATGAATAAGGTCCATATCATTAATCACTAACAAAATGAATTTGAAGGTGAATTTAATATGAAAATTTGGAATGTATTTATATAGTGTGATATGGAGGGAAACGTGGCAGCACCGAATGTGAAGTGTAGGACATGTGTCTGAAAGAGACATGACAGAATATCGATCGATCGGTGACTACTGTCTCAGTCTCTTGTTCATACAATTTCAGTCATGCTGTCTTGCGGTTTCTCTCAATCGTTTATCATTAATTAGAACGCAACTTTCTAGACTTGTTCCAGTTCCTTAGATGGAATGGAACATTATTGATATATTAAAACAAAGTACCACTCTGAAAAAGTTTTGATTTAATTTTTAAAATCTGTTTTTTAGATTTTAAAAGTTTGTTTCGTAATCTAATTTTGAAATTTTATTTTTAAAAACTGTTTTCTATTTATTAGTTCGGGAAACTGAAAAACTAAAACAGGAAGAAAAAAAAATTTAATTTTTAATTTTCAATTTTTTGAGAATAATCAAAAACACTGAAAACATGTTTTTTCATTAATTAGAAAAAGAAGTATCTTCTGAAACAATACCTTCTGAAACAAGTATCTCCGCCGAAGTGTAAAATTGCAACAATTCCTTCTGAAACAAGTATCTTCTATATGCCTTTCCATCTTGTAATGTGTTTTGAACTAGTGCAACATCACAAAATTTAAAAGATACATATTTTTCAATTATTATAAATAAGATTTAATTAAATATTTTTACAGTTAGAGACGAGAATAGGTCAGATCGATAGAAAGGGGTCTAGTTTACGGTCTACAGTCTATTTAACGATATATGTTAAAATGAAATAAACTTTTAAGTATGCTAATAGACTATACTAGACTTCTATCAACAAGATACTCAAGTCTAAAAAGTAAATCTATGACAAATCATAAGTCAAACTTAGGCTTTGAATTTTTTAACAGGTCAAACTCATGCCTAATAAAACCTAGCTCGACTCAGTCTATTTTCACCCTTATTTGCAGTTTGAATTGATCATGAAGCAAAACAATTATCATATGTAAACTTAGAATATTTGCGATTCTATTTGGTTTAGATGACAACTCTAAAAAAATTATATACAATTCAATTCAAATTATTGCAATTTAAATTGAATCGTTTCGACTCATACAGATCATCATTTGTAAAATATTATTTTAACATTGATATTTTAAAAATACTAAATTATAAAATTGCATTAAAATAATTGATTTGAAGCATAACATTATATATAATATATTAAATATTAAGATTACGTAATAATATCATCGATTATATTTGAAACATATGAAATTTCATAGTAATAAAAACATATCAAATTAAACAAATATGTATTATAAAAAGAAATCATTAAAACTAACAAATAATAATTTTTTACAATATTTGATCTTACTAGTAAAAAAATAAATAAGTATTAAAATTTATGTATGTTACTGGTTTAGTATTTCAGAAGGACCAAAAGCTCGATCAACCTTTGTTTGACCTTAGATTAATTATAACTAGTTTCAGTCGTAAAACGACTATCATCTCTAATTTTAACGACTTAGGGGAGATAAATGCAAATATCATTGTGCAGTATTGACTAAGCAGGGACAATTTCCACACTACTATTCTTATACATTAAAATGTACTTTTTCTACTTTGCAATACCACTCGTCTCAAACAACTACTAACTTTATTGTAGTTTTTTAGTCTAAACTTAATTTCTACATCGAAAATTTATTATTTAATTATTTTTTAAAATATAAATAATTTTACAATTAACTCACTTTTAATTAAAATAAATGTTACAAAATTAATTAATTCAAACTAATTTTTAGTCAATGCAAACCAAACATACAAGAAGCATCACTTTGAAATAATTTTGAACATAAATACTTCATCTTTTTTAAATTTAAACAACATTATAATTTTCTTTGATTATATTAAGAATAAAAAAAATATAAAAGTTATTATAAAATATATATATATATATATATATA
>JBBPBR010000003.1:4034877-4090235 GCA_037974775.1 Cicer pinnatifidum | reverse complement strand
AAACTGACACTAATTAGAAAAAGAGGGGTATACTAAATGCCCCTATAGCTATCATTTAAGCTATATCGAATGATATTTATTATTATCTCAATTATAACTAATAGAATAAATTGTTTTAAAAAAAAACTAATAAATAAAATGAAATAATATTCTATATACAAGGCATTTAATTCCACACGATTCAATTTTTATTTTTGTTACTCAACGGCATTCAATATACTTTTTCACCTTTCAATTTTGAAACATGAGATTTAATTAAATTTATCTAATTATAAAAATATCTTATTACTTAATTGTAAAAATATCTAAAAGAATTTATTCTATTTCACTTAATTTTGATTTTGTTCCACTCCATTTCACACTATAAATTTACTCTCTCTGGCCAATAACACAAGGCCCATTTAATAAATTTACAACTAAAAATGAGCGATGCTAATACGTGTCTTTATGACAAATATTAAAAAAAATTATAAATAGTAATTATATTTTGAAAAAAGAAAATATACAATTTTCAATAGAAGAAAATGTATAATTTTCAATAGCAATTAACTATTAATATGTGTCCATAGAACATATGTTAGACATTTTCATTAGTTAATAAATAGTTCTTATATCCTTTATTATATAAGAAAATTGAATTATAATTTAATTGTTTTTTATAAAAAATTTAATTAATCAAATATCATTTTTAATCTGAATTATCATTTGATCCATATTATAAATTAACTATATCATTTTTAATTAATCAAATTATAATTTAATTGTCTTTTATAAAAAAATTAAGATAATAGTTAATAGTAATAAATTTGAAAACAATGTCTTCTAATTTTTCAAAATTGCCCTTATAAATATTGATCTCATAGTTTAAGTATTTTATTATTTGCACCCTTTTCCCAACTCCTCACAAGAGAGAAAGAGAGAGAGCCTATCATTTTCATATAGAAAATAAATAAAGGTATATTTTAAAGAATAATTAATATAATCACCTGTATAGAAATAGTTTTATAAAAAGAGATAAGCAAATGTCACGATAAGTTTATTTTTTAAATTCTAAATTAAGGCAGTATAGTTTATAATTGATAAAAAACAATGTTACTCTATTTACGCATATTTTTCTGTCATGAAAAATTCCGTCGAATCGAATTACATGCATGATACAGTAAGTTAAAAAGGCCGAAATATCGCTCGTTGTTAGGCAAAAGGTTAACATATCATAGTGAAATTATTTCATTTTCTTGTTTATAATTATGTAAGATGAATGAGATGATGCGTTGTGGAGCCCATCCATAACATTTTAGTGGGCCACAAAAATATGCCCACTTACCCAATCATAGACATCCTTAAGGTGAGTTCCATTAAAATGTGTTTGGCAAAAATATCTTATTAAATTTTGGAGATTAAATTTATATTTTAATATACATTAAGATTTTTAAAAAATTACAATTAAATATTTTTTAGAATATTTTATAATTTTACAAAGAAAAATATTTTTTTTTCTTCAAAAACTTCATCTAGAGATGAATTATATTGATTAATCCGATCAAATTCGAGCCATTCCAATGTTCCAATTTAAAATATGGGAGAATTATGACTGATCATGGGTCACACAAATTTACAAGTGAACAAATCCGACCATTTCACTTAAAATTCTAGTATAAAATTTAATTTTTAAAGGTGAGTCTCTCAATTTTACTTAGTCATCATACAAGCATCGATAAACATATCGAAAATCTAATAGATTTTTCTTAAGTAAATGAATTTTAAAAATAAAATCAACATAACGTTAAAGAAAATAAACATTCCAATAAATAAAAAATTACCTGAACGAATTCACCAAATGACCCGCACTAATTGAAATTCCATAAATCGGTGTAAAATTATTAGAATTAGACATGTAAATTACAATTATTTACAGTTTGACAAAATTGAGTCCAAACTCGCACATATTCGACTATGTTCATCCCTAATCTAAGAGGTGGGAGGGAGAAAAAAAATGTAATCTATTATATAAAATATATAATAGGATGTGTGAGTTTAATTAATTTAATGATTCTTAACGACAGTTTTATCTTAAAAGCCACATGTAATTATAAATATCATTTTTGTAATATTCGACTTTTTAAGATATTTTTTTACATGTAAATATTAAAAAATTGGTGGGTTATGTTTATTTTTAGGGTTTGAATTTTATATCTCCTATTTCTTCGACACTTCTAATTAAGTTCATTCAATATGTTGTAGGCTTGAGATGTTTAATAATAATGATGCTATACTTTATGGTATATTTACATCATTGACTCGATTTGTGGAAAACTTTGGATCCTATGGGGATATACAACGAAATAAAGGAAAAGAGAAAACTGAGAACATTCCTTCCTTTCACGAAGCCAAATTCATGTTGTGCATCTCATGTTAGTTTATCATTATAGAATGCTTATACAACACGTTTTTTTCCTGTTGCCAAAATGGGCACGTCTTCTTTCGGAATATAAAACAATACTAATGTGCTAAATGAAATTAAAAAGATAAAAAATGGAGAAATCAAATTCAATAAACTTGGACATTCTGTAATTGAGTCAGCCTTCCGCGAGGACATCCTTTTTTATCATTGAATTTTATGGGTTTCAATAGAAAAGTCTCTAACTTTTTGACATATAAAATTGGAAATATAATGTTAGCATATAGTAGTTTCTTTTTGGCAAATGCATGTACTATTGTTTATCAGATTCGATGTTAATTCACTAAATCTCCGGTCCATCTTATACATTAAATTAGTTTAAATTTTGAATAAAAGATACTTTTTTTTTTTGACGAATTTTTGTTTATAGTTTAAAATGGAGGGAATAAGTGTGATGCATTCAACTCTTATGTACTAGTAGTTTGGTATCCTAACAAGTTGATGTTGGAATATCAGTAACTCACTATGATTTTGTAAAGCTATAAGTTTTAAATTTGCAAAATTACAATGTGTCACCATGATTATAAAAAATTCACCGTGATGTTAAACTTTGTTTATATCATGAACTTGTTTCCCAGTAATTAGATTCATTTGATTTTGTCCACATGTTGACATTTTTCTCGCTCTCATGTTACAACTCTTAGGAAAATGCATTAATGCTTCACACTTCCCCCATTATATATAACAGATGCATGATTTATGCTATAACCCTAACGTGCAACCTGTGTTATTACTTATAATAAATCAATGGAGAAACATGAAACAATAATCCCTATTTCATCTTCACCAGCTGCTTCTCCTTTCGATGTAAAAGCTGGTAATAACTCTAATATTCCTGTTAAAAAGATAGAATTTCTAAAAACTAAAAGGGAGGAGATAACAGGCCAGAAAGGAGGCAAAGAAATCATGAAGCACAAATATGTATTCCAAACAAGGTGTCAAATTGATATATTAGACGATAGGTTTCGGTGGAGAAAGTATGGGGAAAAGTCGATAAAAAACACCAAATTCCAAAGGTTTACCTCATTCTTATAAGTTTTTATTAGATTCCATAGTTGTAGCGTAAGTTCTACTATATCTCTTGCGATTAATATAAATTTATACATTCTTTAAAATTTAGAAATTAACTATTATCATGCTAATTCAACATTCTTTAGAATATTTAGACCACTTTTAAATTTATGGGAGAGGAGACGCTCGTAAATGAGCTTTATAACCTGCAACTAGTCCCGAGTTATTTGGGTTCCAAATTATTTTTCCTGCTTTTAGAAGTTACTACAAATGCACTTATCAAGGGGCAATGTAAATAAACAAATCCAACAAGATTCCAAAGACAAGCAGGTCGGGTAACAACTTATGAATCGATGCATATTCTCCCTGTCGAGAACGCACCTGAAATCTTCAATAAAACATTATCTGAAAAATTGGTAAATAGCACACAAACAGCTCAAAGTTTCAATATAATGTAAGAACTACACACATGTTATAATAATATTTCAAAAGTAGTTATTTAAACCCCATAAACATGTCTTAATTGAGAAAAAGACCATGCTACAGAATAGTTACTAAGATAGAAATCATTCTTACATATTTTGAAACCTCCAGGTTTTTGTAACTTAAAAGATAGCTTGACAGTGGAGAATGAGTTGCTGGTCAGCATACATACATTTGAGGGTCTAAATTCTGAGACAATTCTAACCTTAAATTGTCAACAGTCCAAATAAATAAGGTACTACAAAACTATAAATGATCCTTTAATACACCAAAAGATAGTTAGTTCACTTGAAGAGATCGGTCTCTTAACCGATATCTGTTTATATTTTCTAGTTTTCTTTGCTGTATACGCAAAGGTATATTCACAACCAAGATTGCCGGTGTCATAGGACAAGAAACACTTCCCCCAGAGATGTTACTTCCCAGCATTTGAATCTGATATGTCTTCTATAACACCCTTCCCATCAGAAGCATCAAAATAGAAAAAGTTTTTTAGGGGGTCCCCTTTCCCAGAAATTGCTTTGATAACCTCCTGTGGTGTTACAATAGTTATAATCTAATCAGCTAATATTTCAAAACAGCTTATTTGGTAAACCACAATAACCAATAAAATACCTGTCCAAGGATTCCCCCAATAACAGCACAAACTGGAGGAAATTCAGTTGTATCTGTCACCAATCTTTCTAGTAGAGTATCAGGCACATGAGATTCATTGAAAGACTGTAACATAAACAGAAGGATCAGATGAATAATTTATTTAACTTTAGAAACTTAAATAAAAAATTCCAACAAGCATACTTGGGCAGTACAAATCTCCTTTTTCAGCTTGAGAACATTGGAAAGATCTGCATTTGAAACTTCTCCTGCACTACGTCCTTCGATATCTTCAAACTTCTCTATTACTGCGACATATGAAATGATGTTATTTATTGTAAATATGTCTATAGAAAGAACTATCATGCAATTGCAATCGATAAACTTCAGGCAGAAAATAAGTTTTATTCCCACATACAAGACAACAATTGTGTAATCTAAGCATTCTCTCCATTGGGCATGTCTGGTCTGACTTGATAAACATGACAATCCACACTGAGTCAGTTATATTGGAAGACATTGGTTTGAAAAATTGGTTCAGTATCAAATCCAATCCAAATCAACTACCATTGGTTCAATTCTTAAATTTATCTTAACACATTCAATTACCCAATGAACTTTGTATTTGTTAGAAAGCTTTGTAAGTTATGCATTTAAGACTTTAATACCTCAAATCAAAACTGTTCCTATATTTTTTATCTGTTCATTGTGACACTCACATTTAGCATCACTGCTTACTAAGTTTCTCAGATCACATTGTCATATTTCACATAAGATATTCATGAGGGGAATAGAAGTATGGTCCTAGAAAAAGTTGAATGTTAACTAAATGTAATATCAACCATTGAAATTGATTCTATTATTGTATAGAATCAAGACTGGAATAGTGGAACGTTGCCAACTCAATATTAATAGAATAGACCTGAAAAAAAAAAAGGCAGAAAGCAAACAAAGCCGACTAAATGCGATCAGGTTGGATTTCCTTTACTCCAAACTAAGACAAGCCATGAATACCCCTGTCAACTTAAGTTTGATACTTAATTGATTTGAATCATTTTTTCTATTTCAAGTATTTTATTAAAAAACTATAATGTTTATCAAACCTCTCATTGCAAAGTAGAGCTTTGACATTCTCCTGTGAAGTGCCCTCCAAGGTACTGATAAAGCATCCTGTACCAAAAAAGAAAAAGGTGTAACCATTAATTACGAAGTAAATTAAGTAGCGCACATAGAGAAGCTACAAATGACAGATGAAAGGATCAAGACAGAATTGCATGCATAATAACCCAAATCAAAGATTGGCGATTTGAACTACATATAGGCCAATTTTCTTTATGGAAAATCAAAATGGATGCTGATTTTCAGTCTGCTCTTTTGCCAAGACATCACTTGGAACATATTGCAGATCTTGAGGGTTGCACTCATCAAGACCCTAAGTTAAAAAGTAAATACTATTTTGAGACATTAACAGATTTTTATCAAAAGATACAAAATGGACGATTGCAAATGCAACAATAATGAATTAAGACTGGCATACCTCAAAACTTGGATAGTTTAGATGGCATTCAATAGTTTCCTCCATTTTTTTCTGCCAAGGATGAATGAACAATTAAAACAAAATTAGAGGTTGCTGTAGAAGCAAGCAGTGTCCCCTGATGGTTATCATCTAGAACTTCGCACCGCAAAAGCAATTTGCTAGTTGTTACAAAGATAAGTGAAAAAAACACAAGGTTTAGAAATTTCTCAATAAATCATAATTATCAAATAGCCAGCAAACGACAATCCACAACCATAAGCATCATTAAGAAAACAAGCATTTATTAATTCATATATCCCAACCTTCACTTTGTCTATGAATTCTGCTTGTTGAAATTGTCATTAAATTTTGGCATGACCTCTAACACGATAATTTTATAGATTTCATATTCCTTACTGTCATAAATAGAAGAGTAATTAATGATCTCTTATGAACCATCATCGTGCAAAGGCATGGGTATTGATACAACAAATCAAAGTAGATAATATCAAGTCACAAAAGCTGATGATTTGCTATGACAATAAGATCAACAAGAGTGATACCTTTGAATATTTATAGTCCTGCAGATCAACAAAAATTTCACCACAAGAATCCCTACAGTCAACAGCATAAAATGCTACACGTTTTGATGCTTTCCGACATTTGGCATTGGCTAGTTTCTATATCAAAATAATAAAATGTCACTAAGAATGTATGAAGGAAATTTATAATATCAGAAAGCCATTAAGTAGTAAAGAACACGGGTACTACATAAAGCCACTGAGAAACACACACACACAAACATGTATATATCAATAAAGGAATTTCCACAGTACTTTGGCTGAAAGTGAGCAACAACTGACAACAACAACATCAAATTTGCTGAAGAATTCCACATCAAAACTTGACAAATCACCTGAAGCCAAGAAGAAAAACAGAAAATAATAAACAACAAGATATAACGTGAAAAACTGAAAAAAGAAAAAAAGAAACAATGCAGAAGAAAACAAATTAAGTAAGGACAGGATGCAAAAAGAACCTTTTTCCACAGAAACACGAACCATAGGATTGAAGTCTTTAAGTGAATTACAACAAAGCTGAGCAATGGTCTTTCCACTATACACATTCTCATCAGGAGGAATGAGAAAGTTCGAGGAAAGTACTTCCTCAGTGACCATTCGATCATCGATTAAGGTCAAACTACCTACTCCAGCCAGAACAATATTTTTGCAAAACTAAACAACAACAACAAGAAAACCAAACTCCTTAGTCCTTACACATTATAAGACAAACATGACAAATAAAAGTGCATAACAAAAATCAAATCAAATCAAAAAATCACAAAACACATTTTACATTCTTTAATTTTTTGGAACGAAGTCAAATTAAGGTAACGGATAGACAAGTTTTAGGTTTACCTCAGCTATAGTTCCTTTCATTCCATAGACTAATACATGAGCTTTGCTTAATCTAAAACAACAAAGTCACACATAAACTCAAATCAAAACGCTAATGAGAAATGCTTAGATTACTATTATGAAACACAACAAACAAATAAATAAGTTAGCATATTAAATTAGGTTAGAACTCTGAAGTAACAAAAATAAATAAATAAACTAATTTAGTAAATGGAAAGAAGGACGGACCTTCTTTGAGCATCAGCACCCCAAACCCTAATTTGACGGTCATACAAAGCTGTCTCTTGCGCCGTCAATTCCTCGCCGTCCATTTCCAACCGCAACCTGTTTCACGACGTTTTCGGAAATTTCAAATTGGATTTCGAGAATTCAAAAAAAAAAAAAAACCACTGAAAGAAGAAAGTGAACGGAACCCACAATGAGTCAGAAACTAAGAAAGAGAAAGTCACGCTGAAATTTCAGTGAACTGTGAAAATTCGTATCAGTCTAAGGGCGCGGAGGGGGTATCGTCGGTGAGTGAGTGAGTCTGATGAACTCAGGGAGCGGTTATAACTAAATTGGGCTTTCTATTAAAGTCCTGATAACGATTTGGGCTTTTGTTGGCCCATTGTGGAAGAGCTGTTACCCTAGACAATATTTTGTAAATACACCATTTTATTTTAGCTTATATTATCATGCAGATAATAATTACCTTCCAAAATACGTTTCAAAAAGTTAACTTTATATTTTTATAGTAAAAATAAACTAAAAGAATTGCTAGTTCTAAAGTGAGAAATTGTTTTATCCAGCTAGAAAATAGTATGCATCAAGTTAAAATATTGGGTACGTTCAAATTTATGGAATTTTGATTTCTTTAAAATGAGTAAAGTGCAATGAAATAAAAAAATTATTATTTTAAAATGATATATCTATAATATCCAACTTATTTTATTTCATTTGTTTGATAGAACATGGCTTTACCATTTGCCAACACAATTTATTCCTGCCAAAGAAAGAATTGTACCTATATGTTTTATATTCATGGTTTTTTCCCTTGCCTTCAAATGTCTTGACCGTGGATTTATCAATGATAATAAAAGAGATGTGTTATTTTGATATTCAAATTTGATGACAGTTTAATTGGTTAAAACGCTGTAAAATTATAATTAATTATATTTAATAAATATAGATATTGTAGTTCATTCATAGTACATTTTACACAATTAATTATAATTTTATCAACCATAATTTTTATATATTTAAACATTTAAAAATTGTAATCGATGAAACTCAAAACCATATTCATTAAATAAATAAATTACGAACACTTGTACTATTCATTAGTCATCTCCACCAAACATAATAAAATTGTAGTCCTAAATATTTGAAGTTGAAATGTGTTAACAATCAAATAATTGTGAATATTGTTTGCAAATTTATGTGTGGAAAGGAACTATTTGTGATAAGAAAATAAAAAGGGTGTAGACTGGCGATTTCCAGGGGACCGAGTTTAGGTGCCGAAAATATTTGGTAAGGTCAAGAGTAGAGGTTTAGACATGCTAGTACTGACAAATTTGTAGTATGTGACTAAATGTGAGGAAGTAAGTATTTACTGTCATTTAATTGGTTTGAATAAATTGGCAGACAAAACGGTGTTGTTGTAAACTTGCCTAGAAAATGGAGAAAGGATGGTTACAATTTTCCTGTTCCTGGAAACAACACGCTTCGTCTTTTCAACCTCAGCAACATATAATATCGATTTAAGTCCTGCGACAAGGAAAATCATAATAGTTTTTAGTGTGATATTTTTAATGCCACAGTGAAACAGAATATTTATGCTTAGAAATTTTATATAGAAACGGTGAGATGGTACGGTGGTGGTGGACAAAATATGACTGAAAAGTTGAAGGAGTTTCAGTTGGGTGTGACAAACCTGTATGAGTTGGAATATCATGATTCCGCGCTAGTTTTGCATCACGCCGCATCATGATAAAATAAAACGAACGGTAATAATAAAATGTAGGAGTACTTGATTTTTCCCTGGACTGCCACAGTGACTAGTATTCAATAAGTTTGCTTTTTATCTAATGTGTGGGGGCATGCTGCTTTTTGCCCATATACTTGTGCTACTGTTTAATCATAAACCATTAATAATTCAATTTCAACTTCGATAATTGGAAAGCCTTTTTCTTTCCTATTTTGACGAGGAAACAGAGGGTCGGATTCAGTGGCCCTAACTAGCAGTTTATTGAAATCTTAAAAGTTCTCCCCAGTGCAACAGGTTTCCACCTCACTAATTTAATTCCACCCAACTTTTTAAATGCACCCAGTTTTTTTTTTTCTTCTTAATTATATACAAAATAATTAACTACACAATTAAAACCGCATGCAAGCCTACTCTCACCGTTATGAGATCGTCCTATTAAAATATAATTAGTCCATATCTCATTATTTTAAATTTAATAATAATAATGAAAAAATCCGATTAAAATTTCAACAATCTAATTTACGGAACACTACATCTGCCTTCAAAGTAAGACATGTATGTAATTTTTAATGCAAACTTTTTGGTAGTTATATGGTTTATTTTAATTTTAATTTTAAATTTAAGGTCCTGTTAACAAGAGTCATTATGACAATTGTTAAAAAAATTATATAAATAGAAATTTTATATTATAAATTTTTTAGGAGGTGGACACACCACTTTCAAGACAAATTTTATATATTTAACTCCTTTACATATTTATGCGAATTTAAAGGACTTGGTCACTCCTTTCACTATTGACACAAATATATTATTTTAATTAATTTAGGTCATAGACATAACAAACATCCATCTCGTAATAATACCGTATTTTAAAAGAGAAAATGAATTATGAAAATTATGTGCATTAAGGTCATGCTATTTGGCTATACCCTTGCATTTAAACCTTTCTCCCCAACAACCTAAAGTCTATATTTTAGGGAATCACGTTTTGCTAACAAATTTGGTACATAAATACAAACCGAAAGGCAATTACAAATTATAATTAAGCTGTAAACTATGGTAACTCATATCTACATACACAAACAGGCCCCATGTAAAGGCAGTTGACAATAATTGACACTAGCTCCAGGCAGCAGGATCTTCATGTCCCAGACCAGAGTCTGCAGTGACTAGTCGCAACTCACTAGCTTCCATTTCCTAACCCATCTTACTTTCTTTATTTCTATTTTTCTCATATATACTTTTCTTGGCAATATGTAAAATATACTGCTTGGATTTGTTATTGTACGTAGCTGAATCATTAGGCATATAGGCATATTATATCATATATTCGTTATAGTTTTTTATTTAAATAGTTGATTTTAATAATTAATTATTATTTTTATTAGTTGTACTAACGACATTGCTCCAAAATTAATTAGTTTCTTAAGAAACTTAAATTCCACATAAAAGTTACATATTTAGTAGTAAAGTAGACATGGATATACATAGGTTTGAGTTTAAACTATAATTAAATTCTTTCATTTTTTACATTTAAGATGTATAAATTTAATTACAAAAAAGTCACATGATTAATTACCATTTAATCTGATTTGAGATTGTGTGTTTTTGAGATACCTCCTTTCTTTCGAGTTACATGTTTAGAGTGAGCTCATGCCAGAGCCATAAATTTGAAGCACTAGAGACAAAATATTATTTTTCGACTAAAAACGATATTCATTCATTCATTTAAATTAATAAAAATTATATTGATCGAGAATAATACAATTCAAAATTGTTATAATTAAAATTGATGAATATATGAACAAACTAACAGCATCTAAATCAATAGTACAAAATGACAAAATGCTAACGAACATGTATGTAGAGCTGTAACATCGACGACGATAAAATCATTTATTGAATATGAATTTGCACTTGATCGAAGTTAACCTATCTATTTGAATCAAACAAATATCGTACAAAGACGAAAAAATTAAATATATGTCAAAAACACTTATATAATCAAAAGGAGAAGAAAAAAAAGAGGTATAGAAGTGATTTCAAGTTAAAAAATTGTCTTAAATCACTCATCTTAAATGGATGAATAAATAAGATCTAAAAATAAGAAGATAAATTTTTTTTACCGCCACCAGACTTTTTACATTTTTAGGTGTTGAAGGAGGGACCAAATATTTATATTTTAAAATTTCCATATATATATATATATATATATATATATATATATATTAATAATTATATTATTAGTATTATATTAATTTTTTTTAAGATAATGTGAGATTCATGCACATTTTATCAAATATTAATTTTTCATACAATATCAAGACTAAGTAAGGTGTTTTTGTTTTGATTTTTATCCAAATATAAAAATACTAACTATTTTTTATGGGTCATACTGTATATGTTTGCTATTTAAGAAAAATATGAGGAGCAAAACAAAAATAGTTATAATAAGCACTTGGTGATCCCCGTCGAAAACGTCAATTATAAAAATAAATATGTTAGCATGAGGCTTTAGCCTTCCAAGGGACAACGAGGATCTCCCTTATACTGTATTTATATTTGGTTGATAAAAGAAAGTGACATATTCTTTTAACTCCAAATTAAACTAATAAATATCAATATTGATTATAGTGAAATTTATCATTTTTTTTTTAAAAAAAGTGATAGAAAAATAAATTAAAGAAAATATATTATTTTTGTAGTTGTTGTATTGGAGAGAAATTAAAAGAAAAGAAAGGTGAAATTTTATTTTTGCTTAATTACATTCTTGATCCTTCTATTATTATAAAATAACGGAAATAGTCTTTCTATTTTAAAAGTCAGACAGTTTTGGTCCCTTTATCGGATTTTTGAATTAAAAAATGATGATTCGACATATCTTAAATGAGGTGACATATAATCCTATGATATAGAACCGTTTAAATCATATAATTATTCATATATCATTAATTAAATTAAAAATATGAAGAAAAAAAATCAAAGTTGAAAGTTATCTTTTTATGGCGTTTTATTTTAATTTCATGAGTATTAATCATTCTATATCAACGTATAATATATCACGATATGTAAAACATTATATGTCACTATTTCTAATTAAAAAATCAGATAGAGGGATCAAAGTTGTTAACTTTTAAAATAGGAAGATCAATTTTGTGAATCAGTAAAAATAAAAGAATTAAAATTACAGTGAAACTTTTTATTTTTATCTGTTTGATTTTAAAGAAAATAAGAGAAAACAAAACGGAAGTCTTTCAAAATGACAAAAATATACCAAAATACAAAATATGATAAAAAAAAATGGGTGAATTTGGAAATAAAGAAAAGTGATTCATTTATTTTCAAAATGGAGAGGGACACAATTGTGTGACTCAATGAATATTTTCCATCTTCTTTAATTATTTATGAGAAATCAAACATGAAAAAATTTCAAAAAATGTGTTTTCTTTCATTTCTTCAACTTTTCTCTTTCCTTCCCTTGGTCCAAACACATTGTAAGAGTTTATTTAGTTCAATACAGGAATAATAAGGGAGAAATTTTCTTAATCAATATTGTATTTGGTTCAAGGGAGTTGAATAATTGGACATTTTTTATCGAAAAAAATCAGATATTTTTATCGAAAAAATCAGACATTTTTTATCGATGAAAAAAATAAAAAAACTTTATTTAAAAAAAAAAACGATTCTTTTTTAAAAATGTCGGCCTAGGCCAACTAAACCCACAAAATTTGAGGGAACTTTTAATTTTAAAAGTCTTCTAAATTATTAATTTTTTTGCCCCTCCAACATATAAATGAGATCAATAATTAAGAAGTTTTTCAAATTGACGTTTATGTTCAATCATACATTTAATAAAATTTAACAAAATATTTTGTGCAGAGTTGAAGCTACTAAGAGTGGTGTAATGGTAAGATGTTTGAATAGTGTATGCATGGAATTTTAGGTTGAGATAGCATTATTGTACACTAAAAAGAAATAATGGTGCTTCTCCTGCGGTGAGCAGGGCGCCATACCGTAAATATTTGACAGAATCATTAATATGAGAATTCAATTATGCAGCATCAAAGTCGCAGATAGGACACGAAATTAAGACATATAGGGTAAAAATTGTCACGTGGTGGGAAGTGTTTGGGCAAATGACATTTTATTGTGTCTCATAATTGTTGTGGCTTAAATCAGCAATGTATCTAAACCTGGAGCCCTCTAAATTAATGCTCAGCGTCTACTTCAAAGCCCCACCACCAGGACTCATCATTAGTAATAGTCCCTGCTAACAAACTACACTCCAATAATGTTACTACTATTTTTCTAAACGGCAAAATCAATCATTTATATAAAATAAGGATACTCAAACTTTTTTTTTGGTAAAATTTTTTAGGACGATCGAAATTTCTTTTAAAATATGGAAAGACCTTCAAATTTATTGGATATTTATAAAAAAAATTACATACGAAGAGCAACTAGACACTACATATAAAAAAAATTAATCTATAAAATAAAATCACAGCCAGGTCTAAGATATATACTCAAAATTTTTATTTACTTAAAAAAAAATTAAAATATCATATTTTTTTAATAGAGGTATTTATGGATAAAGATGAACTTGTAAAACCAATATACAAATTAATTCAATTTAGATTTCGACTCAACCTATTTACATTTGAGTATAACTCAAACCAATAACTTAAATTCAATGATGTTCAATTTAAGCAGTGTATTTAAGATTCTTAATGAGTGCATTCGAAAATTCAACTCATTGACAAGTGTTTTGTTGGGTTAATAGATGTATTGTAAGTATTAGAAGATAAATTATGATAGAATTTTATGATTTTTAAAATGTTCAAGTATTTAAATTTAATTCATTTATTTTTAAAATAAAAAATTATTTTTTAGGACTCATGTACCTATTCTAGTTTAATTTGTTCATAATCAGACTGCTTTAGTTCGAATTTTATGTAAAAATCACGGTTGAAAACTCAACCCAATATGTATATACGTTTATTTTTTAAAACTATCATTAAGTTGCGTCTCTATGATAAAATTGTTTGTTTGTTTATTTTTTTTATTTTATAGGATCATGTGTTAGTTTTTTTAAATAAAAAAATTAATAAAAAAAATAAAATGAAATAAAATTAACAAAATATACATAATTATTTTTTAAAAATTACAAGTTATAGTAGTTTTATAAGAGCATCTCCAACGGTGAACTCAACATGGGTTCTTTAGATGAGGTCCATTGTGCCACATCATCTTGAAGGAACTCGTTCCTTTTTTACTCCATCGATGAACTCCATTTAAATAGGTTCTACTATGCCACATCACCCTCAATCGATTCATTCCTTCTATACGGTTTTAACTTTTAAAAAATCATAGTATATCTCATAACTTTAATTTATACATTAATATTTTATTTATATTTAATTTTATTATAACTTAAAATATTAATTTAAATATTCTAATTAATATTATTATACATTATTTTAATTTAAAATTAAAATAAAATTTTAAATTAAAATAAAATTGTGAAGAAAAAGTATGAATAACAAATTATTCCTATTAATGAGCTAACAATTGTAATTAAAGGAAAAAAAAAGGCTAACGGTGGTATATTAACTAAAAAAAAAGGTAATAGTTACAAAATTATTATTATTTAATAAATTAAAAAGAAGTTAACGGCTATAAATTAATAAAAAAATGATAAATTTATTATTATTAATAAATTAATAAAAGTTAACTACTATGAAGCACCGTTCCTTCCTGACAGTACGGTGATGACACCTTGGCACAACTCCAACCGTGAACCCACAAAAAACTAGAAGTTAAGTAATTACACGCTAACGGACGAACTTATTTTACCTCCCGAGAAACTTAGCGATCTCTTTGAATTGGTGTAGTTTGTTCAGGTTCTTTCATTTTGTCATTTCATTATCAACGGTTGGGAACATGTTCAAATAAGGTAGTTGTGTGTGTGATGTGTTGAACCTAAAAAGTCTTGAAAATTTGGTGTTGTCTACCTATGTTAGAGTTACTCCCACCTTGATTCCAACCTTATTGTTCATTAGAGGTATAGACGTGGTTATATTTTTTAACTAATCATATTTCTTTATTTGGTACAATAAGAATCACCGATAAATCTCAATCCTTGGTTATATTATTTAACCAATCACAATTCTTTCTTTAGTACCACAAGGATTACTACTAAGTCTCAGTATTTGTTATATTTTTTGACCAACTAGATTCATTTCTTTTGTATCACAAGATGGGAGTAGCTTAAATCATAAAAGAATATCACACACATATATAAAAGAAGGGGGTACTCCCTCAAAATAGATACCAATGGTTGTACACACAACTCATTATAGAGACACTAATCAGCCTTTGCATAGTCAAAAACACTTCCACAAGATTTACAAGAACACTCTAGTATGTTCCATTTAACCTATGTTTTTAGATTTTATTGGAATCACACTGTCAACGTAGGATTGAGTGAAAGTTCCAAAATGTCTAAAATCAAGGTCAAATTACATTGAGAAGTGATAACGAAGAATTAGATGCCAATTCAAACATACACTAAGATCTCCATTAACTCTAACTAAAAAAAATAAGTTTTAAAATATTTAGAAATTAAAAACACAAGTGTTTCTAATATAATTATGGATTTACAATTAAATTTATATATAACATATTTAATCCGTATGACAATAAATGTCGTTTAAAATTTATTGACATATATTAAAAAATATAATAATTAAAAAAAAATTTATTTTATTAAATTACTCATCATAACTATTAGTGAGTTTTTTATTATTATTAATTTAAATATAATAATATTTTATAAACTGTGCACATAGTAATTATTAAATAATAGTATAAAAAAATAGTTAAAATTGTATTAAAATTAAGAATAATATTTATTTTAAAATAACAATTTTTTTTGTTAAGTTGATATTGATTGTGAAATAGAAGGACTGACAAAATTCTAAATTTAAACTAAAGTTATAACGTATATAATGAATATGTCAACTATAATTAAATAAAAGAAAAATAAAGAGAATTTTTAAGAATCTATGAAAAAGGTGGACAGTAATACTCTTAAATAAAATCAAATTACTCCCCTATTTAAACTATTAAAAAATATTTACTTGATTTTAAATAATTAGTTGATCGGTACTATATCCAACAAAACTTAAAAGTCACATGATATTCTTTTAAGAATAATAGTTAAATAGAAACTTCATATTTTAGTATATATTTAATTTTCAAAAACCTTGTTGCGTTTTATTTTTAATTATAAAAATCAGATTATGTTTCATGATAGCTTTTAAACAAGAAGGCTGAAATTTTTTTATTGTATTCTGCAAATGTTTTGAAAAAAAAAACTTTTATATATGAACATAAAAACTAAAAATATTTCCACAAATTTGTCATCTTAAAATTGGAAGTGTTTTGTTTTGTTCCCCATTGTGGCTCCAGGGAGGGTGGGCTAGCTACACTCTACAGTCTACTCTACACTTGCAGGCTTCCATTTCCAAATTCCAACAAGTAAATACTTAAAAAATATAAATATAAATAAAAAGAAAAGAATAAAAAAAAATAAAAAAACCCAAGGAGGAAGACATGCTATGAAATATGAAACACAATTCCATATGCTTTGTCATGAGCATCCATTCTTTGTACTTCTCTTTTCCTGACTATTATTAAAAAGTTGAAAGCAACCAACAGCCTGTCCTTATTATGACATTATCTTCTTTCTTTTCCTTTCTCAACCTACACATACTGCTAAGAACCACTATTTTTAGTAAAATGAAAATTCTAAATTATTATAATATTTCGTTCGACTAGTTAAACACAACACACCCCTTTTCAGTTTCATTCATCTTCTTCTCTCTTTCTCTTTCTCTCTCTCAACTTTCAATACACACATATAAATATATTATTATCTACACTCCACAAATCCACAATTTCATCTTTCTAACAAGGTAGGGTTAGTGTTGACTCCTTCTTAACATAACATACAATCCTCTCTGTTTTTACTCTATTTAACTTTTTTTTTTAATTAAAAAACATAAAAGAAAGGAGAGAAAAATGAGTCGGTGGTGAAGGAAGAAGAAGTGAAGTTTCTTTCATCTTTCCTTTGTAGTATTTAGTTCCTTTTCTCACTTTTTGTTTGACAAAATTTCTTATCTTTTATTTTTAATAATAACATGTAGTTGCTTCATTATACTATTGTTTGTAACATTCTTATTGTAACTTCTAGTTTCCTTGGAACTCTCTCAACTTAGTTGTTAGTAGTTAGTCATTAATTATGTTTTTTTTTTAACACTTTTTTTGGTGCAGGTTTCTTCTTCTCTCTCTCTTACTTAATACAAACAAACCAATGTCTAATACGTTTGTATAGGATGTGCTTATTGTATGTCTTTCTATTTATTCTCCCTTTAAAAACCTTGCTAAATTGATGTTTCAATGTTTTTCCTCTAATCAAATAGAGATATTTTCAAAGTATCTTAGAGTTAAGATTGGTTCACTTATTTTGTGAATGTCTTGTTTAATGTTTATTCAGCCGTACTCTAAGTGATTGAATCTGCTACTTTTCATTTTTCATGCAAGAGTGAAAATCTTGAGTTATGGATTGGAATTTGAAAGCACCTTCATGGGAATTAAGTGAAGTGGATCATGAAGCAAGCTTAAACAACAACAGCATAGAAACAATGAATGATGGCTCAACTAGGAGTACAAGTTTTGAAGTTTACAGAACAACAAAAGGGGAATTTTCTGTTGACTTGAAGCTTGGTCAAGTTGGACATTCTGGCACTGAATCAATGGTTACAAAATCAAAAGATGATGTTGTTGGAATTACTAAAATGACCTCCTCCTCATCATCTTCAGGTTCATCTAAGAGAGCTAGAGCAATTAACAATGGTACTCAGATTGTGGCATGTCTTGTTGATGGTTGTCAAGCTGATCTTAGTAATTGTAGAGACTATCATAGGCGTCATAAGGTTTGTGAACTTCATTCCAAAACTGCACAAGTCACAATTGGTGGCCACAAACAAAGGTTCTGCCAACAGTGTAGCAGGTAGGTGCATGTTAGTACTTTTGTGTTATGCTTTCTCATGAAATTGTTCTCTTAATTAATGCATTTGTGTAACTAGTATACATCTAAATTATGTGCATGTATTATACTCATTATTCATGCTAATTTCATAACTATAGCTAGTTACTAATTCTTTTGCTTTATATGAATTTTAGAATCTTAATTTAGTTTTTCATTAGAAGAGATAGAAGCACTATTCTTTGTTAACAAAAAAAGGAATTCCAATTGATAAAGGCTATACTAACATGAAAAATACTTCCTTATTAATCAAGATAATCCCCTGCTAACACACTTGTTAATTAACGGTTAGTTTAGTTAACAATGTGTATTTGTATTATGAATCTAACTTGAGAGAGACCCTACCAAATTCTCTAATTAATTAATGTGGAGAAAGTGATAGTATTCTTGAATGCATTATGTTGATAAATCATGTACTTTGCCTCTACTTTTTTTTTTTAAAGCCTCGTAGTCATTTGATTTTACATATTAGATCTATTATATCAGAAATCACGGATAAAAAGAGAGACACCAGACACAACACTAACGATGAGCTACAATATTGGTGTAGGTTCCATTCACTGGAGGAATTTGACGAAGGAAAGAGGAGCTGTAGGAAACGGTTAGATGGACACAACCGACGGAGAAGAAAGCCACAAGCAGAACCTATAACTCGATCTAGTAGCTTTTTGTCCAATTACCAAGGTTAGATTGCTAACATTATCTGAGTGGACCCATATATTTGTCTAGATTTGGAGCAGACAATTGCTGAGTATCCCCACATAGGTACAGACATCTTAAAAGAGTAACAAAAAAACCACACAAATTAAATTACATAATGCACTTGAATTGTTGGATACAACCACACTATCCTTCATTTGGTCCACATGATTATGACAATCTAGTGGCCATCACTAAAAAACAACAACAACATGTCACTATGTCAGTTGTACACAAACAAAAGCCTTTTGCTTTTTCAAAGAGAGAAGGAAAAAAGCTATACCTACTAGACTGTCATTTCTAACAATTGCTTCAATAATTCTTCCATGATTTGGACATTTCTTCCCAAAACACATCATCATGTCTCACGAAATATTGTTTTGTTCTTTTTTATAAATAAATAAATGGAATGGGACACAGTTATTAGATATTTGCGTCTGTCTCTCGAATTATAACTGCTAAACTGACACTTTCATTCAACTAATAATTACAACAACAAAAAATCATCTTCCTTTAGAAAATGTTCAACTAAACAAGGTGCTATGTGTACATATACCAAGTATTAAAATACTTGCAATTAAAAGTTATGAAGCCATCAACTCTTTTTCTTTTATAACAAATAATTGAGCTATTTTGTTTCCTAATAATAAGAAATATTGACAATTTTTGAAGAATATTATCCATTTACCTTTTATTTTATGTTAGTTAGAATTCCACCTAAATGGACACATTTAATGAATATCTTGGGTGTTTGGGTGGGGGTCGGGGGAGTGTTTCCCCGCTTACGTCCCCATCCATTTCACATGCTCATGCCTTCATCTTTATGGAGATCTCATCAACATATAAAAAAATATTAAATTTATATTATTTTTAAGATAAATTTCATTCTATTTGAGATTGTTTGGAGATAATAGGAATAAAACTAATAAAATGTGTTTTTTATTGTAAGTTATGTTGATTTAAAAAAAAAAAAAAAAAAAGATGACAAAATAAATTATATTTGTTTTTAATTTATGTGTTTATAAATCAATATTGTAGTAATATTTTCGGAGACGAGGATTCCACGTACAAAGAACGATCCTTGTCCCATCCCCAACCATCTTTTAGAAGAATTTTCTTCCTGTTCTCATTCACATGGAGAAGAAATTCTCACCCCTCATATCCACAAATGGGACTGCATCAGTTGAGATTCTCCACTCACAAATACAAATTGACATTCCTAGACTCTAATCTCTTAAACAATATCTCAAATTTGAGTCTTATGAATGGAAAAAATATAATTGAAAGTAGTGGTATGTTAAAAGTAACTAACCAAATTCTCCTAACAGAGATTATTAATTATCAACAAAATCAATAAATACTTCGCAATGATAATTTACATAAAAATAAAAGTTTGTCGCAAGTCTTATTGACTTACTTTTTCTAATGAAAATGACCTTGATATAATAATAATAATAATACAAAAAAAAAATGTACACATAAATTATTTGTATTGTCTAATTTACATCGCAAACGTCGATATTATTAGGTTGAATATCATGTTCAGATTAGAATTTGAAATCTCAATTGTGTGAGAATTTTTTATATTTTTTATACGGATTTATAAAAAAAAAATAAAACTTATAAATTTACTTATATTTTGATGTTTTTCATTTATCAGGAACACAATTGCTACCATTCTCAAGTTCACATATCTACCCTTCCAGTGCAATGATGAATCCAACTTGGAATGGAGGAGATGTTAGAGTCCACAATCACAACCAACACCAACAAGACCTTTTTCTTGGAACTTCTCAAACCAACACCTACAAAGAAGGAAAACAAGTTGCATCATTCATACAAACTAATCATCACCAACCAACAACCACTCTCAACAACACAAACCAACACCTTCCAGAAGCTTCTTCCTTAAACCAAACATTTAGAAGAACAAACCCATTTTCAGACAAAATGTTCTGTGATAGTTTAACCAGTTCTGTTCACAACAACAACAACACTTCTTGTGCTCTCTCTCTTCTGTCATCACCAACACAACAACAACAACAACAGACACATGATCATGTTAATGGATTGAATCAAATGGTGAATACTCACTCATCTTTTATGCAACCATTAGGACTAAGCTTGCATGATCATAGCTTGGACCCTGTTTTGGGTTCGAATGATGAAAGTGGTCATTGTTCCTCGATTTATAACATGGGTGGTTCTAATGAATCACATTCTACTCAGGGGAATAATAATGATGCATCTCCTTTGTTTCCATTTCAATGGGATTAGAGGATTTTCTTTTTGTTATTTTAATAATAAGGTGTCACACCTTTGTTTGTTCATTAGCTATTTCTATTAATGTACTAATTGAATATTCATCAATTTGTCTTTCGTGAAAACAATTGACTATCGAATAAGAAAAATATTGGTGTGTTTGTGTGATTTTTTTACACATGTCAAAAGTGATGGAGTTGCTACTATCCACTATTTGCATCATGCATGGTATGGAAAATCTTACTAATGTTTTCTATAAAAAAAAAATAGAGATGAGCTATGGAGAAATATTTTTATATTTTGTTTCACGAGTTATACTATTTTCACTTTACTTTTTTATTTTCAGCTTTTGAATGATTATGTATGGAATAATGAAAATGACACCTTTTCATTGTTTAATATAGGGGAAAAAAATTAAATGAATTTTCTTCCCTTCTCCTTAATTACGTATCTCCACCATAAATGTTTGACCATGACTTCAATGAGATCACCAAACGAAGCCATAAATAGGAATTAATTATACCACTGATTTGATATGAACTTACCTTCATGCTGAAGTAAGAAATTTTTCCTTTCAATACTTCAATTTCTTCTACATTTAATCTTGAACGAAGTCAAACATATGTTGCTTCTATCTATTATTTGTTACAATTAACAAGTTGACTAGAAGTATTATGGTAAAGATTGAGTATACTTTGAAAGCAGACATCATCACTTTGTGTGGCTTTACAAAAAATTAGATAACCATCTAGAAAAAAATTATATGTGAGACAAAATTGAAATTCTTCACTAAATACCATGAAGATATATATACACTTGTGAATAAACCTAAAGAAATCTCCGCACATAGGATAAAAAAGAAAATATTTTAGAAAATATATAGATGTAAAATCTGAAGGATACTAAATCTATTACAAGAAATTATCCAAAAAGGTGCAAAAAAAACAAAGTCTAAAAGTAAAAGCAAAAATACAAAAATAATTAGAAATCAAAACAAAACCAAAACACCCGACTAAAAAGATATAAGGAACAATTGACCAGTAAATCAACTACAAAAACCTCTAGACGATTTCAAACAAACTACCAACTTCCTTCCTTCATCTTATTTCTTTCTTTTTTTTAAAAGTGAACTTCTTGTTCTTTGATCCCAACAAATACTCAATCACAATAAACACAAAGTAATAATTATCTTAACATTTAAATCCGTTTGAAGTCATTGTCAAATACAAATTGATATTGGCACGGCTCAATCCTATCAAATGACCCAACCATTAGAAGATTTGGTTTGATTGAACGGTTCCAACATAATTGTCTATTTGTGTAAAAAAAATTATTGTTTGTTTGCTCAAATAAATAAATAAAACTATAGACATAATAAACTTAATAACTGAAGTAAGGCTGTATTGAAGGCCTCTGGGGTTATGGAAGAATAACTCTTAAATTGGCTTGCTTTCTAAGAGAATAAATCGTATATATATATATATATAGGAAAAATATGAATTAATTAGGATGGTTGAGACGTCAACACTTGTCAATTATTATATAAATTTCACATTTTCTCCTATGATGAATACATTGTGGTTGATGCTTATATACCAAGCCCACAAAGGAGAAGTTTCTCTCCCACCAATTTCCATTTGACTTAGGAAGTAAAAATCAGTTTGATTTTTTTTATAAACAAATATAAGTTGGAGATGATGGGGGAGAGAATCGTAAATCTATTTTATGAAACTCTTTCAATATTCCTTATCATTGAATTATGCTTTCCGAGACATGAGTTTAATTATTTGACTTTCCTTTGGCTTTATAATATATGATTTTGTTTTATTTATTTAGATTGATCAATGAGAAATTGAACGGATAGCCTTATTCTTATCATTCCTTCCTTATAAGGTCTAAGTGTCCATTTCCAACATTAATATATTACTTATATAACTTTACGTTCATGGCCTAATACCTCACTTTTTTTTTTGTTAAACTAAAGTGGAGTCTTCATATCGCAAAATCCACTGCTGCAATTGTAATAGTATTTAATTTAATTACTACAACAAACAGCTAACGGAAAGTGAGGGCATTTGGGAAGTTGATTTTATTTTATACAATTAGTTGTGATTAAAATTGAGTTTAAAGTGAGGGGATTAGTATTTAAATATTTTTATATTGAAAATAAATTTAAAGAAAATTTTCATTAAATAAATTACTTTTATATTTGTTTTCTCTAAAATGGGAGTTCCTTTTAGAGAAGAAAGTTAGAACTTTCAACATTTTATGAAATTTAACAATCAATATTTTAATACATTATAAATTTATAATCTATATTGTATATGTTTATGTAATATCAAACAGTTGATATTTTTTATCAATATTTTTCAATTTCTTTTTCTATGTTGACTAAAAATGAATTGCAAACTTTAAAGAAAATGGAAGCAAAACCAAAATTTTCGATTGGATGTGAAAGTTATACTTAACAAGTGTTTGGAAAAGGCATTTGTCACTTTTTCTCGCAACACAGTAATTGTTCGATGAGAATCTAACGAAGCTCCAAATTGTAGAAGTGACCGAACGTGTGGTAATACGGTATGTGAGTTTTATGTGAGTTTGGTTCTACCTTAGCAGGAATTCAGAATTGATTTTAATATAATTGATTTCAGTTAAAAGTTAAGTTAAATGTAAATTAATCATGTTAGATTATACTAATATAAAAGTGGTTTTTATCAATTTATGTTGTTTAAATATCAAGATCAGAATTGATTTTGTATGTATAATTATCGAAATAGGTTTAAATATGTGAATTTAAAATTAGATTTCATTTTTATTTTACATAATTATTAAAGTTAATGTTTCATTATGAAATTTAATTATTTATAGATAATTAAAAAATGAATTAAAATGCATAACCGAAACTTTTTTAATAATCCTATTAATTATTAAATTTAAATAAGAATTGTAAACCTATGTTAAATTGTTTATTTGCGATATATTCTTTTGAACAGATATCTTGATACGCATATATAAGGACTGACATTAAGAAAAATAAGCAAAGAAAACAAATTTAAAAAAAAAATAAATAAAAGTAATGAAATAATACATAAAGGTTACTTATGTACTATCTACTCACATGTAAGAGAACAAAATCAATTACACATGTAAGAGTATAAAATCAATTTGATTACACAGTAGTAATTGGAAGCCACTATTTCTAACTTTCCGTAGAATCAAGTTTTGATGGCTAATTGATTTATCTTATAATATCAAAACATCTTTCAAAGAGTGTGAAATCAAGTTTTGAGGTGACTGAAATCACATTTACCTCCTTTAGATCAACCTTTCAATCTATTCCACTATTATTCCAATCAAGCTAATAATGCTTGACCAGTAGATGGAGGAAGCTCCTGTGGGGCTTATTAAATGATTTTATCAACCTCACTTCTCACTATTGACACAAGTGCAGGTTGCGGGATTGCCATTATTCAGTAATGCACAAGTTAACAATTATTATAAGTGCAAAAGCTGTGTACACTACATTGTTCATTATTTTCTTATTTTCCTCCTTAACAACTTGTGTTGGTAATCGAAGAATTCTAATTTAATGTTGGACTATGAATATGAAAGTCAACTTACATCAATAAGTTGAATATAGTGCTCCATACAGTCAGTATCCGTTAAAGTGGACCTTTGAAGATCTGTTGGCTTGTTGCAACTCCAATCAAGAGTCCATTACAGTGCATCATTATTTCTTTCATTTTCTTTCAATAAGACAGTATAGTTATAGTTTTATTGATCCTTGGAAATTAAACAGTCTTAGTTATGGCCAGCTAGTGCTCTAGACTCTCTTCAGGAAATTAATTAAATTAAAGTCGAAAATGGGTGGGGTTAAGGAAGAATATATTTTGTTACACTGATAATATTGAATGTCTCAAGTTGGGTCAAGCTAACTTTGATGACCAAAGCTACATCAACATTATTATTCACAACCGTAGGCTTCTTGGACAAGTTTCTTTAGAAGAATATCCTTTGAACATGTAAAGAGAAAATGCAACAAGAATTCTCACTGTCCCATCTAGATATGAATATCGCATCTCTAATTTGGATGGGGGATTCACTACCAGAAGCACAGACGGAACACAAAGCACAAAAAGAGAGAAACTATGAACCCGTTCTAATTGGGAGCAAAAACTAATGTCCAAAATACCGATGATGCATCTCATCTCTTAACATATTATCTCCAGTCAAATTATACAGGACATGATGTCTTCAACCAATACTTTCAGCAAGGGGCACAAAGAAAACACAAAAACTTGCTCTGTGTTTCGATTCTTATTTCCTTACAACCAAAAAGTCCAGCTAACAGATACATTAAAGAATAATAACAACAGAGAGCATCAAACAGAAATACCCAATGATTTCTTAAACTTCTCAACTTCCAAATAAACTGTTGAATAAGGAAGGAACTCATGGTAATGATCTTTGCTTAAATCGTTTATTGCAACTGCAAGTTTGGGGATTTCTAAGGTTTCTTCATGAGACAAAGTCCTCACAAACTTGGCAGGATTGCCAGCCCAAAGTTCACCTGATGGAATTATCCTTCCTGGTGGAACTACTGACCCAGCTTCAAGAATTGAATGTGTCTCCACCACTGAACCTTCCATGAGAATGGAGTGCTGCCCGATAATGACCTCTGGCTCGATAGTGCAGGATCTCAACAGGCTATATGCCCCAATAGTCACATACCTCTCTATGAAAGTCTCAGCTGGAAGGCCTGTTTTGCAGAAAAATGCATGCATAATAAATAAGCAATATATTCATAAATCATAATTAAGCAGAGCTAATGTTCATTTTTCAAAGATCTTGAAGTGAATTTGGAAACTGCAATGAATACAAGTACAGAAAACAACTGTAGTGAAATATGCCAGTCACTAACTCCGCTTACTGTAAATACCTCAAGCAAATATCACATTCTAACTTGTAATACTGATATACATGCAAAGACAATATGCAGGTAACTACTCTGTTTGTTGGAGACCGGCATACGATCAAACAGGAGGTCTCAAGATGAGGCTACCTTATGCTAGTAAAACCGACCAATAATAGTGAAAGTCTTCAAATTACTTCATAATTTTTTGGGACACAAAACCCACAAAAAGAACAGAGTGCTTCAGTGCAAGTGAATGGCCAAAAAGTAACATTGCTCAAAACAAATATACATTTCTTGAACAACAGGGAAAACACAAGCATGTGACTTGCAACTACAGGATATTGGCTAGTGATTTTTTAGAATACTGCACATATCATCTTAGGATCAATACCTTCGCAAAGTAAAGTAATCAGAACAAACAAGCATCTACATCAAACTCCACTCCCACCTCCTCTTCTCTCTTTAGAAAAGGAATTAGTAATGAAAAAATAAATGGTTGGCTGTGTACGAGAAGAATATTTAAAAATTGGTATTTTGATTAAGTGTTGATATGCAACTAAAGGCGATGCCGAAAAAGTAGCAGTACGGTGGTGTCTTTAAAATCTGAAGAATGGAAAGATAACACAGTTGACTCGTGAGTATATGGCATTCAATCAGAATGCTCAGCATCAAGACATAATTTACAGTAGAACCGCTAAAATAGCATTAACTAGTCCATCAAAGAGGAACGGATCATGAGATTATAGGCTTAATATAGGTAATATTATCAGCTTGTAAATATTTACTTAGAGGATCAGCAACACAATAAACACCAAGTACTTCTACATATTTGAATACTAACTAAACTTAAATTTTGGAGCAATCAGTCATTTTGATCCTTGAATATGTGAGACGCTATCATAATAGTCCTTGAATGTATCAAAATTATTAAAACATACCTAAATATGTTGCTTGTTAGTCATTTTGGTCCTCAAATATGTCTTTAGTTAGTCAGTTTAATCCTCAAATGTGTTTTTGGTTGGTCAATTCAATCCATAAAATTACTAACAAAAGTAATTTTGGAGATATATTTTTAATTTCAATACATTCAGGGACCATAGTGACCATGCCTCACACATTCAAGGAGGAAAATGTCCATTTACTCTTAAATTTTGTATTCTAAATGGCAATAGCAACCAGCAAAAGAAAATAGATAACAATAAATTACTAAGTCCATTTTGTTACTGCAGGAAAGAAAAGTAACAGGAACTCATATTTATCTACGCATAGGTCAGCCACTATGTTAATGACTAAGTAACCAATTCAGTGTTAGAAACTTAATAAGTATCTGGCTCTAAGGTATTTGACAACTAATTAAGTATTTACAAATGTCAACTATTCTTTATCCTCGGTTATTGCATTCTGAGAGTAGTACGGTCAATCAAGGCTATGAACCGTTTTTTATGGTGAGTTTGGCGAATTCATTGTATGCCACCGCGATTTTCAACAAAATCAGGGTAACACTGTAATTTTGCCAAATTCACAATCAACCCAAACATTTCAGACCAACTAATTCCGTATTCTTTTGACAAGACAAATACTAATAATTTCCAGAATTCATATATTTTTCATCGCATTTCATAGGGAACCAAATAAAACGAACGAGTAAGAAACAAATTGCAACAAAATCTAACCTGTGGGAGAAGCCCAAGCCGCGTGAAGAACACATCGTTCCTGAACATTGGAACAGAAACCGACGCTGATCTTGTTGAGATCGCCGCGGAGGACACAACCTGACCAAACGGATGCTCCATCCCAGACGTGAACTTGACCGGCGAGAACCACATTAGGTGCCACGTAAGCATCGACGGCAATTTTGGGAAGCCACTGTCCCAAAGGAATTATCTTCCTCTGTCCTCTATAGTCCCAGTTGACCCGATCCGGCGAAGGAGTTATCGATTTCGCTGCTTCCGTCGCAAAAGCGCGTTCCGTTGAAGGTAATTGAGGTTGCACGTGGTGCTTGGTTATTGCACATGCGGTTCTTAGGGCTCTGTTGGAAAAGCGTGCTAGATTCGCCATGAGAGAGAGCGAGCTGTGACCTGTGAAAGTGGAGCTGGGAAATGGAAGAGTGGAAGTATGAGAGAGAAATGCGCTTGTGGGCTGTGGATTCAAAATGGGTATTTTAAGGTCCGTCATTGGCCCAGCCCAATACAACTTCATAAACTCCGTTCTGTAGAAATTTTAATCCAACCCATTTGCTGTATTTTGGACTCAACTTCTAATTCAACAAATCATGGTGACTGCCCACCACATTTTCTAACGGTGATTTATTTTCTCATCTTTAATATTATTTTTGATTCACTAATCTAAAAGTGTATTTTAATAAATAAAATAATATTTAGATTTGTCAATACAAACATTATTGATTGAGTTTTTGACTTAGGTGTCTCTCAAGAAGTAGAATAATGGTTTGGTTAGAGAAATAGAAGAAATTACATATAGGAGGTATGAGGTTCAATCTGAGGAGTGGCAACTAATATTTTCCCTCCCTTTAACATATATTATAACTAAAAACTAACATTCACCGAAAAAAAATCATTGTGATGTAACCATATGCAGCCATAAATTAAAATTACTATATGTTTTTTGGGGTAAAAACACTGAGTGTAGTTGATTTTGACATTAGTATGAAATTTCAACTTATTAGTCTTACCACATTTGTATGGACTCCAATTGGTTATATCGGAGCAGGCTTTCCACAAGTTATCGTGTATTTAAGACCAACCAAAGTCCAAGCTATCTTATATTTAGATCTTAATCGTATAGTTTTCTTTTTTTCTTTCCTTTCTTTATATAAAAATTAAGGCAAGTTGAGTTTCAAAAGTTCACAAGGGTAAAAAGAAAATTCACACTAACAAAGATACTTATATATTATTCAACAAGAGGATCATCACATTAGTAACAGAATTCAAACCCAAATGATGGTATTTTCACAATAAAAATGCATTAGTAAATCATATCTCTGCCACAGTAAAATGCAGTGTATGTTTGATGTACCCTTTTAGATGGGATGAGGTCAAATAAATTCTAGAGATATATAAGTAATAATGATATGTTAGTATCTTAACATCTATTAAGTAAAATTGATTTTGCAATTTGAACCATGAAATTCTACATTGATTTTTAAGTTTAAATTTATCAGTAAATTTACTTTTATATAAACAAATTTTAATTAATATCATTTTAAATTTAACTTACTTTTAACTAAAACTAAATTTATAAAATCAATCTTTATCTTTACATAACCAAAGACACATAAAGAAAGCTGTAGGTTATTCTATGCAATGCTTACGGGATGCGAGAATACGATCTGATACACCAATGAGCCAGTTAGAGCATCTACACGTTGGCCCTACCCGTTGGCCCTATATGCACTCAATTCCTCCAACTCAAAACTTCGACAAACAATTACTCCCTTAAGGTCATTTTACTAATTTCAATATATTTTTTTTTATTATTATTTTTACCATTTTATCTTTTTCAAAATGAGACAAAAGATTTTCGATATATACTTTATTTTTAAAAAACTTTTTTTAAATTTTTTCGTACAGAAGGACATTGTTACTGAAAAACTTTAAAAAATATTTCTGTTACAGAAATAAAAAATTATTTTACCAGAAAACTTTATTGAAAAAGATTTCCGATATAGAAGGTGTTTTCGGAAAATTTATTAAAAAAGATTTTTTGTACATATCATTTTATAAATTTAAAAATATACCATAAATAATTAATACATCATATAAATATACCATTAAATAATTAATACATCATATAAATACACCATAAATAATTAATATTTTGTAATAATTAATACGCTATAATTAATAATTAATACATATCGAAAATATTAAGCTTCAAGTTTCTCGGAACAAGTTTATGTACCGGAAAAGTTCAAAAAATGTTTCTCGGAAAAATATTTCTATACCGAAGAACTTCAAAAAATGTTTTTTGGAAGATGCTTATGTATCGGAAAACTTCAAATAAGTTTTCCGAAGTGTATCTTGTATATCGAAAAACTTGTGTTCAAGATTCTCTGAAAATTTATAAAAAAAACTCTTTTGAAAAATTTGAAATTATAAAGTTTTTGAAATTTTATGATTTAAATAAAGATAAAAACGTTATTTTATTCATAATTTAGCGGTATAATTAAGTAGGTATGAGGCCAAATTTTCTTGTACTTGTTATGGATTGGGCTACGGTTCAACTCAGTCAAAAGTAGTCCTTCCAGGTTCAACCCGATGTTAAAGCATTTACATGAATATTCTCCTTCACCGACCCCAACCCTTAAGGGTAGAACAGAACACGAAGCAAAGATCATGCCACCGCATCTATCGAAGGTGCATACGTTATTGTACTCGCAATAAAAACAATAATGTACATTTGCATCCAAGTACTATCACACACACAATCCAAGTACACAGTCAAACATTTGCATCCACTCCCACTTAATATTCAACTAAGAGCATCAGGTACTAACAGTTACCACTCCAGTGTCGAGACAAAGGGTTGTCTATACGATGTAGTCCATGATAGGATAAGCGGTGGACTTTTAGATGGAAAAACATTATAGCGCGTAACTTTTATAAATCACAATGGTTCTGCCTGATATTCACAGTTTCACTTAGAAATCAAACATTCATAACATCCAAAAAATACTAAAATCAATTATTATTATTTTGAAATAAAATATATAGACCACACTATATGAAAAGAGGAGAGAAGAAAGAAATAGAGAGAATAATGTAATAGATGTAATAGAAATAAATAAATAAATAAAAAGAAAATGAATTATTTACTTAGTGTATAAATATTGGATATCCAAATATAAGAGTCCATCTAAACAAAAAGTAAAGGGTTGCTTGGCTTTTCCTTGTCTGCTTTTTTTAATTTAATTTGACAGAGCGAAAGCAAAGAAAGTTAGGAAAAGGGATACACGTAAAGCCAACATCGAAAGCAATTAAAGACAAACTCACAGTCACAAAGCAAAATGGATCACGAAATCATATCTTCACAAAAAACAACAATATCATCCTAATCCATTTCTTTTCTGCTGTTGGAGTAGAAAGTGGGGAGGGGATTGAAGAAAGTAACAACAACAAAAAAGTATTATCACAGAGATCCATCTGTTGAACACATAGTACATAGATATGAAATACAGAAATACAAGTAAACATAAAAACTAAATAAAAAAAAAAAAAAAAAAAAAAAAAAAAAAAAAAAAAAAAAAAAAATAGATCGAGAATTTGAGATCCCCTTCCTCCGGGGTATTTTGTTTACCCAGTGTAGATGTGAACACCAATGGCAATGAGTAAAATAGTGATGAGTCCGAAGTAAATGATGGCATGAACAAGAATGGAAGCACCGCTAGTTTGCATGTTACCAAATTCAATTACTCTTCCCCTTCCCGGAATTTGAAACAGAAGACCTGGACTCAAAAGCACGAACAGCACCACTGCTATTATTACTGGGCCCCAATCAGCCATCTTTCACCTCTTTTGCAGCTTTTCGATTTCAACACCGAACCAAAATGAGTAGTGCCTTTTGTGGAGAAGGATCTAGAATCCTATAAGGGAGTTTCGAGTAGTAGAATACAAGTTATTACAATTTTTATTTTAGTTTTTAGGATTTTGGGGAGGCAAACACATACAATTCTCCATGTGACACGTGTCAATCTCATCTTATTTTTGAATTCGACGTCTCAGATTCCTCTCTCCCCTAACTGGACTGGAAAGTGAATCACCACCGGATATTTTGGGTTTTTTTTTTAACTGCCCTCATTTTAAAATTTTAATACCTAAATGCCCCCTTTCCAAGATTAAGTACCAAATTGTCCCATTTTTTTTTCAAAATTTTGCACCCTTTTTCCAAATGGCGACTTCCAATTATTTTTCCAAATGGCGACTTCCAACTATTTTTCCAAAAAAAATAATTAATTATTATAAATGGCGAAAGAGGGCATTTAGATATTAAAATTTTAAAATGAGGGCAGTTAAAAAAAAATCCGGATATTTTTCTAATTTAAGTTTTTTTATTTTTCTCTCATATTTGTATAATATATTATTATATTTAATATATTTTTTTAACCGTAATTTATTTTTGTATAAACTTATTCAAACAATTATTAAATTAAAAACTTTAAATATTTACTCTTCCTTGATCATTAACATAAACACAAGATGGTCAAGGAAGAAATTCATAGGTTATATAAGTTGCTTGTTAAATAGTCAAAACAATGTGTTATCTCTTGTATCAAATAGTTCAATGAATTTTGTTCATTGTTATAGAAATAACATTAATCAAATCAAACCAACTTCAAATGGGTCTCATATAATATAGACGAAATAAATAAATTTTACAGCAAACAGTTAACAATTTTCTTTAGAACAAATAACTTTAGAAAAACATAAATGTATCAAGAAAAAAAAGAAATAAATGTAGTAAAATATTAAGAGAAAATAATTAAAGAAGGTGAAAAGCAAAATTAATTATTCAAAATTTATAGGGATATAGAGGAATGAATAAAAAAATGGAAAAAAAAATAAAATAAAAAATGATTTTCACGATCAAATGTAAAAAATCGCACCGTGGGCTAACACTTTGTCGCAACAAAACATGTTGAAATAAAAGAAAAAATCAATAAAAAAAAATTAGAAGAACAAAAGAAATTAACACAAACATGTGTTTAACATAATATATAATTTATTGCTAGGGACCCCGTAAGGGAATTTTTGATATTGTTGTAGGAACATCAGAGTGAATACCTTACAGGTAAGATTTGTTAAAGTGGTTCAACATATTGTTGTACGTCGAACATATTGTGCTATTATTCATGGGATTTCTGTAAATAGAACATTTATGCTACCCATATATATAATATTTTAAAAACCATAAAATAGTATTAAAAAATATTAAAACCCAAAAATTATTATGGTCTATTATCTAGCGCATTCACTTAAGGTTTCTATATTTGGTTGCATATTTGCTACACGACCTATTCATTATTTAGATGACCACTAAAGTGTTACTTCTTTTTTGACTTTGCCTATTCACTTCCTTCAACAATTACTCCCAAAGTATTTGTGGGATAATTATCTTAGTACAGGGGATTGTCAAGATGACTTCAACACAAAAAATAGATATAAATCAATTACTCTTATTACGCAGAATTAATTGTTAGGGTCTCTGTATAATTGGTTTGGAATACGAAAGTGTGGTAAAATTAGGTACCTAATGTACACTTAAATTGGTTTTAAAATTTAAAATATATTTTTTATCATAAAAATATAACAAATAAAAGATAAATTAGAAAATAAATTATTATTAATAAAAACATTATAACATATAAGTACTCTAATTAATTGATAAATGTCATATTTACCATAAAATAAACTTTACTTTGTGATTATATATAAATGCATAGATAGATATATAGATACATTAAATTAAAATATTTTACTTAATCGTATAAATAAATATATTTTTTAATTTTTAATTTTAGCTCTATATTTTAAAGAGACTTATATATTAAAAAATTAATATATTTTGATATTATTAAATTAAATTATTGATAATTAAATGATATATAATGATATGTAATGTAATCTATGTATCAGTATTATTACTTTAATTCATTTTAATAGATATTACAATAATATATGAGTGAACAAATTAAAGAAAAATTAGTGATCCAAAATCTATAATATCCATACCCACTGTATATTTTATTTTACAGTAGAAGTTATCTATTTTAAAGTTGTGATTTATTTGGATAAAAATAAAATTGTTTTTCTTTTTAATTTATTGTTAAAAGAAAAATAAATAAAAATGAAAAGAAATGGAGGAAAAGAAGCGGTGACGTGTAGCAGTAAGATTGAACCCATTAGAATCGGCTTCAAGTTCTCTTCTCCTTTCACCCCGCCTTTTCTTTCCAACCATTCCCACAATGTTACATTTCTTCTCTATCTCGATCTCTCTCTCTCTCTCTCTCCCCTTCACACTTCGCCGGCTGGTCACCGGTTTTCTCCATTCCCCGATCACATTCTCGACCACCCACACTTCATTCTTCCAATCCCGGTTAACTCCACCTCTCTTACATTATATTATATTATAGAAAAAAATGTCTGCTCACGGTAGTTCTTCTCGAAAGAGTGGCTCGTTGTCGAATAGCCCTACGCGGACTAAGAAGAAGGCCCTTGAGTATTCACCTTCCGATTCCAATATTCGTAAATCATTTCCCTCTATGCGCACCACCACGTACATTCTTCTTTCTCAATACACATTTTTCATCTTAATGTTTCCTGTTCAATTGAATACTCAATTGTTTATTTCATTCTAATCATAAATTGATATTGGATAGATATCCTCACCGTCTTCATGTGAATTTTCATTTTTTATATACTAGGACGATATTTTATCAACTATAGATAGATGCATTCACCATTATTATTAATACAGTTAGAAGGTGCAATTAGAATAAATAATTAATGTTGCCTTGAAAATTCATTTAGTTTTGGGATAAATTATTTTAGTTCATTGTGGAACTTAGAGGAGTAGTTTTTTTGTGTGGCCATAATAACAAAGGCAATCATCTTTAAAATGTCAAATTCAATCAATTGTAACTTTATCCAGTTGACTCATTACGATGACGCCGATAAATAATGAAACAAACCACGGTTCAAACGAGTTTCTTTCTTGTTGTTTTCATTTCTGTTTGATCAAATAATAAAATGCACTCAATTAGATTCATTTGAAAGAAATTTGTGATAGCTACATTGAAAGGTTATACTCTCGCAGTAGATTGTAGCTCCCAAACTATAGGCTCAGGAGCTCTTGATCTTTTGCAAGGATTTTGGTTCATGTCTCCTTTTTTATACTTCCTTTCTTTATTTTTAATAAATTAATTATTGGTATGTTTATTATTAGATTTTAGCGTGCCAATATAGTTGGGATTTATAGTTTTGCCTTTGTACTCCATTTTTGTCTTCATTAAAAAAAACATTGAAAAGTTCTATCAATTTGAAAATTTGAATCATGGGATGATGATGATGGATTGTCACAGTAAAACAGAAGAAAGTTGTATACAAGGATGCATATAAAAACCAGAGAATGAATCATTACTCTAATTAATATCATACGCAGGTCACTACACTAACATACTGTCACGTTTTGCTGTACTTGATTCGTCAGCATTTTTAAATTTCATGCACTGATAGCTTTATTTCTGCTTGGAATTGGACAGGGGAGAACGAACTGTGAAATCATTGCGACTTTCAAAGGCGTTGACGGTGCCTGAAACAACAACTGTCTACGAAGCTTGCCGTCGGATGGCTGCTCGCAGAGTAGATGCTCTATTACTAACTGATTCTAATGCTTTGCTCTGTGGAATCCTCACAGACAAGGTATGACTCGAACTTCCTTTTCTTACTTGTTAACAAGAAGGAAAAAAAGTTAAAAGGATTGGAATTGGATTTCTGCACTTTTAGCACGCATAACTTGTTGTCCTATTTTTTGTGGTTAAAAAGGATATAGCAACAAGAGTTATTGCTCGTGAGGTTAATCTTGAAGACACACCTTGTTCCAAGGTTATGACAAGGAATCCCGTATTTGTGCTTACTGACACTCTTGCTGTCGAAGCGCTCCAAAAGATGGTGCAAGGTTTGTAGTACATGTCGCAAGGCTCATTACTTCATGCTATTTGCTATTTGTTTATTCTCTGTCGTGCATTCTGAATACAAGGCTGATTAATGTTTTGCAGGGAGATTCAGACATTTACCAGTGGTGGAGAATGGAGAAGTGGTTGCTATCCTTGACATAGCCAAGTGTTTATATGATGCCATAGCTCGTATGGAAAGGGCTGCTGAGAAAGGAAAGGCAATTGCAGCAGCTGTTGAAGGTATCGAAAAACACTGGGGAGCATCTGCCTCTGGTTTGTAGAGTAATTTCTTTTGGCACATATAAATCTCTTATTTCTAATTTGGACAACATTGGACTGTTCTTTAAGTTAGGCTCCCAATTTCTTTACTGGCCATACTTTGTTTCTTTCTAATTTGGTCTTTGTGCAGGTTCCAATTCATCATTCATCGACACTCTCCGGGAGCAGATATTTAAGCCATCATTGTCTACAGTCATTCCTGAGAATTCAAAGTAGGTAATACATTTTTTTTGAAGAAAAGTCACATCTGTTTAATTTTGGTTGTGTTTGGAGTTATCGTCCAAAGTTAACTCAAAAGATGGCACTTTCCAGGATTGTTACTGTTTCACCAACAGACTCAGTTTTGACAACAACAAAAAAGATGCTTGAGCTTCGTGCAAGTGCTGCTGTTGTAACGGTTGACAACAAACCTTGTGGTATTCTTACGTAAGTGTATGGCTATGAACATCGCCACCCTTATCTTTTTTTTAAAAGCCAAACCTTTTCTATAATTGTCATTCCCTCCCTCCCCCACATTGAAAATTGAGTTTATGTTTATTTTGAGTAAATATTTGTTACTTATAAAAATGTTATATAGTATTTATGAAAAATAGCAAAGTAAATTTTGGTACTATACAAATCATTAAAACTAGAAAATAAAACAACTTTTTTAATGAAAGCAAAAAGTAAAAACAAAAAATTCTCTTGACAGATACCTGCTCAGGCACATTTTATTTTTTCTTATCATTATGTATTGTGGGAATAGTTTTGATAGACTATACTGTGCATACCAATTTCAGTTCAAAGGATATCTTGATGCGGGTAATAGCACTAAATTTCCCTCCATCGTCAACTATTGTTGAGAAGGTATATGTAGATTTAGTTTTGTTAAGGATTTCATTTTTCCTACTATTTGTTAGAAGAAAAACTTGTTCTTCAGAGTGCTCATGCCACTATCCTTTTTTCTGACTTACATTCAACACAATCTACAGGTCATGACTGCAAATCCAGAGTGTGCAGTAATTGATACACCAATTGTTGATGCACTTCACATAATGCACAATGGAAAGTTTTTGCATCTTCCTGTGGTTGATAGAGGTAACTCAATAGCATGAAATGGGGAACAGGTTACTTTTTTTGGATATTTTTCTTACTTCTGTTGTTGAAAACAGATGGCATTGTTGTTGCTACGGTTGATGTGATTCATATCACTCATGCTGCTGTGGTGACAGCTAGTCAGGTACATGTTTTTTATGTTTACTTATAGCAAATTCTTGTCAGAATAGTTTTAAACTTTCTATGTCTTTAATGGGTACTTCTGATGTGTTAAAAGTAAAAGTAGTTTTCAAATTATTCTTCCTATGAACTGATCAATATTGATATCTCAATATGTATGCATGTTAAGGATGTGTGACTCAGCAGTCAGCATTTTGGTCTTAAACCTTGCCACCTTTTATATTCACCCATCTGCTTAAGCTTATGGGAATATCAGAATCTGAAAGCTTGATTGTTCGTCAGCGACAAAGTTTTTGCCCAAATTCACCTTCTTAATTTTTTAATGCTATAACTTGTCAATAAAAAGCTCTTCAATACTTAATTTCTACTTAAATAATCGGAAGTTCATGAAAAATAGTTTAAAATGTATAGAAGTTGAAAGTTGATGGAAATTTAATGAGATTTAAAAGAAGCCGAGGCTCGATATTCTAAAGGGAGAAAACTTGGAATTTTCTGATTTTCTTTCCCCTGCTTACAATGTGCAACTTCCCAAGACAAGAAGAAAATATTCAAATGTTTCTCTCAAATGAGTATTATTCTCTTACAGGGTTTGGAGGACCGCTGATGTTAATGTTGAATATGCAGATATTATGATACCAAAATATCTTTTCTTAATTTGTTTCGGCTTTCTTACACTTTTTCCTGTTTTGTAATAACAGTATCATTTTTCTCCATTAATTAGGTAGGGAATACATCTAATTTGAATAATGAAGCTGCCAACACCATGATGCAAAAGTTTTGGGACTCAGCCATGGCCTTAACTGCAAATGATGATGAAGAAGATTTACAAAGGTTATATATGTGCACTGATGTTCCTAGTATAAACTATTTTTGTTATTTTTAATGCACTTACACATTACCATTGTTATTGCCAGCGAAACTTCCTTGAAAATGATTTCTGAGGTAGGAGATACAGGGAGATCGATTCCTTATAATCCGTCAAGCACGCAGACCGCATTTTCCTTCAAATTACAAGATAAGAAGGGAAGATTGCATAGGTTTACATGCGGTATGTCAACCATTATATCTTACCAATCACATCACATTAAAATTTGTCTATAAACAAAATAAATAAATATTACGCGTATTCTGTAATCTGTACTTGTAACTTGATTATCCCTTGTATTTAATTTAATTATGTATTTAAGTAAAATATTATCAGTTGAGTGGTTTGTGTGTTTGCATGCAACTTCAGATACTCGGAGCTTGACAGAGGTTATAACTTCCATTATTCAGAGAGCTGGCGATGATATTGACCCCAAGAACCTGCCCCAAATTTTGGTATGATTCAAGATGTTGCATTTATATTGACAATGTTTACATCCACGCTTCCTCCTTTTCCTAATACAAGCAAATTTGTTTGTAGTATGAAGATGAAGAACATGATCAAATTGTATTGGCTTCAGATAGTGATCTTGCTGCAGCTGTGGACCATGCAAAGACAACTGGTTTGAAGGTATTACAGATCTGTTGCTGGTCTAGTTTTATATGGAATTTATTTTTCGGGGGCTATTGGTTTGTTTTGAAGAAAATATGGATTTAGAGCAATATACTATTGAGTCTTTTATTATCTATTTTTATATGGGTTACTGTTGGTGCTTAAATTCAATTTTATTGAGAAAAAAAGGTCAACAACAATGCAAGTATAACCACATAGTAAAATAAGCTTTGATACCTCTAATTAAAAGTTTGCCGTTAATTAATTGGGAATTGGACCCATGATCCACACATTTTTTGTAATATTTGTACTTATCAGTCGGTCTCTCATAAGCTTGAATTTGTAAATTTTGTAGGGATTGAGATTGCACTTAGACTACTCAGGAACACGTGGTTATGGAACCGAATCAAGTTTAAGAAGTTTAGAATATGCTAATTCAGAAGCATGGGCTTCGGCCGGTCGTGCCGTTGCAGCTGGAGCTGCAATAGTTGCCGCCTTAGGTCTATTAGCATTCTTCCGGCGAAGGTAATGAGAAAAAGAGAGAAGTTTTTGTTGGGGATAGGGGCCAATGCTGAAGTCAGTTAGAACTTTGGAGGGGCACACTTTTTGCACTTGCCAATCTGTAAGTTCTAACGTTTTGTGTAACAGCATTAAATTCATACAAAAGAAAAAAAGAGTAAGAGCATTTTTATTTCTGTGTGTAAGTAGGGATGCATTATGCCCTTATCTCTTTTGTATATTTGTAATTCAAAGTTTCACAGCCTCGTCAACTACTACATAGTCATATGTATCTGTCCATTATTTATTACATGTTAATAATAAATCAGTCGATCGGGATTAAGGAAAATTGTTTTTTAATCATTTTTTTACAGCTATTTTTTTTTTTAATAATGTTTATCTGATAATATCTTTTGCTTAACAACTTCTCAAATCTTCAATGTTATTTTGCTCTGTGCTAAATTAGAAGACAGTTTAATTAGTTTGAAAGGATGAAAATTACTATTTAAAATTATTTATTTATTTTTTTAAGTCGTAACTCAACCGACAAAAGTCGATATTGTTATATTGAATTTTTTATTTGGAAAGACTTCATAATTGTGCAAGTTAATTATGATTTCTAAAATACAAAAAAATCAACCTTTTACATAATGTTAGTCTAAAGTAGATTTACAAGTAATTATTCGAATTTAATTCTTTAAAGATGATATTTTTGGACAGATCCTGAAATGAATTGTTGGTAAAGTAAAATAACTTTTTTTTAAGAAAATTGTTTTTTAGGGGTTTAATTTTTTTATTTAAAAGATTTTATACTATTAATAAAGTATTTTAATATTTTTTATCCAAACAAACGTATAAAAATTAAACTAGAAAAAATAGAGCCAACCGTTTGCATTCAAAATTATAGGGGTTGTAAAAAGCTGCTTCACATGCGTTACCCTTTTGAATGGTTATTGTCGCTGTCTGATCTAACATAAACATCTCTTTATTGAAATTTCCAAGTTATCTCACACGAGATGAGCGAGATATCATACGGCTAAAACAAGAAAAGAGAAAAACAATGACAATGTTACTAGTACGTCAGAACAGACCACAAATCAAGTGGCCTCAAAAGGCATCAGTGTCCAAGATGAAGGACAAATAATATTATGATACCGCCCCCACTACTCCACTTTCTTCTCAGTCCATTAACTGTAAGCACTAAACATACCTATTAACTTATATTTTTAAAAGTGTTGTCAATCTCTTCAAACATTTAACGTGACTTCTAAATATTGGTGCACCTATCAAAAACACCCACCTTAGAATTTGTCTTCAAATTGATTCCACCTCATATTTAACTTGTGCAGCTGTAATAACTAGGTAAGTTCCTCTGATAGCTATTACGGGGTATCTAGTATAATTAATGTATAAAAAAAATGTATTTCAAAATTTGTAAAAAGAACGATTAAAGAAATGTACTGAAAGAGTTTTATATGTGCCATGACCCGTAAGATCAAACAAATGTGTCAAAAAAGTCTATGATTTCATCTAATTTGTGCAACTACAATTATTATGAACTAATAAATATAAAATAATCAATTAACTAATATAATTCACTAACTAATTAACTATTTAAGAAATCTAACCGTTGTCAGATATCTCAACTACAATTTGACACGTGTCGTAGTGAGTGACAGCGAGCAGTCTTGGCATCTGACGGAGATATTGATGATATTACATCTGTAAGACCATCTCCAACGGTGAACTCAAGATGGGTTCTTTGGATGGGGTCCACTGTGCCACATCATCTTGAAGGAACTCATTCATTTTTTACTCTAACGGTGAACTCCATTTAAATAGGTTCTATTATGCCACATCACCTTGAATCAATTCATTACTTCTTTACGGTTTAACTTTTAAAAAACCATATTATATTTCATTACTTTAATTTATACATTAATATTTAATTTATATTTAATTTTATTATAACTTAAAATATTAATTTAAATATTTTAATTAATATTATTATACATTATTTTAATTTAAAATTAAAATAAAATTGAACTTAAATTTTTATAACAATTGATGATAATTTTTATAATAATTGAGAATTTTGAACATCACGATGATGATAATTTTGCATAAAATGCAACCAAGATTGTTGAAGATTATTTTGATTTGGATCCATTTGGCACAAATAATTTTTGTTTGAAATTATAAAATGAAAAAATAAATAAAAAAAGTACCGTTAATAAAAATTTTTCCTACTAATGAGCTAACAATCGTAATTAAAGGAAAAAAAAAGGCTAACGGTGGTATATTAACTAAAAAAAAAAGTTAATGGTTACAAAATTATTATTATTTAATAAATTAAAAAAAAGTTAACGGCTATAAATTAATAAAAAATGATAAATTTATTATTATTAATAAATTAATAAAAGTTAACTGCTCTGAAGCACCGCTCCAACAGTGAATCCACAAAAAACTAGAAGTTAAATAATTACACGCTGGCAGACGAACTCATTTTACCTCCCGTTGGAGATGCTCTAAAGAAGGTACGATCGAGTGGGACGCGGAAATTATTATTATTATGATCCCATGGCTTATTGTGCAGTTTCCACGTTGCTCCAAGGAATTTAAACCCTTCATTCATCAGTTTTTAGTTTTTAGTTTTTATTATTATTATTATTATTATTATTATTATTATTATTATTATTATTATTATTATTATTATTATTATTATTATTATTATTATTATTATTATTATTATTATTATTATTATTATGTCCCATGGCTAACTAGTTTGTCTTCCTAGCTTACAATTCTTTTATTTATTTCAAATACGTTTGAATTTATAAGTTTGTACACTTTTTATTTTCCATTTTTAACCTAATTTTTTGTTAACTGCATACCTATTTTTATTTTATAGTTAGATACTGCACACATTAAATTATTGGCTCCATAATCATATAAACGTTATTCATCATCTGGTGGAAACTTTAGACCCTGCTTGATGGTGTGTATCATGGTTAGTTCTGTATGTTTTTCTTAGGTGATTCATTCATCCATATATTGGTGAAATAATTAATCTATTGAAAGTGGTAGGTAGAGAGAGTTACTATAGAAGTTATTTTTGGTTGTGGCGAGTTAAATGCTATGTTATAGATCTATGAGAGGCTGGCTATTCCTTATAATTACATGGATGTGTTGAGTAAGTTAAAAGATCGAGTGAGTACAAGGGATACGATCGAGCTGAGTACAAGTCAAGCACGATCACTTGAATACCACATAAATCGGATGATGTTGTGTTATATATAACTCATGAAAAATGAGATACTTTTTTAATGAAAATATTTTTATTTTTTTCTATTTCATCTGTATTCTTTTTTAATTTGTGACAAATTGTGGAATAGTTCGATTTTTATAGGATCGAGGTCTCATATAAAAAAGTTTCAGAGCACATTAATTGATGAAACGCCTTTACAGGTATGAACTCGTGGGTCTCATATGTTGGATGAAACCAGTTTTTAGCGCAACCTCGATGCATTATTTTCTTTGCAATATAATTGTGCTGGTATATGGATGTGTATTAGAGACTCTAATGGCCACTCTGTTTTAGCAAAAATTGGTCGATTTTAATTTGATTCCAAATGTAAATATATAAAATTGCAATATTTTTTTATTCAATTATAGAGTTTCTTAATACATTTGAAATAAAATAAAAATGTAAAATTTATTATTTTGGAAAGTGGAATTATATATTCTATTTGGTGATGACTATTAAAAGTAAAAATGATAATTTTAACTATTAATAAAAAAAATTAATTAAATATAATTAATTTTTTTAATTTGATGTCAAATATAATATAACTTTACTAAATGGTGAATTTAAAGGTCAAACATGCAACTATTGTTACTAATGAATTTAAAAATTGAACGTGACTTAATTTGTATATAATGAATGAATGAATAAAAATGATTAAAAGGAAATTAGGAAAAATAGAAGAATAAGTGAGCGAGAGGAGTGAGTGGGATAAGCGCATTTCCCTTTCGTTTTGGTTGACGAGACCAGACAGACATCCCAATAACAAATAAAAATAAGAATAGAGAGAATAGCGACAACATTTGCGATTGTGTTCTTTCTTACACGCTTCTTCTATTCCTTCTATTGCTTGGTCTGATCAGATCATAGATCATATCAGATCAGATCCGTGTCTGTTAATTAGATCTGAATTATATAATTAGTTGATATTAATGATTGGTGATAATCGCATCGAATGGCGAGGATGCGAGGAGGAGGAGGAGGAGGAGGAGTAGAAGAGGGAGGAGTAGGAGGAGGAGATAAAGAGAGATCAGAAAAACATGATGGTTTAGTTAGATTGGTACAAATAGTAACATTATTGGTCGTGTTTGCCGGTGGTGTTGTTATCGGTTTAACAACCACTTCTCACATTCACTACTTCAATAAAAACAACCTTCATTTCATTTATGATGACGATATTTCTCACCGCATTAACAACAACAATAATAACTCTAATTGTTCAATTCTTCAAACTCTTCCTTTTCCTTCACCACCACCACCGCCACCACCACATCTCCAAGAGGAACAGGATATGATGGATTCTTTTCTTCATCCTTCCAACATCACCCATACCTTACCTGATGACCAGCTTTTTTGGAGGGCATCATTGGTCCCTAACCAACGCCACTATCCCTTCACTCGTGTACCTAAACTTGCTTTCATGTTCCTTACTAGGGGTCCTTTACCCTTATTGCCACTATGGGAGAGATTCTTTCAAGGTCACTCTCATCTCTTCAACATTTATATTCATGCTCCTCCTGGTTATATTCTCAACGTTTCAGATTCTTCTCCCTTTTACCAACGCAATATCCCAAGTCAGGTATTCTTCTTTTTTCTTTATTCTCATTCGTTATATAAATCTAATTGTATCCGTTTATTAGTTGATATATTAGATATGAGTTTAATTTATATGGTCCATTAGTGTAAAATGTTTTGCAGATACTGCAAATCATAATCAATAGTGTGAGTGTATTTATTGTCAAATATTTCTAATGATCTAACAATTGTAATTGACTGATACTGTATTTTACACTGATTTTAATATTGTATATGAATTAAATTATTAGATATTAGGTAAGTGGTCGAATGATGACTTTTATACTTATAATACTCTCTCTAGTTCTAGTTTTTTTTATAAGAGATAGTTGGATTACAATTTGATCAAACATTAATATAGTGTTAGAGAAATAGATTGATTGATGTTATGGCTTATGAGTTGTATCTTGTTCAGGCTGTTTCGTGGGGAACAGTGACGCTGGCGGATGCGGAGAGGCGGCTTCTAGCCAATGCACTACTGGACTTTTCAAATGAGCGTTTTGTTCTCCTTTCAGAGAGTTGCATCCCTGTCTACAACTTCCCTACTGTTTACAAGTATCTCACTAATTCTGCACATAGCTTTGTCGAATCATATGACGATCCTTCTCGTTACGGCCGAGGCCGCTACAGCCGCAGTATGCTTCCTGATATTCAGCTTAAACACTGGCGCAAAGGATCTCAATGGTTTGAACTTAATCGTGCTCTCGCAGTTTATATAGTCTCTGATACACAATATTATTCTCTCTTCAGCAAATATTGTAAGCCTGCTTGTTACCCAGATGAGCATTACATTCCAACCTTCCTCAATATGTTTCATGCTTCACTCAATTCAAACAGAACAGTTACATGGGTTGATTGGTCAATGCTTGGTCCTCATCCAGCAACATATGGGAGAGACAATATAACTGTGGGTTTTATACAAGCTATAAGGAATAATGGTTCCCTTTGTGGATATAATTCAGATACGACTTCCCTTTGTTATCTTTTTGCACGTAAGTTTGATCCAACTGCACTGGAGCCTTTGTTAAACCTCTCTTCAGAAGTTATGAATTTTTAATTTTTTTTTTTTTATCTATTCTTTTAGTTTTAGTCCCTAGATTTTGGTAGAGTATTTGAAAACTTCATTAAGAAATCATTTGGCATTGGTAGACCTGTACAGGTATATACTGTTAGAGATTTTGGGTTCTCTACTAGAGAATAGCATATTGTTGCAGAAACTTTGTTCCTTCAAAGAAGGAATCTATCAATACAAATTTTTTATCTTTTCACCTAGTCTAAATTCTTTCTAGTTTACTATCAATTGGTGAAACTTAAACCATGCATTAGATATCACTAATAGTGGAAAATCATATTAATAACTTGTCACTATTAGTAAGTTAGATTTTACTTCACAGAGATAATAACTTTTACAAATATGTGCCCCTCAAATTAATAAACAAACATATTTTAACAGACTGATTGGTGTAATAAAGACTCATTTCAGAGAACAATCCATAACAAAACTCTAATACACTGTAAGTGGCTGACAATATCTACAAAGACTTCAAATAAAAATAATTACCACAATCCTGTAATTTGATTCAAATTAGTTTTCGGATAGGAATTGATATGAGATCAATATAAAATTGTTACATTAAATTAATATGTGACATCAAAATCTCCAACTGAGAAAGTTTATAAAAAGACTATTTTAATCGAGTCATTTCAATTTTAATAATGTATTTGGCAAAAAAATTATATTCATAAACTAATTTAATCCAAACTTGCAATTTCAGTGACCAATTTAATGCTTATTGTTTCATTAAAAATCTAGGCAAAATTATCCTTTTATACTTTCAATATATTCCTCTCTTGGAGAAGCCAATTTTTGTTTTTTTAAACACTATAAAGCTTTATGATTTAGATAGTGTAAAGTGAGAAAATCAAGAGTTTATATTCTAAAAGACTCATAATTGATTATGATGTACTTACAATATTTATCTTTGTTTTGTTATTAATTAATTGTGATTATTTACTTTACTCTCTAAACTAAGTTGTTCAGCCGAATTTAAATTTTTAACACCCATGAATTCACTATGTATACAGTCCAACTGACTCATATCTAATTAGATTGGTAAACACAATTTTATCTTAGTTCTCAACCTTTGAAATAGATGACTCCTCCAAGATATGGGTTCCTCGAGTTTTCCTCTTTTAAGGGGCAAGTTGTTTCCTCTTCCCTATGACGAGGTCACTTTCAAAGATAACATTTATTTATGATTTAACAACAATTGGCCAATTGAACCAATAAACTTATCACATTATCATCAGTTTCATTCACGATCACTTTAATTTCAAATATAGCTTTTACTTCAAAAGCCGATAAAATTTTAGTCTCACGATAATATTTTACTAAAATTTTGTTTGTCTTTCAAACACTAAATGTTTTGTATATCTATGTCAAATAAAATACTTTTACTTTTGTAGTATAACCAAATGTCGAGCATTTATCATGTATGAAAAAGAAGCCAAAAGTGTATTCTCAAGATTGATTATTAAGCGCCTAAACAAATTACAAGGCAACAAGTTTTCTTCAACAATGGGAGACCTATTTGTATTGAAAATATTGGTATATTATATTTGACAAGCTGATTCAAGGCTTCCCCGAGTAACCCCATGGGTTATTCTTTGCCCAATTCCACTGGTCCCTGCACATCTCCTCTACACCATATTTGGCCCTGAAGAAAAAGTCCAAATTATTGATAATAAATAAACAAGAACATGAAATACAGGATTAAATAAATGACCCTATACAAGTTGTTTATCAGATATGCGATGCCAGTCTTTTTGTTTTGAGAGTCTTGGTCTCTCGGTTCACAAAAGCTTAGTTAAAAACCTAAATGATTAAGAATTTAACATAACCGTGCTTGTTACGTCCAAAACACTCAAAACAAGTACTTACGTCCAACCAAGTTCTTTTTCAGCTTTCTCTGTAGATGCATAAACCTCCGTAGCATCTCCCGGCCTTCTTGGACACAATTTCAACGGAATTTTCTGAAAGAGATAACCAATGGAAAAAATAACTTCATTGATTATTTCAATTTTTTGTGCACTAATGCGTATAAATATACTTGTATGTCAGAAATATACACAATTACCTTGCCAGAAGCTTTCTCAAATGCATCAACCATTTCTAACACGGACGTACCACGACCAGTTCCCAAGTTGTAAGCAGTACACCCTGAAAACAACTTTGTCTCATTTTAGTTTATCTAACAGAGAAGCAAAACAATCATTCTACAAATACAAAAACACTTGATACACTTGCTTGCAGTCTAACAGATAAAAACAAGTTTCCCCATATCGATAAACAAGGGGATATAAAGTACAACTCACCTATGTTTTCCGTTGCGAAAAGCTTTCTCAGGGCAGCAATGTGACCATCTGCTAAGTCCATAACATGGATATAGTCCCGTATCTTGTTTTGTTTAAGAAAAAAAAGAAGAGGGTTAGCATTTCTGCAGTAGTAAAAAATAACAAATTTCTGCTGTTATCTGCTTTATCACCCAGCAATTTGTCATAAGGTAACAATTTTAAAAAGTGGCTTAATGCTTCCACTATAGAGTACTGAACTGTTATAAAAAAAGTGTCATTGTTATATGATGGTGTAAAGAAAGAGTTGCAGTATATATGTGACTTGTACGAACCGCGGAGCCATCCCTAGTAGGATAATCATGACCGTATACATTGAGCTCAGGTAATCTTCCAACAGCTACTTGCTGTATATAAGGCATGAGGTTATTTGGAATTCCCCTGGGATCTTCACCAAGTTTACCACTTTCATGTGCCCCAACTGGATTGAAGTATCTCAGTAAAATGATCCTCCATTCTGGCTCAGCTATCTGAATATCTCTCGCAATTTCTTCGAGGAAAAGCTGCAATGTGAAGTTTCAAATAGCAATCAAGGAAAATTCAATAGAACCCAAAAACAGGCACTGTAATTCAGTGAGTTTATACTTCATAGTTGATAATAGTACAGTAACACTTAACTGATAACTACAAATTTGAAACCATCAAAAGTGAAACCACGAAAAAAAATGAAAGTAACACAGAATAAACCGATGGTTACCTTGGTCCGTCCATATGGATTCATGGCTTGTAACTTGAAATCCTCCACACAGGGTATCTTTTCAGGTTGGCCATAAACAGTTGCAGATGATGAGAAAACCATCTGTGCAGAAGCTCAAACATGTTACTCCTAAGTACTAATACAAACTACCCAAATTCCGAAAGATATAGTGTAATAAAAATCAGACTACTCGTATTCTAACTTCAACAAATCAATTTCTATTCAATCTTTTTTTTGCAACAATGAGTGTTAATAATTAGTTTTGTTAATATTGTTATTATTTTTCTAAGGAAGGATCGAACTCGTGACTTTCACTCGACTCCTTAACTCTTACGCCCCAACCACCAAACCAACCGTATATCAGCTTAATTTCCTTCCAATCGTAACCGTTCACCGCTATTAGAATCCATGAGTGTAGGGAATCAAAACATTCAATGACATGATATCACTAGAAATTTTATAAAAAAAAAATAAAAGTGCCATGTATAATTTGGCACATGGTATATAATTTCAAGATATTATAAGTAGAAACAAGGGAATATAAAATAAAATAGCGCAAATTGTGAGAATTTTATTTTATTCCTTGTTTTAGTCACAAGGCAAAGAGAATCATGAACAATACTTTTTGTCTAGATAATGGGTGAACCATGGACATGTAAAAATTATGAATAATAATAAAAATTAGATAAAAAGGACGATGCCTCGTTAGTATACACTAATTTTGCACAGATAGTAAATAGAAACTCTATCTCACCACATAATTATAATTGACGTCAATAAATAAATACTCAATATATAGTTATTAAATCTATACATTATTATAGATTATACATTGCCAAGTCATCATAATATTAATAAAGATTTGGGCAAAATAAAAAATATCAGGGTCGAACTCGAACCTTTTTACAATTATACTTGGCCATAACTTCATAAAGATTGATAGTCCCAACAAGATTATTATCAAAATATCGACGTGGATTTGCAACACTTTCACCAACTGCTTTTAAGCCAGCAAAGTGAATCACGGCATCGAATCTGTTTCATAAAAATTAAAATAATAAATAAACCACTAACTAAGAGTATTAATATTAATCTATTATTATTATTATCTTATAATAAGAAAAATTCATAATATAATCTTACTTAGTTTTTGAGAAGAGTTTCTCCAAATCATCCTTATTCCTAAGATCGCCCTGCAAAATCAAGAAGTTCAATAAAAAAGGAAGTCAAAATTGTCATAACAGTGAAAGAAAAAAGAAGATGAAATTAGAACGCACCAAGGTGAAATCGAGGTTCTGAGAAAGTTGAGGACCAACAAGTTCACGAACACGGTGCACGGCTTCCATAACTGAATTATCGAAATTATCAATTATAGAAACAAGAAACCCACCTTTGAGAAGCTGAACGACGGTGTGAGTACCGATGAAACCGGCACCACCGGTAACCAGTATCTTTTGAGATGAAGAAACCATATTTTTAATTTTGGAAAGAGATGAGTTTCTGAGAGAGGAGTGTGGGATTTTAAAGGTATGAAAATGTGACAGAATGGGAATTTTTTAAAATAATAATAGTTTTTGGGTAATGGAATGAAATTGGGGATAAGGGAATAGAAATGTTTTGCTCCTTTTTTTTTTTTCTCTCTTTCTTTTCTCTTTTAATTTGTTTGATTTGTTAAGTTTGGCGGGTAATAATTTAATGTATCCTAAATCCTAACTCTGTTTTGAACGTGGGTCCCATTTTTAGCTTTGGATTGAATCGCCATGTCAACTCCCTTTCAACCACGCGTAATTAGTATTACCTCATCAGTTCCACGTTAAATTGGATATGATTTAGATATTTATACGCGTAATAAAATATTTATTATATATTAATCTTAATTATTAATAAATATTTTATTTTTATTATTAATAGTAAATATAATAATATTAATTATCGATGGATTTTTCAATTTTACTAATTATCAATTTAAAATATAATAATAATTTTGAAATTATCTATATACTAATCATTAGGATAATAAAAAAAAATTAAAATTAAATAAAAATTATATAAAAAATTATACATACTATTTATTTTAAAATTATTTTCTTTTAAATTAATATTCATTTTAAGATGGAGATAATATAAGTATTTTTCTTTTTCTAAACGATTAGTTTGTCCTTTCTTTTTACAGTTCAAATAGGATTTTAAGGCGGTAACCAATAGGATAGGCTTGCCGAAGTGTCGTCTAGACTAGGAGTAATGACTTTATCTTTATTTCTAATTAATTACTCACTCTTGACTAAAATTATATGCTATTCTTGAAAAGCATTTTACTACTCTTGAAAAGCATTTTACTACGTGGCACATTTAATATTAACAGAGTATTTAAATATTTTAATATAAATAAAATTTTTAAATAGATTTTTAAATGAAAAATATATTCCTTCTACACAAATATCAGTTCAATCACATTATTAGCTATGTAAAAAAAAATCACATTATTATTTATCATTTTCTACACAAATAATGTTAAATTAATTTGTCATCTTTTTAGAAAATATTTTTCCTTTTCAGATTAAAAAATTAAAATTCATATAATTATCTCTATCCATTCATTACTTTCTCATGGACTTATAGGTTTTTATTTTAATACATATTTATTTTGTGTCTATCTCTACCGTTTGATTCTTCATTTGTTTGATATATAAGTCTTTCTTATCATCATGCTCTCTTCAAATCTTAATTTTTTATTCTTCTTCTTCTAATTTTTTTTAATTAACTTTACTTTTTGTTTTAAATGTTATTTTCTTTGTTGGAAATCTATTAGTTTTAAATTACTATTTTTAATTCTATTATTCTATTATATTTTTGTTTTTCTTTTATTTTAATATTTTTTTAATTTATAGTAAAAATGTTCCTCTTCTATCATTATTTTACTATAAAATAATAATTTTATTTGTAGATTTCATTTAATGTGAAGGTGATCACTTTAATGGTATTCATGTCCCTATATCATATCTCATTTTATATGGTATATTGGTATATTTGTGTATTTCATTCTTACCATACATTATATTATCTATTATATTATCTATGTAGTTCATATTATCAGTTAGATTTTTGTTTCCTTCACGACAACACATTCGACATTTGTTTTTTTATTCTACAAGGAACTCAATTTCATAGTATTTTTTTTTCCGTCATCATCTTCTATGATTGTGTGCTTACTCTGATGTTGGTTAAGATGGTGATCCAATAGATCTTCATTTTTCTAAGATATTATCTTATATCTTCGGAAAGCAAGAAGTAAAATATTATCTCTCATCTTCTATAGAAGCAAAGATTATATTATTTCTCTATGTGTTATATGTACTCAAATGTTAGAAAAAACAAATATAGAGAAATTAAAGGAGCACAAGTAAATACAATCATATAATATAGGAACTCCTAAATTGAAGAAAAAATCATGACTATTGTTTAATGACAATTAAAAAATAAGACAATAATTGTTTTTACAACACTTAGATTTATTCTAAAGTAGTTCATAACCTTTAATACAATGACATTATCTAAAATAAATATATGAACTAAATCTTACAATATTTTAACACAAACATATAAGAGAAAAAAAAAATCAAATACAAACTTAAAATGATTTTGAGTAAACATCTTATACAAATAATTAAAACTCATGTATTGCGTGGTCTCCCTCGTCTTTTTATTTTGTTATGTCTCTCGTCCTTTATAATACTTCCTAAAATTTATTTGTTATTATGTTTAATTAACTAGTATTTGATTATGGAGTTATATTTAACTTTTCAAATACATGGACACCCACAATTTTTATATACTTATTAATACTTTATTTTCTGTGTATTTATTTTTCTATCACATAGCTAATATATCATACTTAATCTCTATATTTCTTTATTTGTGACACAAAATGTGAAGTGAGTGATTTGTTGTTGACCCATCTTTTTCCTTAACTTTTCTCCATAAGATGTTGTTCCGTTCCGTGAACGCAAGCCTCACAATACATAGATGATGTTGTTCGGAATCAGACTTCTCCAATTGGTGAAGTTAACCTGCTCACGAGTTTATTCAATTCATCGAAACAAATAGACTGTGCTTTTTCCTTGCTCACCACATAAATGGAATTTCTGACCATATAATTGCTAGATGACAAAGCATGATAAGAGACGTCCTAACCTAAATAAAAATAGGCATGAATTCTCATTAGACATTTCTCATTTAGTGTGTTGCCAGCTAGAATTGATTGAACTAGTCCCACATTAGATATATATTATATTCTATAGTCTTCAAAATATTTATATTCCTAAAATCAAATTCTAAATATTTATAATGGACAGATCTTCATCTTAAAATTTTATAGAGATGAGTTAAATTTAAAATTTTAAAATATAAGTTTGTTGAGGTAAAATTACATCTAACTCAAATTCTAAGATGATATTAAAATTTATTTAAAATTAAATTTGATATCACTTTTATGGAATTAAGAATTCAATATTAAATGAAATATAGCATGAAAATATATTTATAAGTAGTGGCAACTCCCTCTCTACAAATTGAATTTGTAGTGGTTAGATTGGGAGTTTAGAGGAGATAGAAGAGTATGACTTTAGAGGAATTTAAATATTAAATTGAAGAAGGATTTTGGAGGATTGAGATTAATTCTTCAAATTTAATTTATATCGTCATAATACTCAATCACAGTCTATAAACACTCAAAAAATTTAAAAAAAAATTCTAATTTATTCTTCTACTCTTCTCTCTTCAAACTCCCAAAGTATGAGATAACTTGTATATAGCAACTTGATAAGGCTTACTTTCCTACTAATATTTGTTTTTTTTTTCTTGAAAATTCATGTTGGTAGGCCAGGGGGTGGGTCGCAAATAAATATTTATAAAATTGAAGCAATTAGAATTTCTTATAACATCGATGTATTGCACCCAATTTTGGTAAACTTACTTTAGATAATTAATTTTAGAAAAATTATACTCAATATTAGACCACTACCAATGAAAATTAAAAATTTCTTCTTCCACTATTATATATTATTAAGAATCCCTTTTTTTTTTTATTCTATCTGGATTAACGGAATAAAGAGAGATTTGTTAGGATTGAATCCGAATGCGTAAATATTAATTTATAATTTTATAAGATTTTTTATATTTTTAGATAGTCAATCTAAAAACGTAAAAAGTTAATTTGAGGATTTTATTAATACATTCGGACCAATTCGAAGGTGTAAATTCTTAAAAAATTCAAATTAATATTTGTATCTTTAAATCAAGAAAGTTTTCTCCTAGATTGATTGATCAAAGAACATTAAAATATACAATAAAAAATATATTTTGATGGGCTTTTGCGAATTTATAGAAGTGAAAAGAGAAATCTATATGATTACGCACTAATATCATCTACATCACTTTGTCGGCCTTATATAGGTCTAAAGCACTACTTTAAGATAAATTTAGCATTCACCCATCACATTTATCTTCGGATAAATTTCAAACTTCTAAAATATAATTTATTTAAATGTTTAATTTTAAATAAAAAAAAACTTTAGATGAATGTGAAATTTTTGAAATACAATTTTTCAAAAAATTTAAAATAATTTTGAAATTTTTTATTAATGTCAAACTTCTAATATGCAATTTTTTCAAAAATTTAAAAGAATTTTGAAACTTTGGATAAATGTGACACATTCAAAATGTAATTTCTTTAAAAGTTTTAAAAAATTCAAAAAATATAGATGAATGTGAAGCTTTCGAAATACAATATTTTCAAAAGTTTAAAAGAATTTTACAACTAGATGAATTAGAAAATTCTCGAAATGCAATTTTTCAAAAGTTTTAAAAATATTTGAAAATATAAATGAATGCCTAACTGGATTTTAACTTTCTTCTCTTTTGAATTGTTTAAAATTGTTGCCAACAACTGAATTAAACCACAATGTTGTTTTTCGCAAATCACTAAGCAATAGCAGCACCCGAAAAAAAAAAAGATGGACAAAGTCACCACGCAATACCGCAATGTGGGTTCAAATGGCTGCATTGGGCCATAATGGGCTAATTTTTAACATAATTATTTTTCAATTTCCCCATTTCTTTATGTTGTAAGTAAGTTGTTGTAACTACTCTTACTCTATGTTGTAGATTAGGGGAAGTCTAAATGTATATATGTATTTAATATTGATATTTTGTAGATATTTATGGATAAGTATCTTAGAAATATCATTATTATTATTTTTTTTTAAACTGATACTTTTGAAATACTTCACGGCTATTCACAAATACATATCCTATAAAAATCAAACAAACAAATAAAGAATGTGAGACAAATAAAAAATTAGATAAATTATTTTTTAGTGAACGAGATTTAAAAACTGTGATTCTTTTATGATGATAATATTAAATAAAAAGATAATTAAAATACTTTAATCAATATTTTGTAGATATTTACGGATAAGTATCTTAGAAATATCATTATTTTTATTTTTTTTAAATTAATTTATTTGATATTTCTTAGCTACTTCACGGCTATTCACGAATATATATCTTATAAAAGTCAAGCAAATAAAGAATGTGAGACAAATTATTTATTGAACGGGATTTAAAAACTGTGATTTTCGTATGATGATAATATTGAGTAAAAAGATAATTAAAATGCTTTAAAATTGTTGGCTATTTAATAAAATCAATATTTATTTAAATTCTTTTAATGATACTTGATACATTATAATCATTACATATTTCTTTATAAATATTATA
>JBBPBR010000003.1:4002096-4015521 GCA_037974775.1 Cicer pinnatifidum | reverse complement strand
AGTATATCATGATTGATGTATTAGTTAAATCATTTAAGAGAAGATATGTTTCATGATTTCAAAAGAACCAAAATCTATTTTCATGATTTGATTCTCTTGTCCAATCTTAAGGGTTAGATATTAAATTGACCTTTCAGTATATTATTTAATATATGATTCTTACTAAAATTGGATTAAAAGATCAACACCCATGACAAAAAGAAATAGAAATTGTTAAAGATTCAACATTGGAAATCATACAATCCCAAGACAATGAAGATCTACTCACATATAATCATAGTAGAATCAATGTTTAAATATAAAAACATTATAAATATAAAATAACATGATAAAATAATAAAATAAAAATAGAAAACTGAATATTCTTGAAACTGTAAATTTTTTAAGAGAAATACAAGAACAAAAGAAATAGTAGTAAGAGATTCTAAGTAGGAATCTGTGTCTAAAACTGAGTATTTTGTTCATTTTTATACTCTTTGGTGCTTTCATGAACTTTAATTACAAGAAATCATCATAATTTCATAGGAGGAAAACGATTCGGCAGAAAATGAGAAGTTTATGGCTTAAGATAAACACATTATGACTATAATATGACTTGAAGTGGCAAATTCTTATATTTTTTTAGTTCATCCATTATGGATGTAATGACTATTATGGTCATACAATAATGCTTGATGAAACTTGAATTTCTTTGGTTTTCTTGATCATAATGCACCATGACTGTACCATTTGACTTCAAGATTCTTTTGCACCAAAATTTTCATTTATTCATTCACTTTTTATTGCAATCGAAATTATACAAAAAAAATAGTAAAATATAACTAAAATTAAATTAAAATATCAAATTAATATATCAAATAAAACTATAAAAATAGAAAAATTATATCTTATCAACAATCAATTGAGTAACATATAACTTAGGAAACTCAATTTCTATGTAGGACATGTCATAAGTTTATCGTGTCTACATTAATTGTATGATTGTTCTTGATATAATGTGAAATTCTGTCTTTTAGACTCCTTTCATAATCCAAATGTGATATCGTGACAATATTATGTGATTGACTTCTTACATTAAAAATTGAGTTCCATTGATACTGTGAACCAACAATGCATACACATATTGTAACTGTAGATGAGCAAATGAACACACTTAAAAAGGATATTGTGTAAATGGCAAGAGTGTGTAAAAAATATCTTATTGGGAGAAAATGAATGTGTTAAACAATAAAAGATTAAATAAGTTTTACAAGTAATTACACTTCTCCATATTCATATTTATCATGCGAATTTTTATCATACTTATCGTAAGTCTTTTTTGCAGATATCCACCGAATCTTGATCTAATTATCGTCTATAATTCAAAGTCTACAATTTATATATGTGACATATATTTGTCATTAATCCATCACTTAAATTTCATTTTTTTTCTTCTTCATATTATTATAAATCTAGATACATATATTTATTTAACTAAAGAATTAGTTAAAATTAGTATTTTTTTTTTAATTTTATCATCATAAAAATGAGACCATATAATACACAAATTATAATTTTTTTACCCATCGTTTTTTATGTTGTTTTTCTGCAAATGAATTCACTTACAATATATTCCACATGAATCAAATGACTTGAATTGGTTTTTTTAAAATAATTTAAATAAAGTTATTTTGACGATAATATATTTCATGATTAGCACGGACTGCACACTAATTTTTCAAAAATTGACATCAACAACAATGAACCAACAACGTCAAATAAATTCAAACAAAACTGACACTCCAAAACAAAAAACTATGAAATAAAATTGTAGGTCCTTTTAAAATGGTTGGGAATTTTTAGTTTTAAAAAATTAATTTTAAAATCAAAATTTGTTTAAGTAAAATGTTGAGTTAGATTTTTTTACTTAATCTTAAAATAGATTTTCCTTAAATTTAACATAAAAAAATAATTTTTGTATTTTTTATTTTAAAATTAACCATCACCGATATAATCACCACTTTAACAATCATTGACCACCACCACCATCACCATCGACCACCCACCTCCGACTACTACCACCATCTATGACCATTGCCACTGTCACCACCAACCACCCACCATCTCCTATCACTGACCACCGACATCACCTTCGACAATTGTCAATATCATTAATCAACCACCTCTAACAACTGTCACCATATATGGCCGCCGCCATCGCCACCAACTACTCATCTCCAACTACCATTTGTCATTACCGACCACCATCATCATTGACCACTCACCTCTGAGAACCACCACGATCACTAAGAATTGAAATTAGAAACTTAAAATTGAAAATTAAAATTAAAAATTAATATTGAAAATTCAACAGATTTTACATTTTGAAAATTTCAAAACAAAAATCTAAAAACTACCCCAAATAGGGCCTAAAGTATCTTAAGACTGCCCTTAGGGTACAACATGTACAATGAGAGTCACAAAAAGAATAAGGATAAAAAATAAAGAAAATGTACCCAAGAAAAATATTAAGGGAGAAGAAAAATTGTTTGGGTTGACATAAGTGATAACCAAAGATTTATTTATATTTATAGATTCATAATGGGATTATTTGAGGTTTTTTTTTTGTATATATCTTCCTTTTTAAAAAATTTAATTAATATTTTATATATTGAAATTTATATATCAGAATATTTTTTTTAACCTTCAAGAGATTGCATCTCTGCACTGCGACCACTTTTTTTTTTCTGCAATAAGAGATCGTATCCCAAGTTGCGACCATTTATAAACTTTTTTTTTTTTTATTTGTTAACTATTCTGCAGTAGGAAGTTATAGATGGTCGCATTTCAGAGATACAACCTCCTACTTCAGAAAAAATAAATCATCCTTCAGGTAATCACTAAGCGGGAATGCGGCCTTCTAAAGGTAAAAAATAGTAGTATTTTCATATATAAATTTCAATGTAGAGTATATTAATTATTTTTTTATATAAAAAAAAGTTTCGCGTGCAAAAATTCCATTGTTTGAGGATAGGACCAAATCTGATGATGAGAAAATTAAACAATTAGTGGACAAATCAGAAAATTTACACTGAAAACTGTACTTTTTTGGCCCAATCTTGCTTACAAGTCTATCACACTTTTGTATACAAAGACTAAAAATTATACAAAGGCAAAACCTGAGAGATTTGGGACTTTTGAAATATCACTCAAAATACAGCAGGATCTTTATAAGTACTAATTTCTGATATTTTTTTAATGTCATGTGACAAATGCAAGCAACCATAATACACTATTATTATTAATTGATACCCACCTATTATTATGAAATCCACATAATCACATAATTTAGTGAAATGTACTTGAATTTCAACTAATAAAGAATTCTATATTGCCTTGACTCAAAATAAAAATCTATATTGCTAACACTCCTCATAACACATTAACTAATGGAGTGCACTTCAAACATGATGCAACACATTTTTTAAAGTTTTTTATTAAAAAAATATAGTCCTTGGCCAATCAATTGGCCCATAGCCCATATAAGACTGGGCTGCTGACCTAGTACATTGGCAACCCGAACTGCTGTTGACCCAACCCAACCTTGGCTTAGCCTGAATGAGCTAGCTTGCTTAGGTTGGATCGGGCTGGGCTGATTTGCTGGTTCTAGCTCCAACAGGTCATCCTAAATCCTTACCAATAAAAAATGGTAATTGCTCACCCGTCCCCCAATTTTACTTACATGATGTAAAATACATTATTAGAATCTAACTTCCAGCAATGTATTTCATTAAAAAAACACACTACTGGAAGTTAGCTTATGATAAAATGCATGTTTTTTGGGGGTTGGATGGAATCACCCAGCGTACATCTCTCAATAAATTGCTAATAGACAAATCAAACAGGCATAAAATATTATGTTGTAAGTGCATCAAAATGCTCACATACTATTGATAATAATTAACGTCAGGAAATTAGAACTACTCTATTATAGTAACACATTAATTAACACGGAAGTTATATAATGTTTCGGAGCATGCAAATAGTAGTGTTATATGAGCTGGTATAGTCATTTCTTGAAAGCATGGCTTGAAGCTGATGGCTTTTATACCATTCCCTCCAGGGGAGGATACTACCTTGAAGCATATAATAACAATGGATATACATAATACTACAGTTGTTGGATAGCATAGTAAAGGATAACGGTTTACAACAGCTGTGGGATTGACTCCTGAACCTCCTAGCATTTTACTTACCTAGACTAGACATTCTCAACAACATTGCAAAACACCAGAATGTATTCACAGAAACCCAGGAAACAAATGTTCTTTACGAGAATATGATTCGGTAGTCAATAAAAGTACAAACAGACATTAATAACAGTTATCCCGGGACCAGCTACAAATGTACGAGTTTACCTTCTTTGAAAATTAATATTGCACTGAGAATACTGTTGTTGGGGATCAACTCCGGAACAACCATGCAGGCTTAGAGATGGGAATGAAGAGCTCATTGATGACTGCTGCCCTGGCATGGAGTTCACTCCTGTATCATAGTGAAATGAGAAATCACTTTGAGAAAAACTGGAAGATCCAAAATCTGGCAATGCAAACCCACCATCCCTTCCTTCATGAAAGTTAGCAGGTTCCTCGATACTCCCTTGAATTGCTAAATTTTCCTCTACTGGAATCACGCCTGTAAGAGTCTTAAATGCAAATTCTAGGCATGGGTCTGACCAAGAATTCATAAATGACTCACAGAACTGTAATTCCGCATTGTCGTGGTTTAATGTTTCAGTTTGAAGAGGAGATGGTGGCTCTGTTGTTCTAAATTCACCCTCAGCAACCTGCCCATTATTTTTAATTGGCTCTTCATGTAATTGTGAGTTTCCATCAGTTCTAGGATGATGTAAAAGTTGGGTTGCGTTTTCAGCTTCAACATATAGAGGTTCTCCAAATAAACTCCTTATTATGTTGCTTTCATGATTATGAGATTCTCCAGTAGTAAATTTAGGCACATCTTTGCCAGATATGGAGGTAGTCCTCAACTCAGGTTGCCCAAGCAGTAGCTCTGAAGGCTGGCCATCCATATTACGCTCTTTCTTGATCTGGGATTGGTTTGAGTTGTCATGAGCTTCTCCATTAATAATGGTTGTCGCTTTCCCATGCAATTCATTATTTGGCGGGTCATCAACATATTCTCCAAACAAACTCCTTATTATGTTGCTTTCATGACTATGAGAATCTCCAGTAGTAAGTTTAGGCACATTGTTGCTAGATATGGAGCTAGTCCTTAACTCAGGTTGCCCAAGCAGTAGCTCTGAAGGCTGGCCATTCATATTATGCTCTTTCTTGTTCTGGGATTGGTTTGAGTTGTCGTGAGATTCTCCATTAATGCTGGTAGGCACTCTCCCATGCAATTCATTATTTCGCGGGTCATCAACATACAGAGGTTCTCCAAACAAATTCCTTATTATGTTGCTTTCATGACTATGAGATTCTCCAGTAGTAAATTTAGGCACATTTTTGCCAGATATGGAGCTAGTCCTCAACTCAAGTTGTCCAAGCAGTAGCTCTGAAGACTGGCAATCCATATTACGCTCTTTCTTGTTCTGGGATTGGTTTGAGTTGTCACTAGCTTTTCCATTAATGCTGGTTTTTGCGCTTCCATGCAATTCATTGTTTGGCGGGTCATTAACATCAGGAGTCGTTACTTTAAAAATCTGTGCAGCAGAATCAACTGGCAAAGCACCAGTGAGAGTCTTGAATGCAAATTCTAGGCAGGGGTCTGACCAAGATTCCCCAAATGATAAGGTGAGCTTTGATCCATCATCACCAATATTTTTAGCTTCAACTTTCTCCAAACGTTGTTCCTTGGGAACAGTTTGGGCATCATATGACTTACTTCTCTTTCTTGATGATTCTCCTACCACTTCTGTTTTCAAACTGTCAGAATCATTATGAGTAAGCTTGGTTTCTTCCCCAGCATAAAGATGGTGAGATGCTCCATTAGTTAAAAGTACAGTTGCACTTACACTGGGTTCTTCTTTGCATGATTTTCTACTGGAATACTCAAGAGCTTTATCAGATGGACTTGCCTCCGGTTCAAGGCCAGCAAGTCGCTTTGACAACCGCATAGGGACTTTGGCCTCTTTCTTTCTCTTGGATTTATTTGACTGCACCAGTGGGTTTTTGTCCCTGCTTCTTGTAACATTGCCAGTTGAATTGTTTTGACCGTCCTTTTTGACTGAAACGTTGTCAAACAATGTTTTTTGGATATCAGTTTCATAGATGGTAGTGGGTCCATTATCAACTGAATTGTTTTGACTGCCTCTGCTTCCACTGAAAGTGTCAAATGGAGGTTTTTGAATATCAGTTTCAAGGAATGTAGAGGATCCGTTATCAACAGAATTCTCAATTGGGGGTAACACACCCGTGAGGGTATTGATTGCAAATTCCAAGCATGGGTCAGACCAAGAGTAGTGGAATGCAAAGGACAGCGGAGGTTCTGATTTCTCGTCATCTGCTTCAAGTTTTTCCAGTTGATTGTCTGCAACAGGTAGGATGTTAGGAGATTTTCTTCTTTTATTTCCTGACTCTCCATTTATTGGTGCATGATCTATACACTCGGTAACCGGGCCACCCTCACTTTGCTGCAATTCAGCTGGGACTTCTTTAGACCTTTGGCTTTTATATTTGGAAGCTTTTTCACATAATATGGAGTTCATCAGCCGATGCTCAGATCCAGCCAGTCGTTTTGAAGCCCGACGAGGAATGAGGAGCTCTTTCTTCTTACTGGATTTGTTTGAGTTGGTATGAATTTCTGGCTTATTGCCTTCTATTTCATTTCTTTCTAGTTGATGTGGTTGTTCTTTGAAAACTACTTCAGAAATAGTTTTGCCTGTGTTCATTGCCTCTGGCTGCTCAATTTTCGTGACACCATTGAAATGCTGAGATGATTTATTTTCCATATCAGCGCCTAGAGTGGTTCTATTTTTTCTCAAGTTTCTTTTTGGAAATAGAAGAGTCTGATCATTGATCACATTCTCAGCCAACTTGACAGGTTCAATCCCAGCCAGTCTCCGTGAAAACCGATGACCCACATTGAAATTGTTTTTGGATATGCTATGGTTACTGTGATTCACCTTCAAGGATTCATACTTCAAAACTGCTTCAGATGTTTTCTTCATTTCAGGAGAAATTGCAGCTCCATCCTCTATCGAATGCATCTTTACAACAGATCCACCTGAGGTGTCACGAGCAACCATCATTTCAGACGGCACATTAACATGCTGCCCTTTCCTTGAGTTGTTAACATCTGGCAATTCTAAGCTGCTTTTACCAACTAGTTCTTTGGCTGCAATAAAAAGTTGAAATACATGGGAACAGGTATTAAGCATAAACGGCATATTGTTCATCCCTGAGTTGGTTGAGTTTGAAGAACAATAGATTAACCAGTCCTGAAACTATATTTCATTTATGGTTTCTTACCAACAATCTTTTGCAAGGGTGTAGACTGCTTCGGTTTCTGTCTCTTGGCAGCAGGTGAGGGCTAAATTGAACAAAAGCATAACAAGAATAATGAAATTATTGACATTTGAAATTCTAAAATGCAAGCATAAAACTTATTGACTGGAAGATCCACATTAAATAGTATGCTTGGGTTTCACATAACTAATGCCAATGAAAATCTGTAAAGGACATTATTCAGGTAGGCTTATCTTAATAGCAAAAGTCACCAGCAGTAGTTTAATAAAAAGATTCTTATCATGCTTGAATTTTAGCCTCAAGTCTGATGTAACTAAAGAATCTATAGATTGTTTTGAGGCAAAATTGCATCAAAGGTCTTTTATCTTGAATTTGTTTGTATCAATGTACTCTTTTATCTCTAGTGTCAAGTTGGTCATTTATTCATGTAAAGCTAGTCTTTTATGTTTAAAAGTGTCAACAAAGTTGGACTGAACCTCATTATCCTTCCATGTCTGTTTCCAAAAGTCTTACTTGATCATTCAAAAAGGTAAATTACATCTAAATGCATAAAAAATAGCATCAAAGTTGCACCAGAATAATAGTTACAATCCCTAATCCATCAAAGTAATATCAAAATTAACGTGATCTTTCTCAGTTTAGTTTTATCTAAGACTGTGGTCTCTTTGTTGTCACATACACAAATCTGGAACAGAAGTGAATAGGAATGAAGGTCGGTCCAACAGTGCAAATGTTTTAAAACATAAAGAACTAAATTGATGCGGAGAAAAAACAGACTACATTGATACTAAAATTAAGATAAAAGACTGGTGCCATTTTGTCAACCTTTCAACAGTTTGGAGCTAGAACTAATAAGACTCAATAAAAGCAGCACTAACAAGATAGTACTCATGCAAAAGAAGTCTTACAGTTAAGTTGTCTTCATCTTGATATTGACTTCTACTTGGTTTAATGGCGCATTTGCCTATATCTCCAGATTCGAGATAACGCAGTACATCCATCTTGGAACGGAATACATATCCACTCACTGGATCAGTATAAAACTGTTGGAAGTGAAACCCAGTCATAATTTGTTTAAGCATCAAACTGTTGAAAACTGTAGCATATCACACTATAAACCACACTGGCATTCGCAACTCACTATATTACATAAATATCCGTTGTTTTTAATTGCTTAATAAAGACCTCCTTTTTGGAAGAGAGAGGACAGTAAAGCATGAACTCCAGCCAAACATAAAATGAAATTTCATACCCAATCTTTCTTAATGCCATTTCCATTCTTCCGAATCTTTACTTCTTTAATCCATCCAAGTGGTAGATCCTCCACAGTGGACTTCTCACCCACAGCCTAGAGCATAGCAAGACTATAAAATTAAATGCTTGAAAACAATTTCATGAAGCCAACAAGAAACTTCTAATAATATTTAATGGATTGAATAGTAGATCATTCAATAATCAATATCATGAAATCTATCATCTATCATATTTTATTGTTAAACTTTCTGCTCCTTTTTTCCATAAAAATAAAGATGCATTAGAATTGCACTAACAGCACACAACCCAAGTGTACAAAAATCACAAAACATACAAAATTTAGGCAACCTGAGACACAATCACACAATAACACCCTATAAGTTGAAATAGGTACAATATTCAGTATCCAGCAAAAGAAACATGACCCAAATCAGTAATAAAGTTCAGTGACACAAGCGCATAAAAGTGAGGTCTTAAGCTGAGGCAGCCATTTCCATTTTCAGAACAGCTTTTTTATGGAAGGTCACATTTTTCATGTTTTAATCTATAACGTTTTCTTCATTATGTTGGCATTTACAGGTTAATTTTCATGCCATGATCCTTCACAACAAATACAGTAAACAAAAAATCGCCAATAAATTATAAGGTGATTATGGCTTCATGTCAGACACAGTTCAAAATTCAAATTACGAAAACTGACAATCATGCATGTCATAGATTAGGGTAATGTACAATGATAACAAACGATCAGTTGATTTGATGGTGAAGTTCATCAATAACAAACAGAAAAAGAAAGATAGAGATATCGAGGTATAGAGGTACAAACATTGCTTGGAAAGTGCATGTTAATGCATTTCTCTCCATCCTTGCTTGGAGAATGCTGGCTACTGTTGGTGCATCTCTCCTCCTCCTTATTTGGAGAATGCTTGTCATTGCATTTAGCTTCCTCCTTGCTTGTAGAATGCTTGTTAGTGCATTTCCCATCCTCCTTGCTTGGTGAATGCTTGTTAGTGTGTTTCTCTTCCTCCTTGCTTGGAGAATGCTTGTTAAAATGTTTCTCCCCCTCCTTGCTAGGAAAATGTGTTCTAGTGCATTTCTTCTTCTTGGAAGTGCAGTTGTTGCTCTTTGTAGTTTCAAGATATCGTAATACCTCAGGTTTCGAGTAGAATTTGTTTCCATTCAGTGAATCAATGTAACACTGTAACAAGAAAACAGTTTTATGGTGAGTGATAAGTTACATTACTAATGTCCACAAATACATATGATTTTCATCCATAACATTTAGAAATAATTTTTACTGAGCCCTTTTCAACAATAACCAAGGTATAACTAATTATCGAAGAGGATAAGTGCTAAACAGGACAACACTACCATGTAATTAATATGCCTAAAAAGTTGGTCCAAAAACAGATCAAGAGAACATAAATACCACCACAGAGTGCCAAATCACATGTTTACATCTATTGAAGAGTGTAGCGTTTATCAACGAATACAACAGTTGCAAATTAACGTGAGTGTGGTCTCTAAAGGTATGTCCCAAAATCCAGCTCACCATCATACACATGGGAAGAACAAAATTACAATTTATTATAGTATGTTATCATAATTTAAAGTCATGCACGTTATTAGGAATAAGATTTTAGATTTTCAAAATAGAAGTTTCTTCTACAGACAATTGTACACAAATTATTATTCATGATTCAAGGGCAGAAACTTTAGAACCGTGCATGTAGACATATAAGGTCAGCCATACATTAGTGAAATGGTTGCTTTCTGACTGACAGCGAGCTATTATTTAAGGAATGAATGATAAGAACTTACTATAGAAAACTGGAAGGAAAAGGAAAAATAAAAATAAAAAAGTAGTCTAATTAAAGTCAATAATGGTCAACAACTGAACAACAACAATAATAACCAAACAACCGATTAAGAGAATCCGGTCAACACCTTATATCCAGATCCCATAAGCGGACCACTTTTTCGGGTTCTGACTTCCATATCCCAGCCATCAGGCAACCAATCAGGCCATTCATTGCCTTTCTCTGCAGTCTGAAATTATCATAATCAACCATGTCACAAGTGTGAAAGACATTAACTAAGTAAGAGAAGAAAACAGCCCAAGAAAAAAAAAGTCTTCAAGATCTATACTCACTTGTTGTTTAGAACTGCATATTGTGTCACTGTCGATCTGTCTGTTGGTTTCTTCAGATTTCTTAACTTTCGGTTTTCCCATTTTCATGAAGGCAGATTATGCTATCAAATATAAAACAAGTCAAAACAGTCAAAGCTCAAAGCATCTCCTATGTTTCCTTAATCTAATAATAATTCATATTTTCTAAGTTTTAACTAGTTTCGTTATATCACCAACAAGAAGCCGCAAACACACACAATCAAGAGAGAAATCTGTGCATTAAATGAGATTCCACTTCCATGAACAATTTAATCTTTCTACCAAACACGTACACTTCAAAAAACTAGTCACTCTCCGGTGAAATTAAAGTCAACTTTAGTCAGAATTGGAAAGTAATTCAACTGTCTGTGTAATAGATTTCCTTACCAGATTGAAGATGAATTAACCTATTACCCTTTCATAAAGGAAAAAAAAACATACTTTTGCAAGTCACAAAGGATCACAATCTTAGGTAGGGAAACACAAAACGAATTAATTAATAATAATAATAATAATAATTGAAATGAATCTAGACACAAGAAATGCATGGATTTCAACTAAAATCCCATGCATCTCCATCATTTAACTTCCTAATCTACTTTCCCAAAAGAATCATCATAATAATGAAGAAAATAACATTAATAGTAATAATAATTAAAAGTAGTAACAAAAAAGAGTAAAAACAAAAAACACGTAAACATTGAATATTAAGAGTAAAAGAGAAGCTGATGGGGAAAGAGTAGTAGAAGTTACCCTATTTGAGGTGTAATTTCATGGATGAAGGAATGAATTGCAAGATCCAAGGGTTCGGCGACGAGGGAAGTGAAAGAGTTTGAGATGAAAAAGTGTGAGCTAAGAAGAGAGTTGGAGGATTTGATTGCTTTGCGAATATTTAGTTCTTTATTAATCTTTCTCTGACTCCACGAATGAGGCCTCTCAACCCACGTGTTCTATTCAATCAAACCAAACCAAAACATTTTCATTTTTTTTTATCAACTCCAAAGCTCAACCAACTTTTCTATTTTATTAATTCAAATCTTAAACATGCTATTCAAATTTATTAAAAATATAAAATATAAATATGTGAAGATACTGGCATCGTGCAATTTAATAGTGTAAAACAAGAGTAGTACTTTGCATTAATAGTAGTATATTTTTAATTAATTTGTATTTTTTTCATTAATAATAAATATTATAATAAAAATATTAATTAATATCTCTTTTAAAAGATATAATTATAAGATCAATATCAATTATCATAAAATGTAAGTATAATACTACTATTAAATTTTTTAATTTCAATTATATAATCGTTATCTTCTTAGGAATGGAATTGTACTTTGCAAAAAAAGGAGAAAGATAATTGTTAAAAATATAAATGTAAAAAAGTATTAAAAATCATATAATTAGTATTTTAAAATTATAAAACTAATATTTTTCCTTGAAATTTATTTTTTGGTAATTTAAATGACAAATGAAAAAAAAAATATAAAAGTAAGAATAATTAATACCGGAGTGTGTTAGGTCAGTTAATTGTTCCAACACGCATCTGGCAATTCACATAGCAACCGTTGGTTTCAACGTATATGATTTGCCTTTTCAAGAATGAGAACAATTTATGTGAGTGGTATTAATAGTGAGTAAGAGTAACATTATCTTTGTTATTAAAGTTATGGATAATTAAGTTTTTCTTGATGAAATCTAGTAACCGAAGCTTGAAGATTCATTTTACATGGAACGAGAATACATAGAGTCAATATTGGTAAAAGATCCTCGGTACAAATCAAGGTGATCTCTGCGATCTTTATGGTAATTTAGTACATGTTTGAGAAGTTAGATTTTAGAAAGTTTGACTGGACCTAGATTTGTAACGTCATTTTATATTTTTCCAAACACACGTTCAATATACGAGACGTCTTAATGTGATTTTATTAATAAAATTCTTATAAAAAAATAAAAATTTATATAGATCCAAAAACTATTAAAATTGCAACTTAATTAAAACATACTACATTATAATAGCCACTACTATCGTATAAATCTCCATAATACTTTATTATGTTTACATAACTATTCAAACAAATAAAAAAAAATTATCTTAAATTAAATAATAAATTTTACTATAATTAACTCATAAATGTATTGAGTATAAACTGTAACAAAACATTCAAATTTATTATTTTATATTAGAAATAAAAATGTCTTATTCATCATTTTAAAAGTTAAAATATATTTTTCATTTAATAAATATTCCATCGCAATCCTTTGTAAAAAAAATTGATCTTAAGTATATATGTGCAACAATGGTGAAATTTGCACATTGCATGTCCAATAAGTTTTTTAAATAATAATTTAGTTTCATTTGTTATTTTCATAAAAATGTGTATTTCATATCTATGATATAGATAGAAAAAAAATAGATTAATTACTATATATATTGAAAGTGTAAAATTATACACACATTCAATTGAAATCTGATAACATTTTGTTATATCAATTCTTAAATTATTTACACGATGAGATTCCAATGTATGT
>JBBPBR010000003.1:3967269-3991663 GCA_037974775.1 Cicer pinnatifidum | reverse complement strand
TGAATTGTGATTTCGATATAATAAATATTTTTTCGTCAAATTTTCTTTTCTTCATTTAATTAGTGTCCTAAAAAATTTGTCAGCATTATTTTATGTTTTGCTTTTATTGTTTCTCACTTCAATTTAAAAGAAATTTTAATATTTCTTTTATTTTTCTGTAGATAAAATGATAAATATCACCATAAACTAACATATACATACATAATTGCGATGTCTCGGATTCGAACTCAAAATATAATGTTCAACTTAACAATATCGACATTTTAACATTTCTATTATTTTATCAATTATATCTCTATATTCTACTAATTAATCAATAAAAGAGGTAATTTTTTAGAATTATCAAATTAAATAAATAAAAGATACAATAAGAATTTAACGAATAATTTTAGTATTACAAGAAGATAATTATATTGTCAAAAAATATAATTATGTTTCCGTAATCTTTTGGTCAATATTATTTAGACAACGTTTTGAATAAAATTAAAATTAGTTTTTCCTCATTACCATAATGATATCTCAACATCAAGCTCAGAATTCTTGCATCTTGCTGGCTTGAGTTTGGTATTTGCATTGCATCACAATGGGGCACCAATTTGACTTTCTAATTAGTAAGCGGACCCAACATCATCACAATTAACAATTATACAATGGTTGTTTATTCGTTTCGGTAACTGTTCTTGATTGCTCATCTGTTATCCGTATTTGTCCTTCACTCTTCAAAATATTATTGGAAGTTATGATCTGACAACGTAACTTACACTAGTAAAAACTAAAATTTGATTAAAAAAAACTAAAAAATTTAACATAGATATGGGATGAACCACCTGATTGTATATGACAAGGTCTCTTTCATGCAAGACAATACAACGTACAAGGAGAGCTAACATTAAAACATTATATATGGGTACTGCTGGTATAGATATTCAATTAAAATTTAAAAGATATATAATTATATGTATTCACTCACTAGATACCCACAAGAACTTGAGCTCAAATTCCACTGCCAATATCCGAGCTCAAATTCCACTGCCAATATCCGAGCTCAAATTCCGCTGCCAATATCCATAAATGTTTAGATGAGATGATTTAATATCGAATTAAAAAAGTTTGAATCTAATTCTAGAGTTAAATTTTTTTTAATGTAATTCAAAAATGCAATTGCAAGGTAAGACTTTTTGGAACTAATTTTCCCGACTTTTAATTATGATCCATATAACACCTATAACATTAAGCATGACATTGCTTTGAATTTAAGTGTGTTTTTGCGGTGTAATAGACAAAATTAAGCTAAACCTTCATAATTTTACCAATTTCAATGTGAAATCAAACCTACACAAATGTACAAGGAAAAGCTATCTACGAATTCTAATGCCAGGAATGTCTTTCAACCCCATCTTTAGTGCAGTTTTTCGGAAGAGAGAAGGTGGCCTCGGTAAACCAATTGATTCAGAAAACCGGTTTGCCAGCTCAGCTACTGTGGTCTTTTCCCTCCCAATTTCCCTGATGGAGTTATAATAACCAAGCCAAGCATGATAAGCTGCTTCTTTGATGTCATTATCAATCTTTGCCATGGATTGCTCAATCTGCAAAAATATATAACATAAATCACTATGCATGTTCCAGATAGCAGCTATGACAGTCAGAAAAATATACCTTAAGTTGTTCCTTTGGATCTATATCTGGTGAGGGGAATTTCTCTAGAGGGAGATCTTTGATCTCATTTAAAAAATACTCTTCCCATGGTGCAATCAACAATATGCCTTCCCCATCTTTACCTTCTCGTCCTGTTCTTCCAAGACGATGTATATATTGTTCACGGTCTGAAGGAATTCCCACCTGGATTTAAATAAATTCTTCAAAATAGAATTATTGGCTACTCATGAAATTGTCTCAAAAATCCATGTTCTATTTGACAGTTTTAGCAAGAAATAATTCTGCCCCGTAAGCAACTCTGTAGCAGAAGTAGTTTATTTACCTCTATCACCCAAAACGAAATAAAAATTTATAATTATAAGACTGAAAATTAACAAGGAACACATACCACGTACAGAAAAATATGCGTGGAAATACATTAAAAGATTGAACAATATACCTGTATGACTAAAGTAACATCAGGATAATTCATTCCACGTGATGAAACATCAGAAGAGACAAGAATCATTTCTTTGGATTCCTTAAACTCATCTGATACACGAGTCCGATACAGCTGAGGTTTTCGAGAATGTATCTCCTTAACATTCAGTTTCATTTCTCGAAGAAGGTGATACGTGAGTGATGTCACCATCCCAGTTATACAGAAAACAATAACCTGAATACAAAACTACCAGTTAAAACCATACATTGAATAACAAAGCAATTCAAATTCCAAAACAGCAAATGTATTAACCTTATAATCAGGTGTTTGCGAGATATGCTCTTTCAAAATATGATGTACTATTTGAAAGTGAGATTCATGTGGAGCGATAAGATAAGTTTGCTTCACCTGTGATGCCAAACAAAAATAAGCATTAGTGCCTATCACTAGAAATTTTCGATGAAATTATTAAGATACAATCATTTTAAAAGAAATATACAAGAATTGTAAGAATAAGAATAAACAAATTGTATAGCCTAAGGATCTAGAAATTGGATTTGTGCTTTCTTTGGTAACTATTAGAGTCTGACAATAGTTACTGCAACTTACCTGAACAGGAGTTTCCACGCAACCCATTCCAACTGTATCAACATATTTGTGTTCCCTTTTCAAAACAAGTTGCGATATTCGACGGACCTGAATTTTTTTTTAAAGGGTTAGTTATGTTGTTGATTGAATACTGAAGCAACACAGACGTGCCTGTTAAGAACCTTCAGTCAAAAACTGATTATCAACACTTAAAAAACCTAACCTAACCTCCTTTGGCATGGTTGCAGAAAACAGCAAGGATTGCCTTTGCCGGGGCAAACAATCAACAATTTTTTCTATATCCTTTCGAAACCCAAGGTCCAATAAATGATCAGCTTCGTCAAGTACAAGCATCTGCATGCCCATCAGTCGTAAAGATATTCCAGACTTATTCTCAATATGATCCAGCAATCTACCAGGTGTAGCAACAAGCATCTGAAAATTTAACACAAGAAATACAAAATCATTAAGCATTGCTAGCATGATGATTTTTCCATACATGATAACCTACATATCCTTCTTCCCCTCCTACCCCCACCCAAAAAGCATTAGCCTAACACTTTATCATAAACCACAGGCTAGGAAACATAAGTTTAATTACAACACAAAACCTGGCATGGATCTGATTCAAGGCGTTTTTGGTCAACTTTAAATCGTACACCTCCAACTAGAGTCTGAACTCCAATGCCATCATGATATTTCAGCAAAACCTTTGCTTCAGCAGCAATTTGACTAGCAAGTTCTCTGGTAGGGCATAGAATAAGAACAAATATTGGTGGTGCACGGTGAGAGGTATTGCTACTCATAGCTTTCAAAACTGTTTCAATAGCAGGAAGCTGTTTGCATTTAGCAACATTTGATAGAAAGAATCAAAACAAGATGCAGTGCAGTAAACGAACAAGGGTGTACCAAAAAAGCTGCAGTTTTTCCAGTGCCAGTTTTAGCCTTGACCATAACATCCACACCTGCAATGCAATATCAAAATATACTCTAATAGCCATATTAAAAGAATAGGAGAAATGTAATAACAAGTAGCAAAATAAAAGACTCAAAATGGATGCAAAAACCATTTGGATTGAGAAAAAAGAATTATAATGCAACAACTTTTACGGTATCCATCTTTTGTAAGATTATCAAGTGTAAATGATAAATAGAAATTGGATTGCAAGATTGAAAGATGCACAAAACATACCTTCAAGGCAAATAGGGAGGCTAATCTCTTGAACCCGGGTCATATGAATGTAACCAGATGAAGAAAGTGCTTTGATTGTCAATGGCGATATAGGGCACTCGTCGAATCTATGAAAACAAAGCATCCAAATCACAGATTGCAACCATGCTACTCCACAAAAACATCAATCAAACAAAACATACACATTCATCTCAATCTCTACACACTTTCACTATAACTAAATGTTAACCAATCATCAAATAGAAAATCAACACACAAAGTAAAAAAGACCATTTCTATTGCATCAAACAAATAGTAATAATACCTTGTCTGGCTAAGAATGTTCTTCTGTTCCTCCCCTTGATTATCCTCATTCTGACTCAACTTCTTTCTATTAAGCTCATACTTAATCAACTCAACCTGCTCCGAAAAATCAGTTTCATCGTTATAAGGCTTAGGCATCACTCTCCTCTCCCTCTTCACATCATATTTACCCAAAGAAGCAATACTACCCATATTGGAATAGTAACCCTGATTCTTAGATTCCACTTCATTCTCATTCTCACTCTCACTCTCAGTTGAAGAACCATTGTTCCTCCAAATTCTACGCTTTTCTGGCTTTTCTTTGCTAACACGGTTCCGATTAGTCAAACCCCTAACTTTAGAAACAGAACAGTAAGCCCTAATTTGCGAATAATTAGCCAAATTCCTAACCTCAGGAACAGAGCGGTAATCCCTAATTTGCGAATAATTAGTCAAATTTCGATTGGAAGGTTGGCGTACGAGTTTGGGCAAATCATGTTGCTGTGAGATTTGGGTTTGGGTTTGGGTTACTGGACCGTCAAGGTCATTCCAAAGATCTTGAGCACCTTCTTTCATGAAACGATCGGCGAGGGCTTTGATGTGTTGTTGAGGGGAAATAGGGTTATGAGTGGAAGAAGAGGAAGAAGAAGAAGAAGGTGGTGATAGAGTGGAACGAATGTGTGAACGAATTCGTGCTTGGTAGAGTTGTTTCTCTTGTTCGAGAAGCTTTCGTTGTTTCTCTTCGGCGCGTTTTTCGTGCATTCGTTTCCATTTCCATTTGTTTACGCCGCCGGGGAATGTACGAGGACCGCCTCCCATGTTACGGATGAGTCTTAAGTTAAATGCTGTCAATTCGTAAGATGCTTTTCGACCTTCCATAATCATCCATCCCCACATCTTTGTTTCTGTTCTGTTGTGTTGTGTTGTGTTGGAGGAGATAACAGAAGGAAGGGTTTTAGTTAGGGTTTAGTATGTTTTACAGAAACAGGGTTTCACTCAAGGGTACTGTTTTACAATATATTAATATTTTTGCTTTTTATTTATTTATAAATTGTATTTAAATATTAACTTTTTTTCCCAACTATGCTACAAGACTTTCTTTTCCCAACTTCACAACACAATTCCTTTTCAAAACGAGGTAACCCCTCTTCTTGTGCATGATCTCGAAGAGCTGCATTTGGAACAGTAGCGGTAGTTTCGTGTCTGGTGACGGTCATGAGCTTTCAAGAATAACTTGTTTCATAACGATCATTGTAAGAGGGAGAGGGAGTGGGGTTACTGGTTGTCTTTGGAAAAACCTTTTTGTATAATTTTCTAATTTATTCAATTCTTTTTACAATATAAATGCTTCCTAGATTGATTCATAACTTGGGTATGTCAACTCTTTCTTTTTATTGTTAGTTTTCGGTGTATTGCTTGAATCCATGATAAAAATGCAGCCTTCACCTTTTAGTGAAAAAAATTATTGTTTTTTTCATGTGGAAAAAGTAATGATTTTTTAGATCAATGAGGTTTGGATTAGTTGATTGAGTTTTAAATAAATCATGTCATGATAAAGTTTGGTACTTCTGAATTTTCTCTGCTCATGAAATCAATAGTAACATTTAAGATTATCACCCATTCAAGTAAGATCTGGTGATCAGGAAGAATACACAAGTCATCACACCCAGGGATCCTAAAACTTAGCTACAGACACTGATCTCTGTTTGTTTTCCTCTTCAAACAAATTTCAAAAGAATTTTGTGGATGCTTTCCGTTGCCTTCAACCCTTAGATTGGCGCCTAGCCGCATTTCGTCTAGCACAGCATCCCACAAAGTATATAATAGACTGTTGCACAAAATAAAAAGTCACTGGAATTAATCCAAATCTGAAGAGAAGGTATTGGAATAAATTTTTAAGATTTTGTTTTACCCATCTCTTCATAGATAAGTCTAAATAACACCCACACACCCACTATTTTATAAAAACAAGGGTGAGTGTCATTTAAATATGAACTTGCATCTCTTAGAGTAGCTGCACAATGCAACAGCTGTGGGAACTTACCACTTTAACCATTCCCACAGCACAAGTGTTGTACCATGCAATTGCTGTAGAGGATCCATATTTCATACAACATATTGGAACTAGGTGGATTGAAGAACTTCTCCTGATTGTTGTCAACTATGATGATCTTACAAAGAGGCAATACTAACTTACCAAAATAGCAAATAAAACAACATTAAATATTGCAACAACTCTCCACTCAGTTTTCATATATTGAGCCACGCCGGCCCTGGAACCAACATTGAGAAAAAACACAATGGCAGTGAGACAATGTACTATTCTAGAAAAACATAAATCGAACATGGACAACCAGGAGAAGTGATTCTCTTCCCCAATCAAAAGAAGTGAAAGGCTCCATTACTCTGTGTATACAAACCTAATTAATGTCACCAGTTCTAGAAATGTGTTTTATACACTCAAAAGCACAGTAATGGAGCTCTATATTTCTTCTTAGAAATGGAGAAGATCCATAACCGACAATAAGGCATGCTTACTTGCAAGAATCACAATCATAGCATTTGACGGCCCGAGAATTTTTGTACCGCTTGCAGTCATTGTTAGGGCTAACCGGATGAAAGGTCAAGTCATAGTAGGATGCGTTTACAGCAGGATATCCACATCTAAGTTAAAATTAATCCCACAACATAAGAATTTCAAGACTTGTACTGAGTTTCTTATCTGAAAAATAAACTATGTTCTAAATTGAAATAAACTCAAGCGCTTATAATAATAGATAAGAAAATTTGTGGGAAAGAAGAGAACCGAAATTTCCGAAAAAGGAGAACCTACTCAGAAGGTGGTCGGCAGCAGCCAGCCTCAATTGGGGTTAATTTAGCTAATTTATATTGTTTGTAAGTCTGCATAACAGGAAAATTGGAAAGGGGTAAATAGCACTTTTGAATTATGAGTGTAGAAAATAACAGAGAATTCAATACTGAGAAATAGTATAAGGCCACACACCTTATATTTTTTCGATAGGTTATTGCAGCCTTCAGTTTTAACCAGACAAACCCGCAATCGCTCCCAGTTATGAGAATTGTTTAACTAAAACAGGATAAAAGAAAGTCAAGGAAATGTATGCTGAAGTTTCATTGTGCACCGTCATTTCTCTATGATAAGAGTCTTACTTCTTTGAGAAACCAAGAGCTATAATCTTGAAGTTGATACTCCTTGTACCTAAGCATATAACAAGGCTTTCATTTATTGAATCACACTATGTTCTCAAGAACTTTTACAAAAAGGAAAAAAACATTAACCAGATATTCCTTGTTACCATCTCAAATATGAAAGAGCATAATAATGTTTACATGAATGAAATAATTGATTCCTTACCTCAAGCCAGTCACACTATGGCCTGATCCATTATTAGTCACAATGAATCTGACACAATGGAAGAAGATTACATAAAGATCCAAACAAGTATCCAAAATTAAAGACAATTGAAAAGATGATCAAATTAGTAACAATTTGTTTGATAAATATGCATTCACCACTTTTTCTAACTTGCACACTTACACTAATACGGTGAAGACCAGGATCCCAACCAAAATGAAGAACAGCATGATCAGATACTGCAAAAGTGCAATGTCAAGGAGGATTCCCAAAATCCAAAATTTATGTAACCTCCTCAACCTTTTTAGGGTTTGTGTTAAACATAAAATTTGAAAAGGATACAAGCCATAGCAATATGGAGCTTCTTTTCATGGCACCCAAAAAACCAACTACTGATCTGTACAAAACAAAAACATGATAGATTAGAAGACAATAGAGTAACAGAAAAGATTAAAAAGAAAAGAAAGCACCAAAATCATAAAAAATTAAGAAACTAACATTAAGAAAATAACTGCTCCAATGCTTAGCACAGGTATAGTGAGAGACTTTCTGCAGGCATCATGACGAGTGCTCATCCACACCCCAAATATTATCACAACCATAGCCAAAACCTACACAAAATTGAATATTATCAACACAGCTATATAGTACCAACGCATATGTATGGTTGCTTTCAATCACTTCTATTTTCTCAAACTATTATGGATGTCTACATCTCAGTGTTAGGGCTGTGCTAAGCACAATATCAACAAAACCCCTAAAAATGCTTGAGTCTTGCCTGGAAAATAAAAAAATAAAAATAAAAAATAAAAAAACTACCTAGAAATAAAAAGGGTTAATATAGGTAAAGTTAGGTGTTAAAAATCATAGCTTTGAATAAGTTAAAGTGTAAACTAAAATGGGCATGCAAAAAAAAAAAAAAAAAAAAAAAAAAGCAAATGGAACAAAAACCCAAATGATATTTGATTGACTCGCTGGTTTTGAAATTTTGAGGCATTCCAAGTGTTTAGAGAATAGTGATCGTAAAAGTGGTAGCATAGGGAGTTTAAGAGAAAATGCAACTGAAAAAAAGAAGTAAGTGTAGAAAGGAGAGAAATAGATTACCATGGTTAGAAAGTTGATCCATCTAGTAACAAAGGTGCTTGTTCCCATCCCCATTTTTGGAAAGAGTTAGAATGTTTTTGATATTGTGAGATAAGGAAGAAGAATAAGACGCACAAGCATCATACATGCTCAGTATGTAAACTGTGTCTGTGTGCACTCACAAGCCAAGAAACAAAACCCAACACCCTACGACACGACATCCTATGCAACACCGAATAGAAGTAGTCAAATAACCCAACAAAAACCTCTCCTTTTTTCTCAACGACTAAAACCTCTCTTTATATTTACATTCTATTATTTTAATGGTCTGATTTTACTTTTTCATAAATTTTTTAAAAATAATTATTTTTTTATTTTAATAATAAAGTGATTTTTATTTATTTAAATAGTTTTTTAATTACAATTAATTAAAAAAAATTAATATTATATAATGATAAATAATTTGATACAATAGATGACAAATAACACTGAGGGAATAATAAAACTATTTTAATAATCGAAACTTGAGTCTAACTTTGGGTCACACACTCCACTTGCAACGTTCACTTGTCTTGAGATGCCTATACCTAGAGGCAAATTCAAAATATTGGTGGTTTGATAAAGTTCTGCTCTTTCCATATCAAATTAGACTATGATTGTTTGGACGCAATTCAAACACTATATATGGACACAGTATATAATATACATTATTGAGTTAGTATCTTTTTGACCGAGGAGACAAAAAATGGTGATTTTAAGAGAGAAATAACCAAAACGGTATGTAAGATGTCTTTTTATACAATGTTGATTGTTTATTTTTGTGTTAAAAAGTCATTCCTAATCAAATTAATTGTGAGTTTAAAGGAAAACATAGTTCGATAAATTTAGGCTTAGGACTAGCATACAACCTTAGCCAGAGATGGAAATAAGTTACATTAAAAATTAAGATTAGCAGAACTTACAAATATAATTTTTTTAAAATAGATAACATTTAGACTTTTTAGAAATTTATTTAGTTAAAATGATCGAATTATTTATCATAGAAAAAACTTTTAAATTTATTAGATTAATATACTTAAGTTAATATAAATAATATTTTTTTATTAATGTTAATATTACACATTAAATTTTGAACTTTAATGTTAAATTACAAAATTGTTATTCTTTAAATAATTTAAACGTATTAGCGTGTGTTTGAAAATATGGTGGGATTGGTGATTTTCAGGTGAAAAACCATGCTGATATTAAAGCTATAAATTGAAATTTATAATTTTTTATGGTGAAAATTACATTAAAACGTGATAATTGATAAACTATTGTCTTTCTAAATATATATTTATATTTATTTTTGACATACTTAAATATATTATTATAAAATATTATTAAAATAAAATATCATATAAAATTACATTCTTTAAAATATCATGTTAAATCTAAACAAAAACTTAATTTTATTAATTTGTTAGTTTCAATATAAAATTTCAACTTATTAAATTTTAAATTTATATAATATGATAATTTTATGTTTTCTCCACGGATTTCTGGCCGATGATAATTATATTCGAGACACTATCTAATATGAAATGTAGACACGTCCCTCAGCCAAGATTGTAAATGCAATTCACCGTACTGAGTTATAACTCCTTCCGCTAAATTAAACTCTGATTGATTTTTGATAATTTTATGTTTTATAAAAGAAATATCAATAATAAAAATTCTTGTATGTAAATCTTCTTAACTTGTCATGAAATCTAATTTGAAAATAAATGTTGTGAGGATTTAAATAAAAAATTACAACAACAAAAAATCTTAGTTCAAACAAATTGCCAAGAAGTGATTTGTCGATTCTTTTTTGTGAACAAGTATTATTTTATTGATTCTTATAAGTAGTTTCGATATTAACAAAACTTGTGAATTAAATTAACCGATACTCGATACTTGCCTAAATCCCGGTCCAATGACTCGGACAGTGTCAAAGTTGCTAAATGAAATTATGTTGGGAACCAATCATACCATTTATTTGTTTATTCTAAGAAAATAAAGTGAGTAAATTAAATGCAAATTTCAAACTTTGCTCATAAAGATTTAATTGCCGGCGAACAAAGCAAATGTAGTTCAAGCAACTATGCACAGTGCTATTCATATTCTTAATCCTTAATTCTTAATTCTTAAATTTTATACATGGAGCTTACCAAAGAGATATTCTACATGCAGTAGTTGTCCAACAGTTGCATCTATCACCAAGATTAAATAATTTCTCGAAGTGGTCGCTGTGCACAGAAAATACAGAAATGTATGGCATCATTTTACCGCAGGAGAACATATTCAATCCCTTTGTTTTCTTCTATGGGAAAGAAAACTTCGAACCTCGCCGCAGACCTCTTGTATAATTAACTTGAAATGGTCCTATGATTGCAGCCAGCACTCCCCAGAAAAATGTATAATCACTGAAAATCGGGCAACGACGTGCATAGAGGCATAGGCCAGACTATTCTACTCTACTTGCACATGTCATAATTGCTGATTTCATCGTTTCTTTATCTAACAAAGTTTGAACAATCACCTGCTCAAGATGATTAATGATTAGGGTTAAATTATATACTATGCATGAGTATGAAAATAGATGATTTCCATCAATAGTTAACCAGCATTTAGAAGAACAACGAGAAGAGAAGGAAAAAAAACCATTTCGCCAAAAAGCATATACAAATAAGTGAACTTTTCTTTGACAAAACCTTAGTTGAGCTATGTGTGTGTTAGAACATATTTGAGAAAACCAAAGTTCAATTGTGCTTGAAACATGATTTTGGTTCTAAAACCTTGGAGTGTGGAGGTCAGGAAAAAAAGTCGTTTTCCAATTGACTCAAGCCATGGTTTGCAAACATGTTGTTTCTAACGAACATAAGCAATAACTGAGTAAAATGTTGCTGAGTTTACATCTCAGGATTGCTCATGACTTAGTGATATTGTAAAGTTTTTTTAAAAATAGAGATGTTAGCGAAACAAATCATAAAGATGATGAGAAGACAATAAATATTAGTTTGCAGAATCACTCTATTGTCGGTAAACAACCTTTTACGGAGGTGATTTCTAAAGGAAGGAAAAAGAATATGCAGAAGAACGTTATAATATATAATTTCCACTGAAGGAGCAGAGAACCTGCATGATTTGAGGAAATTTTTTACACTCTTTTCTTTCTTTTTTTTCATTCCTGAGTTAGGTTTATGTCCCCCAATTATTTTCTTTTTAATAAATTTTTAGCTTAAAAAAACATGTTGAGTGTGAAATTTCTAAACTCAGGGAAGATGAAAACACATTCTTTAACACACTGTTATTGAAGAAATTCCTCTACATTCCAACCAAATCAAATGAGTCCCAAATGAACTCCGTCCAATAAAAAAGAATTTATTAAATTTCTAACATGAAATGTCATATCAAAAAGCAATATCATGAAGTCCATAGAACTCAAGAAAATAATCTTCAGTAATAATATAAAGAAAAAAGAGAAGCTAAAACAGACTCTATAAGACTATAACATTACCTCTTGTATTTTGTTTCCTGATCGGGCAAGCAACTTGTACTGATTCTCAAAGATGGATGCCATATAAACCTGGAACGAGATTTGGTTTGCACGCAGATAAATCAAGAACTTGAGTTTGCTAACAAATATTAAACTGTTTCCAATAACCTCTAAATAAACAAAAAATAGCCATTAAGATCAATACTAAAAAAATAACCAAACATTAAATAGCTTCCCATACATTATTTATGAACATGCGAGGTTTAGAAGAACTCTTGGAGTTGGTCTATGCATTAGCCAAAAATATATTTTGAGAAATACAATTATTTATTTGGGTTTGTCAAGAATCTGATAGTGGCTGCTCAAAACAAGAACATTTAATATCATAATCGAAGGAAACTGGGGGAAAAAAATCTTTGACAGATAAGGTTTTCTAGTTGAGTGGTAATCAGCATTATAACATTTTCAATCAAAATTTATAAGACAGCCATAAGAAGATTATATCTGACAGTTGATTAATTTTAACATTTCATAAACCATATGCAGAATCCATAATGCATATTGCCAGCACAATGACAGGTCTGGATGGAATAAAAAATGAACTAATATTCTTTTTAAGAATATAATAAAATGCAAATCCAAGTTATATGATTCATTATATTATGCAGAGGATTGAATATATGTGTCCATACCTGAAAAGTGGGAGCTAAACCAGGGCTCCTGAAAAAACGGCCTTTTGAAACAGACTGAACGCCCTCAATTTTTTGCAATTCTTTTATAAGAGATTCGACTTCAGACCACTGTCCAAAAATGAGCATAACATTATGATCAATTGTGCAATACCACGAATCAACTAGATAATAAAATAAACATTGCATACTTATCCATGATTCATTGTAGGGCAAGAATAATTATTTATCTGCTACGTCGCAAACAGCATGTAAACGAGTTATTGATTAAAATGAAAATATTATGTATGGAATGAAGGCATAACCAAAGGGCCAAAAGTTGGAACTTCGATAGTGGAACAAAAATGCATAACTTAAATATCAATAAGGACATTTGTGTACTATATTACAATATCAATGCCTGAAAATTAAATTATCCTAAGACTTTTGATCAATATAATAGGTCTACTTTGAATTTATTTTATTTATTTTTTGTTTTGTTGAATTTAAAGTCACTTCAATTTTCATGTAAAGATTACCTCTTCATCTGTTTGAGCTGCTTCCAATCTCCCATCAAAGGATTCATGATCCCCAACTACAGACTCTAAGGATTCCATCAATGGATCAGGCTGCAATAGGAATGCAATGATTTGTTGAATCAGGAGTACAAACACTTAGTTTACATAGATTATGCCAATATTATCTTTGCATATCTTCCCAATCAAAGGAAACACTTTAAAGAGAATAACTATATAGGTTATTACCGTGACCTCCTTTAATGATAAAAATATGCGCCCGAGAGCAGAGTTTAATTGGTGAACTTTGGCCTCTACAACCTGTATCAAAAAGTAGACATAAAGATAAATACAAAAGAAGTAATATATATCGACTTCAGATTTTATAGGTGATCAATTAATTCCGTCTATATTCAAAGTGCCAATAATAGATGACAAAATAATGGAAACAAATCAAAGATATCTTTTTAAAGAAAATAAATTGTATGTGGCTTGCATCGTTATTATTTAGTTGTTGAAAATTATTCTGGACTTTATTAAGGTCCAGTTTGTTTGTTCTTTTTTCTAAAAGAAAATATTTTTTAACATGTGTTCAAATAAGTTATAACTAGGTAAATTTCTAGAAGATATGAACATTATCCTATAATATCTCGACATTATCTTAAAGTATCTTGGATTATCTCACATGAGTAGTTTTTTTTATCTTAGCGTATCTTATACATTTATAAAAGAGACACGTTCCCAACAAAACCATTTAACTTTTTTAAAAGAAAAAACCGGAAAAAAAAAACTGTTTTAATGCTTTTCTCATAAGCAAAACAATAAGCATATTGAATTATCAACATAAATATAAAAGATCTTGAAATAATTGTGTTTTATTTTTTCGACGTTTAAACAAGCAGACTTTAATTTGTCACCCCATCAAGACGTAAAATACCTGATCAATCTTAAAATAATTAGATGGGTCCAACGAGGCATCCCACGATATCTCTGACTGATGAACTAGTGCAGAAACTCCTTCAACCTACATTAATAACAGCTGGATATTTATAATTTTCTGCCACCTCTCTGAACTGCACAATACTGAAATCAAACGTTTCATATACCTCAACAAAAATTCCGAAGTAAGTTATCTTCTGGATGCGGCATTTCACTAAATCACCAACTTGAAGTCTAGCCTGCCATAATAACACAGAATTTGAAAACTGCTTTGTAGCATTCAATCTAAAACACGTGTTCTAGGCTAATTCAAGGATAGTTATGTTACTAAAGCATTTACCATGAGTTTTCTCTTCTTCTCAGTTAGTTCTTCCTTCTCTTTTGGTTTTAGTGAAAACATGAGCTTTTTTAATTTTCTGTCTGCCAATAACACATATGCTTTAATTTTCTGCAAAACAAAGTATCGGCATCTTAATATTAAGAATAATACTATTAAGTTTTCACCTTTTGCAGTAAAACTAGATTAATATTTTCGGTACTGTACTTATGTTCTGAATACCTAACCTGTCCAATAAACGATGATAAGAACTTGTTTTTCTCTTGGTCATAAATCCTCAGCAGATCTTCCAATTTCATATCAGGTGAAATTTTATCTTCCAATTTACCATCATTCTCAATACGTGAAGGTGAATCAGTAGAAATATTATTATTTTCAACATCATAATTTGTCACAGTGGCCAAGGTTTGCTTGTACAGTGATGGATCCAAGCCCTTCTGTCTTAACCATGACTCAAAAGCTAAGAACTTCCACCTGGACAAAAGATTTCGGTATGGCAGAAATCCTACCAAGGTACCAAAAGAAACCTGTAAAATGGTTAATCCAGTCCACAGGATAAATGAGACAGAGTAACAAATTTATTTTATTTAAAAATTAAATACTTACAACAAATCCCTTGGTGCTGCAGCTTACTAGTTCCACATCAGCTCTATCTCCAGTCTTAATCAAACCTTCTGCGTTGATCCAATCTGCATCTTCTCTTTCCTACAAAATCACAAAGGTAAACATGGAATTTAGGGAAATAGATAGATACATATCTAATGTCTCATATATATAAGTAATGACAGTAATCCATAAAATCTGACCTGAATATCGGAGACATCAACAAGATTGCCTGATTCTTCACTGTTTTTGCGACCTCCAGGATCGAGGGAAGCGGTCTCTCCTTCAACAGATTGTGAAGTTTTTTTCACATATTGATCTAATCTATAACAAAATTACATTTAAGTAATAAAACATACTTGCAACCATACAGCGTTGTCAATATCACAGATCGCAGAAAATAGTAGTTTGTTCAAATTCCGCTACACAATAGTGCTATAGCGCACTACTATAGCGTATAGCAGCGCTATAGTCACTATTTAACAACACTGCAGCCATAAACTGAAATATACAACTGTGAAACAATTTTCATATACCTTTTTGGCTTTCCTTGAATTGCAGCTTCCACGGACAAATCCATTTTGGAATTGACTGAATTTAAATCAGACGGTTGATTTAAATCAATCAGCTCCTGATGGACTTCTGATTGTATTTGCTCATGTTGCTCTGGTCCCTAATTAATCAAGCATAAAATCATTTAAAAACTATCATTACACTATCAAATTCCACATTGCAACTAAGATTGACACATACATCATTTGGGACTACGACTCTCGCATCTCCAAACTGCTCTTCTTCTTCTTCTTCTTTGCCACTTGGTCTGTGTGATTGTTCCAACAAGGTTAATTTAACGCCTTCATCACTCGGATCTTGAAACAGCTCTTGTTGTTTATTGACACTTGGTCTGTGTGGTTGTTCCAACAAGCTCAAGTTACCAACTTCATCTTTTGGCTCTTGAAACTGCTCTTGTTGTTTATTGACATTTGGTCTATGTGGTTGTTCCAACAAGGTTAAGTTACCAACATCATCACTCGGCTCTCGAAACTGCTCTTGTTGTTTTTTGATGCTCGGTCTGTGTGAACTTGGTCTGTGTGGTTGTTCCAACAAGGTCAAGTTAACAACTTCATAACTCGGCTCTTCTTTCCGCACCTTCAATTCACTATCAATATTCTTGGCAATTGACGATTCGGGCTTCCTCAACAGTGTCATGTCACTAAACTTCTCCTTCACTTGTCCACTCTGCATTTTCAAAGACAAATTAGGTCTTATTCTCAACCTGGAGGAACTGTCCTCGCCTTCGTCCTCGTCCTCTTTATACAACGACGGCTTTCTCAGAATAACATTAGGAACACTGCTTTTCCTAACATTCCCTGAATTACTTTGAGGTTGGTTGGGTTTGTTAATCTCCATTGCAACTTTCTTATTATCATCAGGTTTGAATTGCAATCCTTGTTTGGGAGGTAAATTCTTTGCCCAAGGTCTTTCAACTTCAAATGGAAGTTCCTCTATTTCCACAACTTTACCCTTCTTTTTCTTATAAAAGGATTTCTCAATATCAAGATAAGAAACATCAGGGTTGGCCTTTTTTCCCATTATCTAAAACAAAAAAGTATAGCATGTCATCAATTACAAAACAAGATTTAACATTCACATAAAATTTCCCCCTCCTTCCAAGTTCAAACCACACATATATTTACAGTTTGTGTTAGTAAAAGTGTTGTTTATTTGAATTCTATAAACTGAGTCCGTGTGATGGTTCAATGTTGCTTAGATTGCTAGGTTTGTGAGAATGTTATGTTATAATTTGAATAAAATAAATAAATAAATAAAAACATGGAAAAAGAAGCATAGGAACAGAAAAAATGAAAAATAAAATGGACCTTGGCAAGGGTGAGTTTAGGGTCTTCGCCAAGTAAACGACCGAACTTGAGTTCCATGAGGTCGTTATTGTCAAATTTAGGGGTGTTATTGTCATCATCTTGTGAGCGTGAGGCAAAAACATTGGTGTTGTTTTTCCTGTAATTCAGATAAAGCGTTCTCGTTGTTGTTCTTCTATGTGATGGTGAAAAGCAAGGAAGGTGAGTAGTAGTGAATAAGGCTTTATTACTGGTGAGAGGAAGGGACCCCATTTTCGTATTGCTATCATCAAACAAATTCCATTTCACTCTTCTTCTTCTTCTTCTTCTTCTTCAACTCTCTACTCAAACTCACTCACAGGGTTATCCCGCACCTACTGACGTGGTTTTTTGGCCTTTTATTTTTCTTTTCAAATAAATATATAATAATCACTTTTAATTCAAAAAATAAAATCTTCTTACTTTTTCAATTAAATGAGATTTTTTTTTTTCAATTACGGTATAAAATTTCTTAATATTTAATTTTTCAAAAATCTGAAAATTATTTGGAAATTAAAAAATGTTTTTAATATAAAAAATAAATTTCTTTATAAAAAATTTAAAACAAACGTAATTGTTATTTTTTAAAAACAAACTATTAATATTAATGTAGTTAAGTTCTTGTTTCACAAAAACAATAAAATAAAAGTTGTACCTCTTTTTAAAACTATTAATGTAGAAATATTAGGTTGAGACTACTAGCAGATCCACATGATTAGTATCCCTCAAAATATAGGGGTGGTTCCTTCCTAACATGTGAGATTTATTTACAATTAGAGATAGAAATAGGTCAAGTTTGACCAGAGCCTATGGTCTAATTCACATCATATCTATATTAAATTAGATTTTTTTTTCTTATATAGATAAAACCAAGACTTTTAAAAAAATATATTTAATTAAAAAAGTCAGACAACACATCACATAATAAAATACCCCATGGATACTACTAGCATATCCACGTGATTAGGCTCCCTTAAAATATATGAATAGTTTCTTTATATGTGAGATTTACTTACAATTTGAGATATAGTTATAGATAGAAATAGGTTAGACTGAGCGACAAGTCTACGTACTAGTTTACATCATATTCAGATCAGACTATTTTTTTTCTTAGATAGATAAACCAAAACTTCTAAAAAAAAATTATTTAATTAAAAAAGTCAGACAACATAATACATAATAAACTTTTTAAGCATATCATGTCGACTTATTTAAATAAATATAAATAATATATTTTTACTACTATAATTATTATATTAAATTTTGATATTTTTTTGTTATATATTCAACTTTTAGTAATTTATGTATATTAATCTCATTTAACTTTTTACATATTTAAATATATTATTATAAAATATAATTTAAATATAATGTATATAAAATCATATTAAATATTAAAATAAAATTTAATTAAATTGAGATATTAACTTGTTAATCTATTTAAAGATATATTTGACATGTCTTTTTCTTCAATTCGATTAATCTAATGTATGATATTTGTCTTGAAGGGAGGGATACAAATGATCTCCACCCATCGTCAATAATTAAGTTCTAATTAGTTTGTAAAATAATAACTACCATGCGCTATTTATTTAGAGACAAATAAGATTTAAAAACATATAAAGTAAAAAATATATATGAAAATGAACAAAATATATCATCTACCATGGAGCTGACAAGTGGAGATGATTCAAGTCTGAAAATGAATGGAGTATACATCATAGACTCTAGCTTCTAAAAGACATCTACTAGATGCCCCAAAAAAACATAACATTATTTATCACCATCTATCATCATTAATCTCTGTTCACAAACGAATTAATTAAAGAGTGAAACACATGATAGCACTTTTGCAAGAAAAATCTCCCAAATGGCATAAAGCCACAAGAGCCACCCAATCAATGTAGGGGGCCAACCATATGCTGAAAGATATCATACAAAGTTGCAACCTTGTTGAGAGCCTAATCCTCTTGTGTCACAACAGCATCTTGTTCTTCCTTTGTACCTGTCTCTGTGTCTGATGATGCTGTTGCTGCTGCTGCTGCTGACTCATCAGTTTTCTCTGCAGCTTGTTGCATTTCTTCATTTTTCTTCATTGATGCTTGCTTAGAGAGATAACTGTAGCTACCTTTTGCCTTGAACAACTGAGAAAAGTGAGGCTTGCAGTATATGTATCCATCAAGAGCAGCATAGGATGAAGGGCTTAGGAAACATCCACCATGTGTACACCTAAAGCATGATTTGTGGTAAAATTCACCTTCCACTGTCAACTGTCATAAACAAAATTACACAAACTGTATATCATCACCAAAATCTCCCACTAACACCATCCTACTGAAAATCAAACCGCTAAAACCTTAGGTAATGGTTCAATCGGTTGAACTAAATGATTAATAAATGAATAAAAGAATAAAAAGTAAAATAAATAAAAAATGAACCAATTGAATGAATAGTGGTTCAATTGGTTCTTGATTGGCTTTGGAACCGATCAAAGTTGAATCAACCGATAGAGTGACAGTTCTTGATTCAACCGATTAAATCAATTGATTTGGTCCACTTCTTAAACATTTAATTAAAGTTATATTGCTGATCATTTTATATTGTTGAACATTTAATTAAATTTTGTGAAGAAGGAATTAAGTTGATATTTGATTCGCCTCTAAATTTAATTAAAAAATCCAATATTTTGAAGTTTGTTTGATAAACTCATATACCTTTTCCAATGGATATACAGTTTTCTTGCATGATGAACATTTTTCTTGAGTCCCTGAGAAGAAAGCTGAAAGTTTGCTTGGGGCCCTAGGCTGTAAACCAAATAGAAAAAAAAAATGATGTTGTAAATTGAAAACATATAGTATATAAGAATTGAATATTTTGACTTAGTAGTGCAAAGGAAATGTGTCTTGTATGAATAGTGAATAGAATACACACCAGCTCGCTTGGAGGCTTTCCTCCTTTTTGAAAATCATGAAACAAAAATAAGTGATTAGCCCCAAAAACAATATATAATAATATAATTGCCTATCATACAAAATCTGTTTATTACCTGACTTGGCTGCAAATTTGCCAGATTCCTTGAAAACCTGCTCAGAGTGAGTCTTGCAGTATAAAACTCCTTCCAACGATGAATAATTACTCATCTGCAACCAAAATTAAACCCTTTGATGTTAATATTAACTTTTTTATTAGTAAGTTCAGTGATTAGTTAATCATTTCACAATAGATGCAATCTGTTCCATTCTTAAAATTTTGGATTACCCTTAATACAATTCATATAAATTGATTTGTAAGGTGAAAACTGGTCAGATGCTCAAAATTGAATATCTAGAAGGTGACTTGAATAATTAAGCTTAAAATTGGACATTTAAAACATGATTTGAGTAGTTTGATAGGGATAACTAGGTAAATGACCAAACATATATTGGACTAACTTTAATATCATTTTAAAATATTAAATTAAATTTACAAAACCGACTTGTAACATAAGAACCGTTCCTCACTTATAAACTTATTTTTAAATCACGGAATTTGTCACACAAAAATTGACATTTATGATAGGTTAATTTTACAACCCTAGTATATTTTGTCAAATAAAATATCTAGTAACATTGTTAAATTATGTATTTAATGTGTGACTCTTAACACATAAACAAGGGATCTTATCGCAAAAACAGATTGGCCAAACCTAAAATCAAACTACTGATAATTAATTATGAGGCAAAAGTATATGTATACCGCGAGAAGGCCATTGCATTGACTACATCTGAAACAATTCTTGTGATAAATATTACCATCAGCAGATAATGTATCAACCAAATGAACGGTTTTATCACAAGACTTGCATTTCTGTTGGGTTCCGCTGAACGACATGATTATTTCCTCTCTTGAACTAGCTAAATTATTGATTAATTGGAAATAAAATAGACAACAAAAATTGTTTCTATTTGAATTGAAAGCTAGTACAAAAAATAGAGAGGTATTCAGCTAAAACACCAAAGAGTTATTATGATTTTATCTTAGAACTTTATGATGAATAGATCTAAGATATATGTCAATTGGTATTGTAGTTGTTGTGGTGTGCGAAATTATAGGTATAGAAAATGAAAAAAAAAAGGATATGAAATGGGTGGAGAAGGTGCGCACATCTATAATTTTGCAATGTCTAATTGTAGGCATCCTAGTAAAAAGGAAATGTGTGACACACTACATTAATTCTTTTGACCAAGTCCTTCATCAGAATAATAACATGTATGATTTGGTTTCTTTGGATGATGATGATATTGTTAATTATATTTGTGAATATGCTCTGCATGTATCTATTTTTGGGATTCGATTCTATTTGCTTTTGGTGATTTTTCTTTTTGCCAATCACAGTTGCTTAAATTCACATTCAAAGGTTGTAACTTGTAATAGATTATTTTAAGTCATGATTGCACATCGAAAATAGGTTACAATTACAACTACAAGTGAAATAAGTTTTTTTTTTTTTAAAAAAAAAAAATATCAATTTCTTATCATTTAAAAAATTATAATAATTAAATATTATTCGTAAAAAATGTCAGCGAAATAAAACTTGATTTTTTCAAAAATTTTATTATTCATAATAGTAAATATTAAATATTTTTTTACGATAAAAAGTAAAAAATTAATATAATGCTTATAAAAAATAAATTAATATTTTGTTTTTATAAAATAATATTTTGTGAAATACAAAAAGCAGACAAATAACTATTTAATTCATAAAAGTAATTGTTATTTTAATAATTTAAAAAATAATTTATCAAAATCTGTTAATTTGTGAATATATAATAAAAACTCTCTTGATTTACATGCATTATCGGTATTCCTTTTGATTGTATTGATGGAAGACTCTCTCCCATAGCATGACTTTACTAAAAGCCATTACAAACAACTTGAGTCGAAGCAGTGGTGCATTATCCATAGCTGGATATAGACTTAGAGTGCACTATTGTGTAATCAATATCTCTTCTTAAATTAAATAAAAATAAAAATAATATTTAAAAATTTGATGTATTTAATAACTTTAATTTAAAGAGCGATGACATCTCACTTTTTTCATACAAATCAACCTTATTTATGTAAACTGTAAACAAATAATAATACATTTGTACGATTAAAAACTTGAAATGATTTTATAAATTTCTTTTTAAAAATAAAAATAAAAGTGTTTATATTAATCCAGACTAAACATCAGATATGGCCAAAGGGTCTAACAAAGAGAATCTCTAACGAATTAATATGATACCTACAAATATTTTAACACCAAAGTTGGAGTTTGAAAAAAATAAAAACTAAAATGAATAATATTTACTTATTTTAGAAGAATATATTTTTATAATTTATAGATAAGAAGAGTAGATGCTCTCCTGCTTTGGATGGACCCATAAATCGGGTCTATGTGTGATTCTGATTTGGGCCCTAGCCCAATACGAAACGTATAAGAATAAGTTTTTCTAATTAATGATTAAAAACATTTAAACACAATTTGATTTATTTTCAAATGCAAATTTCATTGTCTAACTTTTATTACAAACAACTACATAGGAATCAAACAATACAAGAAGCAAATTCAAAATGTATACCAATAATAAACAAACTATTTTTTCTATAAATTTCTTTCATCAAAGACAATCATATTTAAGACACATCAAATACTAAATATAAATAATTATCAGTAATAAGGATTTGATTTTAAATTCACTTGAAAATCTTTCTTTAGCATTTAAAACAACTTTAAACCAAAACATCCAAGAAGTCTTCTTGGCACATAGCCACGTGTTCGAAACTTTGCAGCTGTCTCCTCTACCTTGAGAATTTCTTCTCCTTTTTGTGCTTCAATATTTGCCTTTTTCTCTTCAGCTGAGTGATGAATTTCAGCAATTTTGTTTTGCATTAATTCAACATATTCAGTCTTCTTTTTGTCCAATCTTACCTGCTAATAATGAAATACAAATTTTGATTTAGTATTTGGTTCATGTAACTATGAAGAAAACAAAAAGTACCAATCCAATTGATCTATAAATTGAACACAATATGTGACCTCAACTCCTTTGAATTTTGCTTCAATAGATGCTTTCTTATTATCTTCCCACAAATCAACGGCAGATTGCATCTTAAATGCCCTGTTTGACATTATCATATCAAAATCAACATTCACCATTTCAACTAGTCAAAATATGAATGTGTAATATTGACACTTAAATGAGTCAAAAAAATATTGACATTTCTTATATCTTCCTTTCTAGTTGTAGACTATTAACAAGTCTTTATTACTAATTAATGTTTTTATTGATGAGAATTAGTGTTAATTAATTAGCCAAATTGGTTAAGTTTGCAAGGGAATCATAAGCTCTTCAAGTAACACTATCAAAGTTCATTCTATACTTTAAAGTCATGCAATTGATGTACTTAATATATTTGATATATTTTATTCAATAAATTAAATATACAAATTTAGTTTAATGGACCAAATATCGAACAAATTGATGTATTTGGTCTATTAATTTAAATATATTTAATTTATTTTTTATCTACTTTTATTTATACTTAAAGCTAGAGTAAGTAGCATTTAACTCGAAAATTACTTTCTTTCTAAAATTATGTGGGTATGAAAACTAATGTCCCAAAAGAAATAGTATCTTACCTGTTTTCTACTTTTGTCTTCTCATTTTCTTCCCATGCTTTGATTAAAGCCAGTCTTTTTTGTGATTCAACCCTTGCTAGCACAGCATCTGATATAAAAATTTGAGTTACTCATCTTTCAAAAACATTCAATTAATCACTAATTAAATACAAAAATAAATAAAAAAAGTTGGAAAACAACCTCTGTCGACTGAGTGCTTTGTATCCGTTCCAGCAGCAGGAACTGCAATCACAATAAGGAATTTGGGTAACAAAGAAACATGGATCGATATATAAATAATAACAAAAGGAAACACATGATGGCTAATAGTTTAGTTATTTTATTAATTAACATTTTTATATGTCTTGCTGATTTTGTTTTTAATTAAATATATTAAGTTTCTTTCTGTAAAATAAATAAATATAGTACTACGGAAATAAGTGTTTTCAAATTCATGCATATATCTGATCCATACAATTTGACACATGGATCATAAAGATCAAAAGGTTCTTCCATTTTAGAGAGATTATATGCATGAAAAGGTTTATTTAGAAAATAATCATTAGACAAATCCCAAGTCTAAAATAAAATAACAAAAACAACCAAATGCTTTAAACAATAAATAAATTCATATCCTAAAAAATCAGTCTAATTTATATCCTTATCAACTTTAAAA
>JBBPBR010000003.1:3935047-3948761 GCA_037974775.1 Cicer pinnatifidum | reverse complement strand
AAGTTTAAATAACTCATTGGCATCATTGCTATACATATTTACATAGGAAGAAATAATTAGATGCATGTATAAAAAAATATGTATCCGTGTATAACAATGAATGTCATAAAAGTAATAATAAATTTATATTTTTTTGGTAAAAAGCAATAACTAATTTAAAAAATGTAAAAAATCTGTTTTTCTACAATCCAAATTATATAAAAAAAATTGTCTCCTTAGTTTTTAGTATGTTATCGATATTCAATAAATTGTAGATTAATGGGACATATTTTATTTACTATTTTTTTAGGCAGATTTGAAAAAGTAAATGAGAGGGTGGCAATTGAATTACTAACGTAGGGTATAAATAAATGATATTAAATAATATTTAAAAAGTTGCGTATTGAATTTGAAATGATAAGTTATATTTTTGTATTTTAAGATTGTAGTTGTTAAGATGAATGATTTTAGAATGAAATGAATATTGTAAGGCTAGCTGGTAATTTTGAAAAGTGTAGTAAAGATGCGAGCGAACAGAGAGAAACAAAAGCAGTTGTGAGCTGAGATCTGTTGACTCTCCTTGTTTTCAACACTCTTTTTTTCATTTCCATAACTTAACATTCTTCTTTCATTATTAATCCACACTCTACGGAATTTATCACTCAACCACCGTAACACTTACTTTTCCGGTCACCGGATTCCACCGTCATATCCCTTAATTTCAGGATCAGTTACATGTGTAACTGACTCGCTGTTACTAATCGAAAATGTTCAAATGGAGGAGCGAGAAAAACAGAGTCAAAACTGTTTTCAAACTCCACTTCCATGTCACTCAGGTACCTACTTACCTTCAACTTTCATTATTCTTTTTAATTCATTCATTAAATGAATTTTTAATTTTAGAATTTTAAAATTTAAATTCCTGTTTAATTTTGATGATGGTGTGCAATGTAACTAGGTTATGAATTATTGGAGTTTTTTTTCTTCTTTCTTTTCAGGTGCTACAATCTGGGGTGGATTCTTTGGCTCTTTCTATAGTTCCTGGTGATATTGGAAAACCAACAACAAGATTGGACAAAGCTACAGTGAATGGTGGAACTTGTAAATGGGAAAACCCTGTCTATGAAACTGTTAAATTTATTCGGGACCCTAAGAATGGGAAATTCAGTGACAAAGTTTATTATTTTGTGCTTTCAATGGTATGATTTTTTTTTGTTTTTCTCTTTTTGTTTGTGTCATGTGAATTTGATGTTGTATTGTGAATTTTTTATATGGTTTTTGGGTTCTATTATTTGTAGGGATTATCAAAAGCTAGCAGCATCTTTGGAGAAGTTTCCATTGACTTTTCTGATTATGCAGAAGCTACAAAGCTCTCTTCTATTTCTCTTCCTGTTAAGAATTCACATTCGGATGCTGTCTTACATGTTAGTGTTTGATTTCTTCAATTTTCTGATTTTTCTTTTGTTCTTTTTTCTCTTCAAGAGATTATATACTTCTTGAAATTTTAGGGAAAACTAATCCAGAAATTGAGTAGAAAACAATTTTGTGCAACATTGATTTCATTAGTTCTGATTTGTTGCTTAATCTACAGGTATCAATTCAGAGACTACAAGAAAATAATGATAAAAGGTAAAGGGGATTATCCTGATTTTTTTTTTTCTTTCTTTTCTGGATATATAGCTTTTGCCTCATGCTCAATTGTTTTTGATGACATATTTTCTTCTTGTTTTAAATAACATTTGCAGAGAGGAAGAGGAATGTGAAAATACCAAGCTAAAACCTAATGATAGGAGCTTAAGGACCTATTTAAGCAATGGAAATGCAGATGGATGCACTAAAAGTTATTCTTCTGAAGTAAGGTTTCACTCATTTTGGCTTGTGAAGTAAGCTTAAGAAATTTTGTTTGAAATTTTACTAAATTTCATCTTTCTTTTTATATTTCACAGGATGTGTCTGCCAATGTAAACACAGATAGAGCTGGACTGAGTGCTGATTGTAGGACATCTAGTGGATCTGACATTACATTGTCAAGTTCGGATGGAAGTTTTGGACCCGATACTCCCCGAGAACTTGGACTAAGAAATACTATCATCTGCACCACCACAAATGATTTTCCTTCAGTCGCCAGCCACACTTCAGAGCCTCAAAAGCCTGCTGTAAATGCCTCGGCATCGATGTACGATGCACAACAGAGATCATCACAATGGGACTGCTCAGCTGGTTCAGAACATGGTCTGAGTACGGACGGTTCAACACATGGCTCTCAGGATGCCCTTCATAGGGAAAAATCTCATCAGGCATTAGATATAGAGAATGAAAAGCTCAAGGCTGAACTTGCTGCTTTGGCCAGACAGGTGGATGTGTCAGACATGGAACTTCAGACTCTTCGGAAGCAAATCGTGAAGGAAAGCAAAAGAGGGCAGGAGCTTGCAAAGGAAGTCACCAGCTTGAGAGATGAAAAAGATACACTCAAGAAAGAATGTGAAAATCTCAGGTCTTTCCGCAGTCGAATGGACGAGGCCAATGTGAGTAGCAGGTCACAGTTGGATAGTGGGGATCTTCATACTCTTGTTGAAGAAATCAGACAAGAATTGAGTTACGAGAAGGACCTGAATGCAAATCTTAGACTACAGTTAAAGAAGACACAGGAATCGAATGCTGAACTAGTTCTCGCTGTTCAGGACCTCGATGCAATGTTGGAGCAGAAAAATAGGGAAACACATGGTGTTTCCAATAATTTCAAACAGACAAATAAAAACTCCCGTGAGTTAGGGAGAAACCTCTCTAATTGTGAAACAGACGATGATGAAGAACAAAAAGAATTGGATGAGCTTGTTAAGGAGCAAAGCAGTCCGAAGGAGACACACTTACTTGAGCAAAAAATTATGGATCTCTATGGTGAAATAGAGATGTATAGGAGAGACAAAGACGAGTTAGAGATGCAGATAGAGCAGCTTGCACTGGACTATGAGATTTTGAAACAGGAAAACCACGACATTGCATATAAGCTTGAACAGAGTGAGTTGCAAGAACAGTTAAAAATGCAGTATGAGTGCTCTTCTCCTCCTCCTGGCATAGATGACTTCGAAACACATATTCAGAGTCTCGAAAATCAACTCAAGAAACAGTCGGCAGAATTCTCAAATTCTCTTGCAACCATCGAGTCTCTGGAGAACCAAATCAGAAAATTAGAGGCGGAACTGGAGAAACAAGTCCAAGAATTTGAAGTTGACTTAGATGCAGTGACACATGACAAAGTTGAGCAGGAGCAAAGAGCTATTCGTGCAGAGGAAGCTTTGCGGAATACCAGACTTAAAAATGCTAATACCGCTGAGAGGCTTCAAGAAGAGTTTAAAAGGCTATCAATACAAATGGCCATAACATTCGATGCAAATGAAAGGGCAACCATGAGAGCGCTGACAGAAGCAAGTGAACTTCGTGTGCAAAAAAGACTACTGGAGGAAATGCTGCAGAAAGTCAAAAAAGAACTTCAGTCAGTCAAAGCTGATTATGAGGTAAAACTGAATGAACATTCCAAAAAAGTAGATAATATGACAGTTCAGATGAAACAGATGTTGATGGAAATCGACAACCAGGAGCAAGGTGGCATGGATTTCTCCGAGGAGAGCCAGTTGCTAAAAGCTGAGAATGAAAAGCTTACTGTGGAAATCTCATGCTTATCTGAGCAAGTCAAACAAAAAGAAACCTTAAGATTTGACTTGGAACTTGTGAAGAAATCACTTGAGGAATCTGAGAACCTGTTACAAAGTGTAAAGGAAGAAAGAAATGAGCTTGTGAGTACAATTGCTTTGTTGAAAAAGGAAGCAGAACGGTCACTTGATGAGCTAAATAGGATGATGCATCTCAAGGATGAAGAAGAGAAAGTGAGTAGACAATTGCATTCAGAGTTAGAAGCACTTGAAGCTCAATATAGTGACCTGAAACATTCTCTTATTAATGATGAGACTGAGAAAGAAAAACTAAGAAAGCAAATTTTCCTTCTTAATGGCGAACTGAAGAAGAAGGACGATGCATTAACCAACTCCGAGAAGAGGTACAAGGATATTAATGGATGCACACAGAATTCCAAAGAAATGACAAATCGAAGAGAGGAAATAAAAATGCTCGAGGTAAATTTACAAATCGTAGTGGTCTGAGCAGATAGGTCCTTTGAGAAAAATACTTGATAATCAAATGTTAATTCCTCTATAGATATTTTCGTCTACTAATCATCATTTTCACTACACTGCATTTTTCCCAGGATAGAACTAATTTACTTCGGATAATTGAGGGTGGTATATTAACACAAAGATTTGTTCATGACAGGACCAGATAAAGTCAAAGGGGACTGCCTTGGAAACATTAGCTTCTTCATTTTTGGAGAAGCAAAGGGAATTTCAAAACAAAATTGAGGAACTGGAGGACAAAGTGGAGGAACTCAACCAGAGCATTGCTTTGCAAAAGGTTTACTAATTAGTAGATTTCAACACTTAAAGTATTAAAACAATATGCCGATGTGATGATTTTTTTACCATATTACACAATTGGCATATGATCAAAGTGCATTGAGAATGAAGGAAATAAGAGAATGTCGACTATTATTTCCTGTCATTTGTGATTTGTCTTAGGCAACATTTCATAGTATTTTTAGTTACATGGAGTTTAAATTATAATGTGTGTCTTGCTTGGTATCTAGATTAAGCTTATATTATTGAATTGTTGGTTTATGACATAAATGAATCGTTTATCTGCAATAAATATACATTGTTATGCACTTCAAACAGGTTGTTGCAGATAAGAGTTTTACTACTACAAATGACAGATCTGGAGAATTAAGAAGTACAGTTGAGCATCTCAACGATACGACATGTGTCTCAGAAGAAAACGGGGTTGTCTTGTCATCATTCAAGAGGTTTGACCGCTTTCTACTTTCATTCGGACTCTTAAGTTTGTCCATGTTACTCATAAATTTGGGAATTGAAGATATTGAATTGTTTCATTACTCATTATTGATTATTTTCTGGTCATGGCAGTCATGCACATTTGTCAGAGAAAGAAGCAGAAATACCCGTAATTGATAATAATGACGAAAGCAGTGTCGGCGATGTTTTAACTGAATTATCATCAGTGAACGACAGAAACAAATCAATGGAAACCGAACTGAAAGAGTTGCAAGAAAGATACTCAGAAATGAGTCTCAAATTTGCAGAGGTAGAAGGTGAAAGACAAAAGCTTGTTATGACAGTAAGAAGCCTCAAGAATGCTAGGAGGGGATAAAAATTTCTTCCTGCTATTTTGGAGCCTGCATTGTATAGTTGCAACACTGAAACACTTCCAAATGAATAATTTAATGTTTGCCAAGATATATATACATCTTATTCCTTTTTTTCCACCCTTTTCTCCCTCCTAAGTCCTTTGTAAGTGTATCATTTTATAGAGTTTTCCTGGCGGTTTGGCGGAGTTTGTGATTTTAAGTATTTTTAGTTACCGATAGTGTTCTCTCTCACTATTATGTTCCAGTAAGATTTGGTGATAATCTGTTTATTTTTTTTGTGGTTACATAATATTCTTTTATTGTATCCTTTAAATGATATTATAGTATAAATGAGAATATTACTTTTATTAAATTTAATATGTATACACTTTTTGTGCATTTATATACATATTCTTTTGTGTGTATTGACATTGAAGTGTTGTTTGTTATCCAATATTCTTTATACTTGGCCTCTGTAGGTCTAACTTCTCATTAATAACTTTCCAAGCTTTTTGAAAACTTACACTACCTTCTCAGTCACAAACACCTACTTATTTGACATCAAGATTATACAATGTCATTAAGGATGATAATGGTGGACTTTGATACACAGCTCAAGAAAAATATTAAATGAGGGTTGAAGAGCTAAGGGTTTGAAGCACTTGATGAATAAAAGAATCATCAAACTTTGATAAAAGAGACAAATACTAATGTAACTAATATACTAACATTTATTTATAAAAAAAAATAAAATATTTAGCTAACAATCTTTTAGGATTATCATAGGTTGAATCTTTGATTGGATAGAATTGGGCCAAAGTACTTTGGTTATTTTGAATGAAAGAAAAAAATAGAAAACAAGTTTTATGTTTTGATTGTAGAAAACAATGCTGATTTGTTGTAGATCTACTCATTTTAAAGGTGTATGCTTTGAAACTATCTCTATAATTAAGAAAGACGAGAGTATCTTTATCTTAATTTATTATTTATTTATTTATTTATTTATAGATGAAATGATATAATTATCACAATTAATTCACATATAATTGTAAATCATAAATTCAAATATTAGATATGATATTCAACTTAACAATATTAATATTTGTTAGATGGACTAGAATTTAAAAACACTTTCGGTAGATTCAACCACCTTAAACGACTTACCCTAAATTTACCCGTTTTCTATTAACTGAAAAAATAATACTAAGAGTTCCTTGTAGAAATGCTCGCCACCGAAAATGGAAGAAACACTGTGTGGACACACATGTTGATGCTAAATTAATATATGCATTGATAATATTGGCATCTAGAAAGGTCACATTATTGGAAACCGTTATGTCTGTATATATATTATTTTCACATGCCAATGTTGTTGTGTTCTAGCAAAAAGAAAACATTTTTTTACAGGTAAAATAAAGAAAGAGATAAATGAAATTTTTAATACTGTTCAATAGCTAGCTATAATTACTTTTTTTTATTAAAGAAAAACTATGTTTAAAAAAGAGATAATGTATATTTTATTACGAATTCGATTAAAGTTTTTATTAATCTTTTTGAAATTTTTTGTGTAACGTAAAAGGGAAAGGAAAAAGAAGAAATTAAATCTGATTTTGGTAACATGATAAAGAGGGCACATATAAATATCTTTTGAATACATTTTGATGATATAAATCTCACGTGTATGATGAAATAATTTTATGGCCAATATATTGACCGAAATAAATATTTTTAAACATAAAAATAGGAACAAGAGAAGATACAATATATATTGCTGTACATGGGTGTACCAAATATGACTAGGAAATGATAATTGAGGCATATTTGGGACCACAAGCGTATATTGCGTTGCACCTCCTGCATAAACAATAAGGGAAATGCAGCAATTTTGTGGTCTGAAAAGGCAACGTGTCTAGTTAGTACAATATTGGTGCAAATAGTGATTTGATGTTTCACACTTGAGGATATTTTTGTCATTCAAATGTGAACGATTAATCCAACGTAGCAGGATAGTATATTCAATAGCTGAAAGTTTTGGGTCCAAACAAAATGTCCATTTCTTACTTCAGTTAATTGATTAGAGTTCTTCTTGTTTTGTCTTTCCGTCTTTTAAATTCTTTCTTGTTGCCTATTTCTAATAACATAAGAAAACCAATGGTTTTGTTGGGTCAAGTGTTAGTGGATCATGGGTACATAATTGTTCGCGAAGGTAATTCTAAAGAATATAGAAGGAGTTTCGAAGTGTTGTCCCACGTGCGAGCGAGCACATGATTTAGTAGGAACCCTATAACCGTTCATAGTAGATGGATACCTCTTGTACTTCCTTTAGTAATAACATTTTTGTTTATGAAATAAAGTAAAATATCACGAGACTCTATCCCCAAAACTACCACAATCTAACTTAAAAAACTCAATTTACTCTACCATTTGTTGATGATAACCCTGTGGCAAGATTAATTTCGAGGAAGAGGATTGCGATGTGAATGTGAAGATCCACCCTTATGGATAATTTTTGTCAAGAAAATATTAACAAGTGTGTCTAAATGTGTCTAAATATAGAGAAAAAAATATTGAAATTTGTCTAATTTACACTTACAAATTATAATAAAATGTGATTGTAAATTTGAAAGTTATTTTTTATTTCACAAGTATTCTAAAGACAATTGTTAACACGACTCTTTTTGTTAAATGCAAATGTGAAGTTGTAAGATTATCACCTTAATTGTCAATAGATTAATTAAGTGAAATGTTGTTTTGTAAGTAAGAAAGTGAAAGTAACAAAAAATACCAAAGGAAGTTTGGATAGTTTTTTATTATATCATCACTCCCATGTATTAATATTCCGCCATATATATATATATACATACGACTTTTTGACCAACCTCTAAATAATTAACAATTCACTGTTTTTATTTTGTACTAAATGATATCACTCATTAATTAAAGACAATATAAATCAATTAATGAGCTATAGAACACTAAATAAATCATAAGAAGGAAATCTAGAGTCTAAATTCAAAGAAACTTATCTTATAACTAATTTACTAAAATTTATTAGTTAACTTTTATCCAAAAAATAATTATTAATTAATTTAATTTTCCAATTTCTAAAATTAAGAATAATTCTGAAAATAAAAAGTGCAAAACGAAAAACTACCATAGATTTAAAGTTATCTGAATAAGTATTATATAATATTTTTATTATGATTAATTATATCTATTTTTTCAATTACACTTAAATAATTTAATAACTTACTTAAGTGTAACGGAAAAAAAAAATACGGATCAAGAAAAGTGTAACATTATTTATCTCTTTGCAATTTTATATTAAACAAAATAATATATATTTAAAATTAGTAAAGAATATTTATCATATGTAATAGTTGATTGTAATTGGGGCAAGGTGACCCCACCCTTGTTCCCTAAACATCTTGAAGGGGATTTTTGTTGTCAGTCTCCATCTTAAAGGAAAACATTCATTGATTCACATAAACATAATTTTCACAAGCATCCCCACGTACAAAGGAAAATTGACATCTCATTTCAAACAGAGTAGAGATTTACGTCATAAAGTAGATTAAGATTATAAACATTTCTGTCAATTTATCAACATAATGTATCTGTTTGTCAAGATAAAAAAAACAATAAAGTAGTTTATGAATTTGTAGTTAACAATTTATTTTTTAAAATTTTACTTTTACTATTATAATTAAAATTATTTTTTATAGTTTATTTATTATAAATTAACATAAATTATTTTTAAATAATAAATAATATTTTAAAGTAAATAATTTATTTATTATAATTTAAAATAAAAAACAAAATAACTTTTGAATGAACAAGTTTTTTTTTAAAAAAATCAACAATTCTCTTAGAAAAAAACAAAATAAATTTTCTCAAAAATAAGCAGATCCAAATTTTTAACTATGTTGACCATGAATTTTTTTTCGAATTTGGCTTTAAAAGAGCTGAAACTAGTATTGATTTTCGAAAATTAAAAAGTGCGAGTAAAACAAATTAGTTAATAATTAAATCTAACAAATTAACAATTAAGTCCATGTACTACTTACTAATTTAAAATATAATGAATTGAGGTTTGAATTTCCACCGACACAGTTAATACCAAATATCCCAGTAAATAAAAAATAAAAAAATAAAGATCCAACCAGTATGTATACAATAAATTTTACTCTATGTATTTTGCACCCAAAAAAGCTCTACTGTACCATATATTTTTGTGTGTAAAGAAAACTATATGTGTACATATACATATTATCTCAGTATCTCTAATTGGATCCTGATGATATTTTTTATACAAACTGACCCAAACACTAATTAATTACAAAATTTACAATACCGTAAACGTTGTAAGTCGTGTACACAGGCGAAATATTTTCCGAATCAGGGCCTCCAAATGAATTGTTGATAATTCATTATCTCATATGAAATTGAAAATTATGTATCTACATTATACCACATATTAATCCGTACACTGTAACCAAAGCCATTATTAGGGAATGATCTGTGCCAGCAGCTAAATCCAACGTTAGAACATCATTACTCAATACAACTCCTGTGGCTGAGTGTTTTTGTTTTGCCTGCATATTTTCAATATCAAATATTAAAATCAATACCATATATATCCCAATTTTCAATTTCAAATTTCGAATTAATTACTCATGCCAATGAGTTTAATTAAAATTAATTGATAAATGGAAACAAATTAAAAGGTGAATTAAATTACCTCTGCAATAATTTGTCCATCTTTGTTTACTATCCGAAAAGCAAATACTTTGCTAGTACTAATTGTTTCTATGCACAAATTTTGGCACCCCACTTTAATTTGACAAGCTACTTTCCCTTTATTAATAATCTTATTACATCTTTTAACTTGAAACCATGCTTGCTCTTTGCTTCTACGATTAGAATCGTTGCAATATTTGTGTCCTTCCCAATATCCAAAAGCTAGTGATTTCTGCAAAATAAGGTTCAAAAATTAGTAAACATGTTTATAAACTCAACATTAATTAAAGTCTTGATTAAAATGTAAAAAAAAAAATATAATTTTTACTTATATTTTATTTACGAACAGATGGAATAGTACCTTTTTGATGGTACAAAGAACATTGCCTTGTAAATCCATGAGATTAACTTCTGTTGTACCCTTTTTATCATAATTATCAACTCGATAAACTATATGACCATTTGAATCATAGACGGTGCAACCATTAGAATGAAGAACAAGTGATTTCATCCATAGAGTATATGTTTCTCTTTTGGAACTTAAACATTGAGACACAGAGGAAGTGGATTCTTGTTGAGGATAAACCTTTGCCATTCGTTGTTATTGTTGTTTCGATGTTCGAAATTGAGGAGGTTATGTTTATAGAATAAGTTGTGATCATATCTTATTTATATGCTTATTATTGGTCCTACTAACTTGGTTGCTTCCTAGAAGCACCTTTTGGAGATAATTGAATTAAGTATTATAGCACTCGTGGGAAAAGTGCTTAAAATTAATTAATTAGTAACTGAAATAGAAAGAGTGACGCGGATCGAACCCCCCTAGTTTTCAATCACCAGTTTCTTTCTTCTTATCTGTAACACTCATATTTTAACATTAAAAACACTGTCTTTATTGTTTGTCATGCGTCATTGTCAATCGCCTTAAAAGAGTAACATCAATGTTTGATCTTCAGTTTTTAAGAGAATAAGTAAAACAGAAATATTTTCCATCATTAGATGTGAGGCTTATTTTTGTTAATGTAAATTGAATAATAATTTCACGAGATACATGGTGGTGTACTAATGCATACATTGATTAAATCGATTCATTTATTTTTCATATAATTACAATATCGAAATAACTTCAACTGTAAAATCTTTTTTTTTTGGCATACAAATGTAAAATCTAAAAAATTAGATTATCCAAAAGAATATTGAATAGTACATAAGTAAAACAAAACTCAAACATCGTGTAAAATTTTGAAATTGAGAGACTGTATATTTTTAAATTTAAATTTAATAGAGAACTAAAATTGCAAAATAATAAAATATAAAGAAAAAATATATATTTAAATCCTTTTTTGTTTATAAATAAGATGAAATATTTAATACTAAAAATTCACACACAATTATAAAATATCGAGATCAAATTAAAAATATAATATTTAATTTAATAATATTAGTATATGTCAGTTGAGTTAAATCCTAAAAATAATTTTTAAATCTTATAATTACCTGAGTAGGTAAGAAAGTCTTACTATTATCTTCTACTATTTACTAATATTTATATGTGTGATGTTGATGTCTATGTTTTTTTTAGCAACTAGTATGTACCATAATAATTTAATTAAAGTTTAACCCGGAATGGGTGGGACAATAATGCTTTATGTCGATCGAGCACTAATCCGTCTTCATATCATTTAAATTTATGTGATAATTAGGTTATCTTTAAAAATTTATGGGAAATTTATTCATCAATTAATAAAAATTGGTTACACAAATAAATCTATGAGTGATATCTACAATTTAATATTTTATTCACTTACAAATTTTCTTATTCGATCAATTTTTATTTATTGATAATTATCCACAAATTTTCAAAAGTGACCTAAAAAAAAACTTAAATTTAACTTTAAAAATTACTAAATAATAGGAGACTAGGCGGCCAAAGTACAATAATGTTATTAGGGCAATTGTCTTAATTTTTTGAAAATAAATATTTAATTAAAGTGTCTAATATTTTTTCATTTTTAATACTAAAATTACTTTTGTCTTGATAAATATTAAAATAATCTACTGAAAAAAAAAAGTACTACATGAAATAAATTATATTAATTTTATAAATAGTTTGTATTAAAAAAATTAAAAAAAAAATTGAGACATTTTTTTAAATTATTAGTTTTACTAAATAATATTAAAAACTTTAAAATGCTTAATCTTAACTTTTTTTCTTTCTTAAACCTCCGAATATGTTGGGCAGGTCGTAGAGACTGCCTTCATGAAAAACACATGCAGCTGCTGTCCTAATTCTATTGAAGCTTGAGTAAAATAAAATGTCGAAGCTTATATATTAAGATTAAAGATTCTAGTATAGTAATGCAACTACTTCTTATTTCACTCATCGTAAATTCCTTTCTTAATTAGTCAAAAAGTTTATAATACTTTTAACCAATTACTACTATCTTTGAGTTTAGTTTAGTTTGGGATAACTAATTATCTTTTAATGAATATATTTAATATCAAAGAATAAAAACTAATAAAATTATATATATTTTTTAAATTACTTTTGTCTTCACAATAAAAAGAGGGAAGTGGAATTTTCATGAGGTGAGTCAAACACTCAAAAAGTAAGCAACCAAATTCAGGGAAGTGAATTAGCTTAAGGGACAAAACTATTATGGAAAATATGATTTTTAATTTGATCTTACTATTTGTGTTTGTGTGTGTGTGTGTAAGAGAGAGTAGACTTGGAAGTTTGGAGGCATAAGTGGAAAGTGTAATCATATCCCATTAAAGCACGTTTTAGGCAATACATTGGAAGTGGACCACTCAATAGTTTATAAAATACATATACATAAGCATGGAGCATAACCAACGCGGCTTAATTGTTCGGATGTGTTAGTTTATTTTAATTATATGTTTCTGACTTTTACTTGAATTTCTTTTATATTAAATTAATTATTTAACAATCACTTATCAAAATGACTTTACTTTTCGTGGCATTAGCTGAAAAGTAATTTGAAGAACAAAGTCATAGATAGGATTCAAAAATGAAAACTAAAAACCACTTTCGAATTTAACGTAGTTCATTTCCAATTATAATAAAATAGTGGCTGTTGATGTCATTGTAGTGAAGACAAGTGTTAATTGCCTTTGCTTGTGTAGTTATCTGTTAAAATAAGGAAATAATTAATCATCGGTGGTGGCAGTTTATGTCATGAAACAGACAATGGAAGCATATTCTTGTTTAATGTATACACAGCATAATTAATAATTATCCTTTGGGAACAAAGTGGGTGTTAGGTTAAGATAGTATGCATTATGCCAATAAATTATCTTATGTTAAATTTTTATATATGAGTGTAATTGATATGTATTTTTAGTGTAAAAATTTTTATATTGTCAATATATTATAATTATTTATATGAATAATTTTAGATGTTGTTTTGATAAAAGTCAAATCTATTTATTAATTTGATAATTGTGATTGAATGATATTGTAAAAATTATTTATATCAACAATTTATATAATATAAATTTAATTTTTATTCAGCTAATCTTAAAAGTTTTATATAAGATGCTTTTTTAAAAAAATTGATTGAATTCGTCACACATTTTATACGAAGAAAAAAAAATTAAGTATCAAAATTTCAAATGATCTTATAAGGTTGTAAAAGTATTTTTAGTCGTAATATATGTTATATAATTCAAGATGCGTTTTAGTTTAAATATTTATAAAATATTTGAATAATGTAAAAA
>JBBPBR010000003.1:3904355-3919069 GCA_037974775.1 Cicer pinnatifidum | reverse complement strand
TTAAATATAAAATTATTTCATTACTTATTTATTTATTTATTTTTGTTAATTTATAAAATATAATATAATAAATTAATTAAAAAAAAACTAATACGTAATTATTTTCAATAATAATTGTTATTTAAATATAATATATATTATATCATGTGACGATGAAATATGATAATATTTATCATGTCATTATTTTATCATATCTTTATCTAACTTTATATTAAACCCTCTAAGTGATTATATTCTTATTTTTCACAATTACCAGCGTAAATAAATTTCCCTAATTAAATTTTAAAATAAGATTTCTTTTACAAAACAAAATAATAATGTGTATACAAATTACTCTAAAATTAAACAAACAAGCCACTCTAACAAATTAGGCTGTTAAGAACCCAATGGCAAATAGGTACTTGTCACTGGAAGATCTGTGCAATTGACATTAGTACAAAATTGATTATGCATTCACACGGAACTAGCAAATAAAATCCATAAATTGGCTTCGCAACTAAAAGGTGCAAACCAAATCATGCTGTTAATTATATTCCATATATCATCCATACTATATATCTTATACATGAAGATGAATCATGCTTTACATCATGTTCGTTAATAACTTTGACAATCTTCCAGGTAACATTCAAAATCAAGAAATAAGAAATAAAAAACAAAATTGAGGGGCTAGAAAAGCCAGCTAATCCAAGTTTTGAACATCCACTACTTGCGCTTAGAGCGTGAGTAGTGATTGTCATTTGGATTTCTTCTCCCGCTGAAAGTTGCTAATGCTTTCCTTACGGGAGCCTGGAAAGGAGCTCCCTTATCATTGTGGTGGCTGAAGACATTGTCTGGCGTAAAGAAGTCATCGTCCTACAAAGCGTATTAAGTAGCTCAGTTAGTTTGATGTTATTTAAAATAATTGAGAAAGAAAAAGAAAACCATCACACTCTCGTGGGCTCGTGGAAAACGGGAAATTAGCTATACAAACAACCCACCTTGTTGGCTTTCTTCTTCGTTTTAGGATAAAGTACCCTATGAGGCAGTTGATCTTCACGGAGAATAACGTTTTTTGTGACTGCGTCTCTTCCACCTTGGGGCAAAGGCAATGAAAACTGCACACAGAGTCGTTATTAATAACCCATGAATCAAATATTCGACAATTACAAAGATGACCAAGTGACTGACAGAACACATCTTTTGTTATACAATGATGACTAGCAGCCATAAGAAAAAAACCAATTAATATGTACTAGTATCTCATAACATATACTCACCTTTGTGCCACGTAATGTAATTCGTGGTCGACGGGCTGCCAACATTATTCCATTTTCATTAACAGTGACTGCTACCTTCCTTAAGGTGCCACCATTTCCACATTTTGGACAGAAAATCCTCCCAATTTCAGCAGTAACAGCGAAGCAGGCATGACACTTAAGTATCCATCTGGAATGCAAATAATTAACAGATTACCACATATAATACAATAGCATACTGTGTTGCATAGGGTAGCATAATTATACTGTTGCACAATGTTATATAAAACGTACAAGTCACAATTCCTTCATGCATTCAAAATTTCACTCCAGATAGCAAAGACAGGTAATATGTGATATAGCATATTGAATATTGAAGAAGCTACTAACAAATAAAAAATTACCTGTGCAATTGGTGTATCTGTGATCCTCCAGGTGCCAGCAAGCGCAAACCCATTTGGAGAAGAACATTTTGCATCGCAAAGTCACCAGTTATACAGGCCACAGTTGATTCAGACAAAGATCTAACCATCCAACTTTGCTCACTGACATCATCATCTGCATTTGAAAAATCAGCAGCTTCACTGGTCTGGCTTGCAATTTCAGAGTAATTTGATTTGTCATTGACGGAATCTGTTTCGCATGATTTAATATCCATAATTGCACTGCCATCAGATGCACTTTCCAGCAGTTTAGCATTGTTTGATTGGAGTTCTTCAGGTGACAAACTTAGTGTGTTTTCTTCATTAAGAGCTTCAAGTGAACCTTCTTCCAGAGTCATTTGCTTCAGAGTTGCAGAGAGGGCTTCATCGCCATTGTTCTTGACAGATATCATATCATCCTTGGAAACAACATTTTCAATATGCTTCTCATCATTGTTTTCATGAACCTGGTTTGAAGCCTTAGCATCTTCACTAACACTGTCATCAATGTTTTCTTCCATATCTTGAGGATCTTGATTGCTGGATAATGCCTCATATTGCTCACGTCTAGCCTTCCTTCTCAGAAATCTCCTGTGAGTACTACGACTGACAGCAGGCATCCAATCACCGCCGTTGTCCTCAACTTCTCCTTGAGATGCATTAATTCCTTCAGCCACCGTCTTCCCTTCAAGGTTTACCACCTTTTTCTTAGGCAGATAATTCTTACGCCTCATTGAACCACGCTCACCACCATCATGAATTTCCAAAGGAATTTCAGCAGTATGGTCAACCGAACCATCAACAGAGTGATCATCTTGTGGAACAATGTTTAAACTCAAGTCCTGCAATGGAAGGATTCTCGAATTGGAATTCACATTGTCCTCATTTTCGCGTTCCAATGCTTCCCACTCTTGCAAATTAGGAACATTTAAACCCCATCCCGGCAAGTCCTTCTCGGGCAGCCTCTTCACATTTACCGTTTGCACCGGAGGCGGGCTGTCCCTAAGATGTTTTGTTCCATGAATCTGAGCCTCCAAAGTATAAGTTAGCGCTATAAGTTTGATATCAACATCTGATAGAGTCTGTAAGTCACCAGTAACCCTAGCAAATTTGACAACTACCACAACATCCCATTGGTAAAAAGAATTCCAAGTTAGAATCCAAATTATTCTTTCATATAACAAACAAATAGAAACATTAGGGTTGTGAAATTGCTCGAGAGAACTTATAAAAACGGCTGATGACATCATATGCATAAGCTTTTTATCAGCTTATTTCCACAATCTCTTAAAAATAGGTTATGAAAATTGCTAATAGCTAAAACGAATTCAGTGACTTTATTTCATATTTTGTTATCAAAATAGGTTATACAAAAGCAGTTTTGCTATAATTATCAAACCAGGCCATAGTATTTAATAATAAGGTAAAATAAAAAACTAATAAAGATACCTTTGTTGATGGATTCAGGGGAAGGTTCCATGGTTTGGATAGTGAAGGGAAGGAAAGAGAGTCTATGGCGAGAGACGGGATCACGAATTTCCTCGATGACTTCAGGGACAGAGACAAACTTATCGGCAAGAGAGTGTAGTGTTTCGCCGGATTGGATAACGGCGTTGGCGTCGACAATGGCAACAGAGATACCATGACGGTTACGAGTATCTTCCAAAATGTGTTGGGTATGTAAGAGTAGTGATTGTTGTTGCTGAGGTGGCGGTGCGTCCTTCTTGACAATGGTACTCCAACACGATGATGCTTTTGGTGATGAAGATTCCTCCATGATTATCTGTTAACGAAGAACGAATGTTACCTGAGTTTGATCGGCTGTGTGAAAAGCAGCTCTACCGCCGTTTTAGTTTGGTTAGGGTTCTATTTGGGTTTAGGAACACTATCCCTGGGTTTTCCCTTTTTTCTCTTTTATATATATATATATTTACTTTTTAGTATCCATAACAAAATATTTTTTTTACTCCCACAAACAATTTTAGTCACAGTTGAAGAAATATATATAATTTCTCTCCAATTTTTAAATAAAATTTTATGAGATGAATTTTCTAAACGTCGTGAACTTAATATAATGAAGTTCTATAATGAAGATCTAAGTTTATTGACAAAAAATTAATATAAATAGAGATGTCAAAAAACTATTACTTAATTAATGAATTTACTTGTCTTGTTTTAATACTTTCAAACTCTACAACAGTTAAAGTTTAAAATTTTTTAACAATAAAAATTATCAAAAACATGATTAAGAAATAAAATGAATGAAAATTTTCTAACAAATAATTTAGATATTTATATTAAAAAAGAAATTACTACTCGGTTTAATATAGATTTAACAATTGACGAATTTAATTTATTAAAGTGTCGTCAAATTTTATTTTTTTATATAAGTAATGTCGTCAAATTTTATTTTTTTTATATAAGTAATGTCACTTTTTATTTATTTTATTGTTGTTTTAATTTATATTTAGTTAACATTGAATATTAGTAAAAATTGTTGTGAGTTTTTCCTATTATTAGTTATGTTTAATATCTTAATTTTAAAACTATAATCTATTTGTTCTATATATTTGACAAATTATGGCAGTTTCGACACTAAATCATGTAATGTTCGGCCATCTTAGATTCAATTTCTTATTGAAAATTTGATCAACGAATTAGAATTTTAAGTTAATAACAATAATTGTAATGGTACTGGTTATTATATTCTTATAATAGCTTCTCAAGTCATGCCTAATGCTAGGTTTAATTGCGAAGATCTAAGGAGTGAAAGTCTTTACAACTTGGGGTGTACTTATTATATCTTGGCACAATATATCTAATATTTAGTATTCAATCTCAAGAGTGCAATAAAATGGTTCTCTCTTTTGCATGACCTATTTAGTATTTACATGTTATATTTGGATGTAGAATTCTTGGTATAACACGTTGGTAAATATTTTAAAGGTACTAGATTGAAAGGATGAGATGTTTATTTACGATGCATAATAACTAATTATTTTATGTTTAATTACAGTTTTGGTCACCCTATTTTAGTTGTATCGTGAAAGTAGTCATTCTATTTTATTTTTTTTCAGTTTTACTCCCTCAAATATAATTTTGGTCCAAAACTTGATAAAATTTCATTTTTTTTTGTATTTATTTAAGTTACATCATGCCTCAAGATCTCATTTGCAACAATTGTACCTGAAATCTATTATCATAAATGGTGTAGTACGACTTAAAAAAAAATAAAATTTCATCAAATTTTGAACCAAAACTCTCTTTGATGACCAAAGTTGGAGAAAAACAAAACGGAAGACTACTTTCGCGATTCAGCTAAAATAGGAGAACTAAAACTACAATTAATCCATTATTTATAATACAATTGTGTTTTTACTTTATTTTAGGTATGCCTAATTTTGTCTTTATTATGACCATTTTTTAATTAAACTACATTTTTTTTATTACGTTTAATTTCTATTTTGCTTTTAACATGCACAAAACATAAAATGAAATTCTTCTTTTTTATGTCATGTGCTAATCTATTTACCAAATGTTTACTGAAGAAATAATACGGATTATTATGAGTAAATTTGTATATCAAGCTTTATCCATGTGTCAACCAGGTCATAGGTTCATAGATTGTTGGTTTTTCATCTCTATACCAATAATATACTTCCACACACACAAAAAAAGATTAAAGACATGAACATACATTACCAAGATAGAAAGAAAAAGAGAAATTATACATTATAATTCTTTAGGTAGCAACTATTGCACAAAATCCAACCTCAAGTGAAAAATCAAGTAGTCAAATTGGCAACTTGTAAGAAAACCAACCTATAATATATTTTACTAATCTTCAACCCACCACAACATGGCCCTTCAAGATCAAATAAGCCAAGAGTCTACAAACTCTAGAAAAACAAACAAGGTATCTAAGTACAAGGAAGAAGGATGCATATGACAACACAAGTTGCTAAACAGCTAGGAATTAATCCATAACATTGAAGGAGAATATATTTAGCAAAAAAAGAGAGGCTTAGAGGGCTCGCCCTTTCACAATGTCCAAGCTCATCTCACTTGGATCAGTTGCTTGAAGTTCAACTTGAATGCCATCCAATTCTCTCTTGAATCTATCCTTAGAACTTGCATACACCATCTTCATCCTCACCCTTGAGGTATCAGGCGACCTGCATCCGATTCATAATCAACACTATGATTAACGGTTGATATTTAAATTTAGTAGTGGCCCTAAGCATGTTCATGATAGACAACCAGGCATGGCCTCGATTTTAAGGAGGACTAAATATTGTGCAACATTTTATTTTACTTTGTATATGTAAGTATCAAAATAAAAAAAATTATATTGTAGATCAAATAAGTGACTCGTTTAATAGAAGACTTGAGAAAGATAGCAGTTAAATATTAATTGTTCTCCCTTTCATAGAATAGTATTAGTAATGAAGCTTAATAATTGATAAAAAATAAGTGCAATTGACAATGTAATTAAGTTACCATGCAAAAAAGAAGATCTTGCTTTTCTGACAGTTCTCATCTGTTGTGAAATCAAAATCATAGACAGCATAACGACACTCATCAGCTGGAAAACTAGCCATAAAGTCATCATAACTTTCTGATGGCTCTCCTAATTTTTCAACCACAACTTGTTGTTCTTCTAATTTGAACACGATGAATCGATAGCTCCTCTTCGATTTAAGTTCTTGAAACCTCAGTTTGCATTCGTCGTTCACAGCCATTCCGGACGCTGCATTTGCCTGCCCAAAAACTTCATGCTATCAACTTAAGACTTTAATCATCAAACTAATAATAATTTGATGTGCTATTAAATGCAATTTCCAACTTAAGACTTCATCATGGATCAGGAAAATGCTAGAACAACACATTGATTTGAAGGAAATTTCATAGTAATATATGAAATGTAAGTTTTCAGCAGTTATGTATATAATATAAAATACAATGGTAATAATGTTCTTTCTTTTAAAGAGAGACACTTGTAAGGTGAAAGTGTCTCTCTTTATAAATTCATTTCAAGATTATTCACAAAACAGCAACAACTAAAATAGTGAAAGAAAGGAAAAAGAGAAATCATACCATTTTGTCAGCAATGAGAAAGAAGCGCCCTGTGAAATGTTAATGAAATGGAAGTAAGGGGGGAAATGGAGAATGGAAAATTGGAACAATAGAATAGACTCAATGACAAACTATAGAGACAAAATTATTAACGAATGAAGATCCTTGTTTTTTGGGCCACGAGAGGTGGAACTTTGACAAGACTAAGATAGTGGTTCAAGAATACAACTTTGGGGAGAAATTTATGGAATGTTTATGTTACAATCTATTTTGCTTCTTCGACAATGTATCCAAAAGTTTGTTTCATGCTTCCACGTTTTTATTTTAGACAAACATGCTTCCACGTTAATTTTTTTTCTTTTGGTTATCTATCAACAATTAATTCAATATATATATATATATATATATATATATATATATATATATATATATATATATATATATATATATATATATTCATTCATGCATGGAGTCACTGCCAAGTGTAACTTTTCTCCGGCCAAATTCATGTTTATCTGATATAATTGTCATCTATTAATCAGTCCTTTTTGTTTATATTTTAATCAATTTAATTTGAATTTAATTATAAATGATTAGATTCCATTTAAAATATGAAAATGTGTCTTATCAATTCGAAAAATAATAAGCTAAATACTTTTTCTTTTTGAATTTCAACTTAATTCAAATATATTTTATTTCATATGAGAAAATAAGAATATAATTACTCCACACAACATTTCAAAACTTTTTAATTTATATTATTGAAATACAACATATCAACCATTTCAATTCACATTCACTTGTGACTTGTTTACTAGTTCCATTATAACTATAACAGGGACCCTCTTGTACCATATATTCGTCTGATATTGTATAAAAATGTTGGTTGTATAGCTATTGAGTATTGACTAATAAGAGTTTCCGTGAGAAAGTTAACTAGTAGCATTAAGATAAACTTATCCACACAAAATCATTAGATCAGTAATGGAATAACATTCATCTACAGCAATGAAAATTCACATAAGCAAAATGAAAAGTGATTTTTATTTGTTCAAAGAGTCCCAAAGCAATGCCATATCAACATTGCCTCCTGAAACTACTATTCCTATATGCTTGCAATCCTTCCAAACAGGATTTTTCTGAAAAGTTTCCGACAGAACAGCAGCAAGGCCAATTGCTCCACTTGGTTCTACAACAATCTTAAGGATTTCAAAACACAGTTTCATGGCTTTAATAATTTCATTGTCTTCCACAGTTATTATGTCGTCAACAAGATCTCGTACTACGGGCCTGCTCCAGAGCAAACTCGACAAATTAACAGAAGGAGACCACAAAACTTTATTTTCAGTTCATAATATGATTACTAAAGATTTATTTTTACCATGTGAAATCTCCGAGAAATGCTCGAAGCCCGTCAGCTATAGTATTGGTCTCAGGCAATGTTATTATCCTCCCAGCCGCTTTAGATTGTGCTGCATCATCAGCACCTTTAGGTTCAGCAGCCAAAATGCGAATAGCCGGGTTGATGGACTTGGCAGCCAATGCTACTCCTGATATCAAACCGCCGCCTGCAGTTTGCATTTGTATGAAAATCAAGAGAAGGATACTCAGATGAATGCAAAATTTGAAATATTTGGCTGATGGCTTGACATCAAAAAGTGAACAGACCACTTATAGGTACCACAAGTGTATCTATTTGAGGTGCTTGTTCCAGAAGCTCCAAGGATATGGTACCCTGGCCACTGCAAGAGCAATCAAACATGTCAAAGAGTAATGGTTAAAAAATTGCAATGCAAGTCACCAATACCTATAGTATATGCCAAGAAAAACTAAAGAGTTGGGAGGCGTGAACTTCTATGAAAAGAAGCTTTAAGCACGACTAATCAATGTAGCGCCTATACTTTAGATTGAAAGTGTGTCTTGAGTCTAACATGTATCAGAGTTCAACATCAAAACATGTGGTGACATTCAATCACTTTCGTCTTCTTAAATTACTACTGATGTCTACATGTCAGTGTTGTGTCCAATATTTGTGTTTGTGTCAGTGCTTCACTAGTCACTTATACACTGCATGATCTAATTGGCGAACTGTTCTGAAAAGAATGAGTCCACCCCATGATTATCCCCCATAGAGTTTATTGACAGGGAATTTAGTCAAACAAAAACGAACATTGTACCTCAGTATGCGTCCATCATTATAAGGATGTATAAAGTTCGCACCAGTTTCTTGCCACACTTTATTTGCAACTTCTTCCCTCGATTGCATATTGGCCTCTGACCAGATAACCTGACCACCATACCGTTTTACATTCTCAACTTTGCATGTTGGAGCATTTTTTGGAATAACAATGTATGCAGGGATCCCCCTTAGTTTTGCTGCCAAAGCCAATGCAGCAGCATGGTTTCCACTGATTTCAGAGAACAACATCAGCAGAATAAATTTACAGAATCGGATTACAAAAAACCAAACACTGGAATTACTGCACATAACAAACCTGCTGTGTGTTATAACCCCTTTAGAAGCATCTTCATCATTGAGAGAGAAAATAGCATTGCTGGCACCCCTAAATTTAAAAGCTCCACTGGTGGCCATAGAATACAGAAGGAAATGTATTATACAGTCCCAAAAAGTAAAAAAACCATCAAAATATTTGTGTAATTCATAAAAAATAAATAAATCTCACCCCTTTTGGAAATTTTCACACTTAAAGTAGAGCTGCCTTCCTGATATGGCATTCAGAGAGCTGGAGGAGAGAAGTGGAGTTTTAAGAACCAACGATTTTATTCTGGCATGTGCTTCCTTTATGGAGGAAATATCAGCAGCATATTTTTCTTTTGTTATTTGGCATTCCTCTTCCATGTAAGTAATTGATCTTGAAATTAAATGAAGGCAGACAAAACACTTAGTTAAGAAGACCAAAAAAGAAATAAAAGATAACTTTTGAATAGAAAAGTATGAATTACACAAATTTCAATACACTTTTTCTATATTTTGACTCTTAACAATTGCTCCAAGGGAGCTTGTTACCATTTCCCTTAAAAAAAACATCTGTCCTACATATTTGAAGTAATTTTACAATACATTTACATTATTTGTTACTACATGTAATAACTTTCCTATTGAGAGTGCTCCTAACTATGAAAGTGAAATCTTATCTATGCAAAAAATACAGTCTCGTGTTGTTTTGGTGCATTATCTTAAAAGAGCCTACTAAAATTGGATGTTTCCACCAATAGGGTGTTGGTCAAGTGGAAGCAAGTTGCCCTTGGGTACCCGGATTGGAATCCTAGTGGATCACCCAGAGATTCTACAGAACATTAGCAATTGGAATGAAATTATTAGTAACGGAGTGGGAGAGAGAACATTCAGAGAATGTGATAAGGAGGATATTCAATTCAATAGAGCTTTGACATATTTGGAGTATGAAAATACAATACAATACTTCTTATATTGAAATCAAAATCAAAATAAAGTAGCCAAACCTAGGACAACCTTAATAACTGTTAAGAAAATATGAGTGAGTACCTAGAAATACCCGAAACTTACTGCTTCGGCTGGAAATGCGGTCTCCAGTCTGCAGCACAGACGCAGCTTTGGTTGGTGGCTAATTTTTTGTACGGTGAAAAAACACATTGTAATTTGTGCTACTACCATTACATAAAATTAATTGTGGGATCCACTTTGTTCTCCAAGAAAACAAAAACACGATTTTTATTTTTTTTTTAAATTAATAGAGACATATTTATTCTAACCCCAATTTTCCTCTTTATTTTTTGAAATAATTTAAAAATGACAAATACTAATAAGTGTCCCAACGACACTTATTAAGAAATTAGAAATAGAAAAAGTCAATTATAAATTTGTTGAAACTTGAATTTTCAATTTTTTAAATGTTTACAAAATATTTTTCTTTTATACAAAATTTCCATTTTTATTCTTTATCAAGTGCCATTAAGTCACTTGATAACAAGACCTTTTGGTAGCACAGATGCCAAAATCAACTCACAAATTTGCGTCGACCTCCCAAGTAATTTTTTTTTTTTTTTTTTAATTTTATTTTATTTTAAAATGAGCAAACGCATACATGTACCCGGTTTTGGCGGGGATTTCACAAAATATCCTCTAATAATATTATTTATTTTTAAAAAAATTCAAAACAAGTTAAAAGCTACCCTATAACTATCCCTAAAGAGAGTTTATTCACATTAATAGGTCATTTAAGGCCATTTCTTACATATTAATATAAAAAGAAAAAAGACATTTGTCAGGATTTTACTTTTAAAAAATAAACATAACTTATTTTGTGTTTGTTTATTTTAATGAATTTTTTTAAACTAATTAATTATAAAAAAATGATTTTATTAACAGTAACGAAATATTTCTCTTTTAACTTTTTAGTTCAGTATGTTTTTAGTATCAATAAAATTTCAGCTTTTTAATTTTAGATTCTGTAAAATAAAAATATAATTTTTAATCGTAAAAAATTATTCAACAAATAATTTTAATTTATGTTAAAATAAAACACGTTTAATTATTTTTCAACTTAAAAAACTTTGAATGATTTTTTGTTAGTATATTTAGAACATTATAAAAGATTTACCCACAAAAATTTTGAAATTTTTTAAATTGAAATAAATTAAATATAATTTTTTTAATTTTAGATGAATTAAATAAAAAAAATTTAAATGTGAAAAACTAAAGATAAAAATGACAAAAAGTAAATCTTAAAAATTATATTTTAAACTCATTTTATGTAGAAGAACATTTTATAATATTGTAAACATGTTTGATAAAACTCATTTGAAAATATATGTTAACATTGAGACGGAGACTGAAACTGTTTGTGTGACAATTCTCCTTGTGTAGATACAATTTGGTGGTATTGCATCACTTCCTCCCTAGCCTCCATGGGTGCAAAGGGAAATATACTGTTTCAAGTTTGACATTTTATGACTTTGCTTAGTTTAGGGGACAAAATGATGGATAAAGAGGTCGAGAGAAAGTCATTACAGTAAAAACAATTGAAAGGTAAACAAACTCTCACCCAAAGAAAGTCTTAAACTTATCACCAACTGACATTATGAATCATGTAACAAAATTAACTAATTGAACCTCATTATACCATATTAATTGAGAAAGAAAAAAAAAATCCCAACTTCCCATCTCAATTGCCACATGCAAAAGCACCTCATTTTTATTATTCAAACTTGATCATGTTGAACACAATAAAGTTTAGTTCCTTTTTTTTTTATTTCAAACATTTATAATAGACCACCAAGATATAACCAAAATTTACAAAGTGATCATATAAGTTACTGGGCTAGAAGTGGGGAATGCAGTTGACAAATACAACCACATTTCTTTTCTGACTTCTCGTACTTATTCACTGACAAAATCTTCTTAGACTATGAATATGTCAGTCTCAAAAAAAGATGAAGTCATTGCTCTCACATCTTAGAATGTCCCCCAATCTTGTTGCTAGTCTCAGTCTCATTTTTAGCTACCCTTGAACGCTGCTGTTGGAATTTCTTCTTAGCTCTATAAAGTATATTATGCATTTCGTCAAAGTGTGGATTTGTTGCAGCTTTTGTATCCTCAATCCATCGAAGAACTTTTCTGTATGGTGATAATATTCGATCCCGATCCTTCTCATCCAAAACCTAAGTTTATTGACATTTTAATTAAAATTTTGCAAATTTATGAAAAATTAATCATGGTACTGATCATCATTCTGCTTAACTAGGTAATTTGGTTTGATGCAGCACTAATAAAATCAACAATGACAGTCATATTTAGTTACCTCAAGTTGCGTGAGTTCACAAACCAGGCTGAGATCTGCTATAGACGGTTGAAAGGCGCCAAGAAGGAATCGTCCATCTCCATTGAGCCAAATATCCTCTAGTTTTGATAAAGAAGATAATAAAACTTTCTCTGCTTCAGCAGCTGCTTTTGGATTCAGTGGACGACCAAGTGCAGGTCCTAATACAGTATTTATTACATAGTTCACTGCAAAATGTAATTGCCTTTTCCAGTTAGGGGGGAACAAATATGTTCTCTGGCTTGAAACGGGTATTATGAATGTATGAATTGTTGCATAATTTCCAAATACTAATTTGATTTAACTTAATTGCATGAAGCTCTCCACAAGTAAGCAATTATTAAATCCAGTCTGATCCATATAAGCGTTGAAAATATCGTTCACCTGCACTCAACTGACTCAAGAATCCATAGAACAAACTAAAATGCTAATATAGCATAAGTTAATAATCATATGATTGAATTTTCTTCTAGTTAGAGGTAAGGACTGCCCCCACTTATGAACACATATTCATACCTGATAGCAAGTAACCTAATGAATCTTGGATTGACTCTAATACTGTCTTAGAATTTGGATTGAGCTTAACTCAACTCCTATAAAACCGACTAGTAAGGTGAGAACCGCCCTCACTTATAAACACATATTCAGGCCATATCTCATCCAATGTGGACTCTTAACATCTAATCCTTTCGGTCACTATTAGATGCAAAAAAGTAGGCTCAAATTTGTCACTAATATCAACAAAAGTTAACTACTTTGACTCATGCTAGTATTCCTAATATACTCCTTAATAAAAAAACATTTAATGTCGGTAGTTGAGTGTTTGACATTCAAAAAGACAATTTATTAAACTTGGAACGTTTTACATGAAATCATTAAAATTAATTGCACCTAATTAATTTTCTTAATACTCATGAAAGTAATTATTTTTGCTTATAATAGTGAGAGGAGGAAGTATGTCAAAGTTGTCATAGGTTACAATCCCTATCTATCTGTCAAGCTTGCTTCCGTAGTAGTAGAACTAGCTCAAATGCATCAGCTCAAAGGAAATCACATTACTAAAAGGAGAAAGGAGATTTTAGAATTTAGATGTATAAATCACCTGCTCCATATCTTAAATTAGAGTGATGCCAATCTAGTACGGAGTGAATTTTGGCTCTCCTGAAAACATCAGTTGGGTACCTGAAACATCAAGAAGGAAACCCATTACAAGTTACAACAAAGTAATAATGCATGGAAACTAGGACGAAATTCAGATGCAAAAAACGTATATCCTAGCAGCATAAAATTTGAAGTTATTTAATTTGTATTGATTCATCCTAATTTAGAAATGCAGAAGGAACCGTTGGCATGCTATGATAACTATAAGAAGCAAAAGAAGTGGTTCCCATAAACAAACCAATTGTCAGCAATTCCAGGAAAAGCAGAAGCAAGATAGGCAAGGATTGCATGGCTGCCAAAACAAAAAGACTAATCAATAACATAGATGAATTAAAACCAAAAATGAGTTATTGAAAAGAAAAATGAGCTACCTCTCGAAGAGATTGAAGTTTCCATGAAGAATAGCAGGTACTTTGTGGAGAGGGTTTACTTCTGAAAGGAAAATAGAATCGGTGAGTGAATAGAGAAAGAATTGAAGAATATGCATGAATTGTATTGTACCTGTGAATTGAGGAGAGAGATGGTGACGTTTGGAAAGGTCAATTTGAACCTCCTCAAAGTCGATTCCGTTAAACCTGCAGAATATAAGAATTGCTCGTGATGGTTGGGACATACGATCTACATACACCTTCAACTTCTCCATCATCCCTTCTAATTACTTTTCTTTTTCTCTTTCCAACGGCAACTATAGTATACACCATAGTCAACAATGCTTTTATTTCATTTCTACTATCATTTTCTGTGTTTTTCATCGTAATATTCTTCAAATTTATTAATATATCTTTCTTTTTCGGAATCATATACCTGCCTTGCTGCTTTCGAGAATCAGATTAATTATTTTAGAGTTGAGACTAATAAGAGTGATATAGTATTTGTTTTTTTTTTTATGCAATCATTCTCAAATATTAATTAATCAATATGTAATTTTCAAATAATGAAAATAACTTTTTTTGTATTTTTATTGTTTTTAAAAACGTAAATAATTGTTTTTTGAAATA
>JBBPBR010000003.1:3862620-3876216 GCA_037974775.1 Cicer pinnatifidum | reverse complement strand
CCCCCCCCCAAAAAAAAAAAAACAAACAAACAAACATACAATTCAATAATAAAATCCACAAAAACAATACTCTCAATATGTACCTTCCAAGCCAACCCATAGCAATACTAATAATTATGTAACACACATGAATGAGGCAAAAGGGACATTAATTAAAAATGTGTGAAGGTGATGAAACTAGGCAATATCCTGTTCCTGTTCTTCATCATCAAAATCACCTTCTTCTTCAACAGCAGCAGCATCTTGATATTGTTGATATTCAGCAACCAAATCATTCATATTACTCTCAGCCTCAGTAAACTCCATTTCATCCATACCTTCAGCAGTATACCAATGCAAAAAAGCCTTTCTCTTAAACATAACTGTGAACTGTTCCGAAACGCGCCGGAACATTTCCTGAATAGAAGTAGAATTCCCCATGAATGTCGAACTCATCGACAAACCTGTAGGAGGAATATCACAAACACTCGATTTCACATTGTTGGGTATCCACTCGACGAAGTAAGACGAGTTTTTGTTCTGAACATTAATCATCTGTTGATCAACTTCTTTAGTGCTCATTTTTCCACGGAACATTGCCGATGCTGTTAAGTATCGGCCGTGTCGTGGATCTGCAGCACACATCATGTTTCTTGCGTCCCACATTTGTTGTGTCAGTTCTGGTATTGTTAGGGAACTGTATTGTTGTGAACCTCTTGAAGTTAATGGAGCAAAACCAACCATGAAAAAATGGAGACGTGGGAAAGGAATGAGGTTAACTGCTAGTTTTCTAAGATCTGAGTTTAATTGCCCAGGGAAACGTAGGCAACAAGTCACTCCACTCATTGTTGTTGATATCAAATGGTTCAAATCACCAACTACAAAATATCCATACAAACATGTCAAATATAACTATGTTAATATACTTTGGTTAAAATTCAATATTTTTGTGACAAACAGCACTTACAACTTGGATTAGTGAGCTTGAGTGTTCTGAAACAGATATCATAGAGTGCTTCATTATCAAGAACCATACATTCATCTGCATTCTCAACTAGTTGATGAACAGAGAGAGTTGCATTATAAGGTTCCACCACAGTATCAGAGACCTTAGGAGAAGGGAACACTGAGAAAGTCAACATCATTCTATCTGGATACTCTTCTCTGATCTTTGAGATCAGCAGAGTTCCCATTCCTGACCCAGTTCCACCTCCCAGTGAATGACAAATTTGGAACCCTGTCAAACACCAAATCATTTCCAGTCATAAAATTATGCTGAAAAATATCAACATTATTTATCAACCATTTCTAAATCATTGATGTGTCACGATTTTTAATATCGCAGAGAATTGCAGTTAAATATGCTAACAAAAAGGATTTTTCTAAAAAAGGTTCGCAACAGTAATTTGAAGAACTTTTTTTTGTCTACGTAACTACATGAACCACACTTGATTGTGATTCTCCTAAGTATTAAAGATCACAGTCGATATTTAAAACTTTGAATGTAATCTTAATCACGATTACATTGCAGTCATGGAGACAAAAAAAAAAAAAAAACCTTGATGTCGTAGTCTAAATATTGTCTATGCAACTTTCTAATCGTGTTGAGATTTTTAATATTGCACAAAATTGCAGTTAAATATACAGATGTTGAGGGTTTTAAAAAAAGGTTAACCACTATGATCTGAAGGTTACTTAGGTCTACATGACCACAATTAAGGTTGTATTAGTGGCATTTAACTGCAATTCTCCATAATATTATAATTGTGATTGAATTGTAGTCACATAGACATAAAAAAAACCTTAACATCACAATCTAGATCATCATCTCACACCTTTTAAAAAACAAAAATACAATCTATACTAATACAAAACACTAGTAATATGTCTAAATATACTAAGAACTAAGTGAAGTGATCTAAGTAATAAACAAACAAAGTAGTACCTTGCAAGCAATCACAATTCTCAGCTTCTTTACGAACAACATCAAGAACAGAATCAATAAGTTCAGCTCCTTCAGTATAATGTCCCTTAGCCCAATTATTACCAGCACCATTTTGTCCAAAAACAAAGTTATCAGGCCTAAATATTTTTCCATAAGGAGCAGAACGCAAACTGTCCATGGTACCTGGTTCAAGGTCCATTAAAACAGCTCTTGGAACATATCTTCCACCACTTGCTTCATTGTAATATACATTCACTCTCTCTAGTTGAAGATGAGAGTTTCCTATATAACTTCCTGTTGTATCTATCCCATGTTCATCACACATTACCTCCCAAAACTTTCCTCCTATTTGGTTTCCACATTGTCCTGCTTGTATGTGGAGGATTTCTCTCATTATTATGAATAAGTTCTCTTGAACTTGATGATTTCAAGAATGACAAGATCAAGTACAAGTTGGAATGAATGGAAGTGGTGGAATGGATAGCCTTTTGTAGCTACAATTAAAGAAAGGATAGTATTATTATTTCTTAAAATATTTTTTATTTTTATTTTTTAAAATTTATGTTTGCTTTGAATTAATAAAAACGAGATCAAAGACTTGAGTAATAAACAATTGAGAAAGAGAGAAGATGAAGAATGATATACCAATAATGTATTTTTTTTAAATAATGAAAATGTGTTTTGATATTTTAAAAAAATTGAAAATGTTAGATTTGATTTTAGAAATTGTAAAACAAAATTGTGAAGAAAATATTTGATTTATATTTGTAAGTTGAAGTGAAAATAAAAACATGAAGTACACAAAGTAAATCATCCTAATATATTAAAATAGTGTGACACAAGTTTAATATGTTTGATCCTTTAATTATTTAGTTAGAGGTTTAATCAATGATCGTCGATCAATGCATACAGAAAAACATATATCATGAGATATCAACACGTTAATAAATTTCAGTTACATCGTGTGATTAGTCTCGTAATTACACACGCATGATATTTTTTAAAAAAAAAACGATCTTAAGATCGATAAAATTGGTATTTTAATTTATGTTAAAATTGGGAAGAAGAGAAAAGAAACAAATAAAATGAATAAGTTAATGTGGGTCTGTTGGGAGGGGGGCATGTCAATGTCCAATAGGAGTAATGAGCTGGATATGGAAGGTGACAAGAAGTTGCAAATTGCATTATTGTTTGTTCTAATCTAATCTCAAGGCCTTGTGAATTATCAGTCCTTCCTACCACTTGATATCCCATCTGTCAATATATGATTCCAAATTGTCCATTTCCTCGTTTGGTCACCTTGCTTTTCTTAGTAATTTTGACAGCAAATTTTCACCTCATTTGCTGGACAATCATGCTTATCATTAATATTTAATACTATATGATAGTGAGTTTTGACATTGATAAAAACAAAATTGTGTTATTTATTTACATGTATGTTATGGTATATACCCTTACCAAAATAGAATCAATCATATGGGTGGATTTGAAGCGTGTGAATATTACAAAGTCTGACTCATTCACTTAAATTTGTATATATATGATCCATAGTGAGAATATGAAAGCAATTATGATAGGGATCAGATCAAAGCTTCCTTTGCAATAATAATATGTATCCTTCTCAAGAAAACGATACTCATTCATTACCCACTAAAGCAGTAGTTAGGTACAGGTGTGGTGTGGGATTTCTTTGTCTTGTTTAGAGAAGTTATTAATTAGTAATTTAAAACATATTCGTTCTGATGTGATCCAGTGTATAAAGGAATCAAACCGAAGTATTGCCTTTTCATGCAGCCGACAGGTTTTTTTTTTTTTTTTTGTGACGTTTATATATCAAAGCAAATAGCTGTATTTATAAATAAGAAAATCTTAATGAATAGCAAAGCAACTATCTTACATGTGAGTTCAAGTAGTTTTGTTAATATGTTTAAATGTATAAGTTACATACAAAAATTATAAATTACTTTGTATTAATGAAAATAAAATGTTACTATACACATCAATTAAAATGTAAATTAAAAAGAACAATAAACTTTTGAAGATGGGATATCACTTCACACAGTTAATATCTAATGGTGTTTTCCCAATATTTGCTACAGAATGAAGGGTCGCACCGTACCATGGTGTCAAGTTCATCTAATACATGGTGGCGGCAAGTAAACAGAGCTTTCAGGAGGAAGAGATAAGCTGTTGGAGAAATGGTTTTCAATTATTATTATTGGACGAAGTAAATATGGTAGCCCATCAATCAAATCTAACTAGCTAAAATCAGGCAAAAGATAGAACGTTTTATCAACGCCAACCAGTAACCACCAACCTCTCTTCATTCTCCAATCAGTTGCACTTTTGGATATCCATCTTCACTCTCTCAAAGTTGTTCCATGCTATTGGGAACATGATTTCTTTTTAGTAGAACTGCTTGTAAAGAGTACGCACTAAAGCTGAAATATCTACTGTTTTATCATATATGCATGGTGACTTGTAATCAATTGTTACAAAAGTCAACTTTATTTTTGGTTAATTAAGATGTATCTTTCTAATACAGAATAAATTAAGATTGAAGAATAATGTAAATAGTAATATTGCAAAAAAGACTTTAAACAACATTGTTATGGAAATTGATGGAAAATAGAATGTCTCTAGTCTGGAATTAGAGAGTGAAAATTCGTTCAAGCAACATTTACACATACCACAAACCATTAATCACAACACTAATGAAAATGATTAAGCTGATGTGATGTTCAAACTTCCGACATGAATTAAATACCAGCTTGATCTGGTCATGTTTCCAAGCATATAAGAAGCCTCGGGGCAAAAATTACACCACATTATTCCCTATTTCTAAAAGCAGCTCATAGGAGAGATGACCAAGACTAAAAAGTCCAAAGGTTTATTATGCACGATTCTACCCAAAAAAGGTGGTTTACCGAATACACCTTAATAAAGCAATTCCTCAAATACATGATCTACAGATTGCTCCCACTTTCCATTATACAATTCCAAAAGCCTTTCAGCTGGAGTGACACCTGTCACCACACAAAAAAATGTTAAGACACGTATCCAACATTAGTCAATTTGCATTCTACAACAAGTTATTGAAGTTGCAACTTGCATGTTAAACTTGACACCAGGTGTCAACAAATCCTAACTCTCAAAAGATATAGTTTACCATAAAGATAAAAGGGCAAAAAATAATTGACCCATAAATCAACCGCAAAATTTCAACGTAATCAGTACTATTCAGAAAATTACATACTAAAATTGATTGAACAAGCATAGAAGTAAAAAAAAATATATCTTCACATTATTGCATTGGTAAAAATTGATTGGAATTAGTACGTGAAAACAGAAGATTTCAAGTAGTTTCAATATGATGCTCAAAGAGAAAGATCTATGAACTAACATGATAAGGCACTTGAATAAAGTGCTTCATATAATCACTAGAAGTTAGCTCGGAACAAAGACTATGTAACAAATCACTAGAACTCAAGTCAAAAGAATGTTCAATGAGAAAGCAGAATATGGTCAGTGCTTTGAAGACAGTCTCTAACTAAAATAAGGGCAAACTAGCTATAAATTATGAATGTTGACATTTAACTAAACTAAGTTGTTATGAAATGGAATAGGTCCATCTGAGGCATGACACGGTAATCGGAGATGCATCATTATATAGTCTCAAAATCCATTACCTGTTCTGACCACCTCAGCTACCGCATTTAAAAACCCTGATTCCTTATAGCCTCTTCTTTCCAAGCCATCCTATAGATATATACCAATCCATGCCATTAACAACATTGATGGTAATAGTTGTATAAAAAAAATTGATGGTGATAGCAATAACAAACAATTACACCTTACCTTTGCCAACTTTAGAACCTCTTCAGCAACATGCTTCAGCAAGCCATCTCGAAATGGCGTCCTTAGACCAGTTACGGTAACCTGAAATATAAATTGTCTTATATAGTAAAATATTAACATATGACTACTGGATCAATGATATATTTTTTATGAAGAAACAAAAGGAACATCTCGAGTCTGAAATCCCAGTATGTGCGTATGTAGATGTCTGTCTGTGTGTGTGTGAGAGAGAGAGGGAGAGAGAGAGGGGGAGAGAGAGAGAGAGAGAGAGAGAGAGAGAGAGAGAGAGAGCCCAAAAGAAGGGAGATATTTCCTCATCCAGGTTTCATATGATATCTATCCCTCTGAAGTTCAAGACCCTAACAAGTAAAACTTGAAATAGTTCTGCTTCATCCTTTTTTCAGTTTTGTAACTAACTTAAGTTTTAAGACAGATTTAAAGCCATTTTGGTCACGTGATCAAAGCAAGAGGTTTATCCCCAGTTAACCACTTCCGCTTTTCCAAATTAAGTTTCATCACAAGGAACAGCAACGTACAGCATAAGCCGGTGCTTATGCTTTTGGGTTGAATAATATAAATGAAAAATATTGCAAGGTGGTTACCTTATTCCTTAGCATTTGTCTTTCTTCCAGAGTCCAATCTTCTGTTAAATCCAAAACACTTTGCAAAGAAATCTCATCGTACAAAATCCCTACCTGGCACAATCAGGAAAGTTACAGTGAGCTTATGTTACCAAATTGAAGTAGTTCATAGAAGAACATGTAGAAAAAGGACTTGAATATCAAAATAAAAACAAAAATATGGTTTCCACACAATATATTATTGAAAACATTATTCCTTTTGAATGGCCATCAGTTGTTTTAAGATATATCTGCCATAAATAGGTTATGTGACTTTCTCAAGGACAAAGTGTGACTACAAATATCATGCACAAGTAGTAGAAGGCCACCACTCACCCAAAATGCTGGTAAAGCACATAACCTTCTCCAAGGCCCTCCGTCAGCACCTCTCATCTCCAAATACCTCTTTAGCCTGACCTGAAAAGAGTAATGTTTATGTTTTATAGTAACACGAATACAAAAGTACTGCAAAACTATTAGAAAAGCAACAGATACCAGTTAAATTGTGAAACCGCTAAAAACAAACCTCAGGAAATATAGTGGTCAAATGATTCTCCCAATCATTGAGAGTTGGTAGTTCACCAGGAATACAAGGAAGCTTTCCTGCCAAGAAGTCCTGCAATGAAAAAAAGAGTCAATTATCTATGCTGAAGAAAGCAAGGCTATATGAATACTTGTGGTCGAGGAAAGTGTCACAGTAAAGAACGACAGGGATACATTAGATAGCCTAAGATTACAAGAATATTAAAGATAGATGGGAACCCTGAAGGTCATTCCAGTACAGTCGATGTACTTCTTTTTCCGATAGACAAAATACATTGGAACATCAAGAGCATAATCAACGTACTGTTCAAACCTGCAATCAGAGAGTTTGAAAACAAAATAAGTGGAAAAATAAACCAAATAGTAGCAAGAAACAACATTGATAAAACTTTGTTTTTAAAAAATACTACTATGCAACATAATTCATTATATAAGATGACAGTACTAATAGTATGTTTGAACTATTACAGAAAATAACACAATGTCGTCTAGATTTTGATTTCCGATGAATGATCTCCTAAAGGATGATATAAAATTATTTGCATATGTAAAACAATATATTCCTTATGTAGTCTTTATGAATGTCAAAAGAGGATATTTCCCATGCATTCAATGTGTATATTTCCAAATACACATTTTATGAAGGATCACTGAATCAGAAAAAGGATGAAAAAATCTAAGAAAACTCATGAAGCCTAAGAAATAACTGTGAAAACAATCTCTTACCCGAAGGAGTCATCAAAAACAAAAGGCAGCATTCCTGTGCGGTTCTTATCAGTATCAGTCCAAATATGGCTGTTTCAAGTTTATGAAAAAGGGATAAGGCACCTTAATAAAGCAAAGTTAGAGGGGAAACAATTGCACAAGAACTCCCATGTACCTTCTCATACTGACAAATCCATTGGGCTTTCCATCTGTGAAGGGTGAATTTGCAAAAAGAGCTGTTGCAATCTGTTGTAAAGGTAACAATGATTACATCTTACAGCACTGAAAATAAATCCTTAATAAAAAAAATTAAAAATATCAATGTTTCTTACAGGTTGCAAAGCTAGGCCAGCACGAAATTTCCTGATCATGTCAGCTTCAGAACTAAAGTCCAGATTGACCTGTAAATGTTTACCACGAGAGCTGAATACAAGCTTGTGCAAGAAGATATTTTTTTCATCACGTTTAAATTATAAGGGGTTTGTTGATAATCAGCTCACAAATTATCATACAACTCACTTGTACAGTGCATGTCCTGAACATCATGTCAAGCCCAAGAGAACCAACTTTGGGCATGTACTTTTTCATAATCTCATATCTTCCCTGAGCCACAACACAAAGTCAGATAGCATGTAATAGAATTGAACCACTAAAGGTCAAAAAAGAAGCACTGTGACTGTTCACTTACTAAGTGGAATAAAGCCTACTATCAGACATGATTTTCTCCATTGATTAAAAAAGAAATTAAGAAAATTGCAAAGATCATTGCTACACTATTAAAAAGTGGCTTATGTTAGCATCACAATTTACAAAAGACTTATCAGAATAGAATTAGAATGGTGAGTGTTAGAAAAGAATAAGAACAGAAGTGAGAAAATAATTGATTTGTATTACTGAGATGAGTGCAGGGTAAAGAAGAAAAATCAAAAGACCATTGCTACACTATTAGAAAGTGGGTTATATTAGGATTACAGTTTACAAAAGCCTAGCAGAGTTGAATGGTGGTAGTGTAAGAAAGAATAACAACCAAAGAGGGAAATTAATTGATCCGTATTATTGAGATGAGTACAGGGTAAACACGAAAAGTCCTCTTACAAAGGCCACCCCCTTTCCAACTGAGATTGCCTCAATTCTGAGACATGTCTTTCATGACCCCTTTCCTCACAACCCTCCCTTATTTGATTACTAACCTCCTAGGTGTCATTTTAAGTGCTTGTAACTAAATCATTGGCCTTCTATACATTTATTCCTTGTAGAATATAACCTCCTTACTTTGTTTTACCCATTGTTAAGAATTGGCTTTCGCCTAACCATACCACACATTGAAGAATCAACCTTGTCCTCAAGGTTGAAGTCTGAAATTTGGGCTCAAATGGTATAAACAAGCCAAATGCTTGAGGGTTTGTCCTGACTAACAGGTTATAACTTATGAAGATGTAGAGCAATGAACTCAGTTATAGCCATATTTGTGGTGTAGCAGTACCATTAGCTGAAAGCCGGTATGAGCAGATAAAATGACACCAGTAATACATCTATCAGACTATCATGCAATGAGACGTAACAAAAGGAAAAGGTGTGTCTGGCATAAGTTGCTGAATCTAATCCCTCAAGAAAAAACCCAAAAGAAGGTTAGTTCATTCAAGGGCATAATAAACTACCAATCTTTGTAGACAAATTCTGTAGACCAAATATCACATTTCACACTAGTATCATCAAAATTCTACATGTCGTTCCCATGGATCTCAAATGTGACAGAAAAGGTTGCTGCAATAACCTCAAATCGCGGTGGTTAATGAATAGGTGGGCTGTGAAACCTACAAATATTTAATCCTTTATTTGTTGAAACAACTATTTAATCGTGAAGTCAGGAAATCGAGCCAAAGTCACGACAAATTGACTGAAAACAGAGTGCTTTTATCCATATTAAAAATAGGCAACATTATAACCAATACTGTTACCGTGCTAATATGTTCAACCAGTTCAAGGACTTGAAAAATGAGGGGAGAAAGAAAACCTACCTTGGGCATCATAGGTATGTCTTTGAGTTCCCATTTTGGCTGGAAACCAATTCCCAAAAATCCAATTCCCATTTCCTCAGCAACAGCTTTAACCTACAAATAGAAATATATATGGAAACAATTAACAGATTGTTAGATATAGTTCTTTAATTAGGATGGCAATTAGCACTAATAATGGCCTTGTTAGTTAATATTAGTAGGCAGTTTTATTACTAGTAGGCAGTTTTTATTAATAATAACTGTCATGTGTAACTGCCATGTGAAGTTAGAATGAGAATTAGTTAATTAGGAGAATAAGACATGTTGCCAATAAATAGAAGGGGTGATTGAGAGAGAGGTTATCTTGGCATTTGTATGAATTTGGGGGCCTATTAGGCATGGGGAGAGTTCTGGATCTATCGAATATCCAGAGAACATAATTGTAATATTCATTTTACGGCAATATACCGGTTGGTTTCTATCACAGATCTGAAAGAAATATCAAGGTTACAACTCCGATTACAAAAAAATCAAACATGGCGAGCTAGTAACAAAATTTAGCCATCTATCATCTCAGAATTCACAACATACAAAGATTAAATTACTATAACTGTGATGATGATGCATACATTTAATTATGAAGGGAATATGATTGAACGTAAAAATCCAAAATTCATTTCCCTAATGGAAAAAGAACAGATTCTTTATATTCAAAACAAGTATGCACGACTAACTTGATAGAGGTGCGAATTGACTTCAGCACAAGTCTGATGCAGAGTTTCAAGAGGGGCTCCACTAAGTTCAAACTGACCACCTGGCTCCAATGATATGCTTTGCTTTCCCTGGTTCACATAATATGCGAAAGAATTACACTTAAATTTTCCAACAATAACATGTCATTCCAATGAATGCTGAATCAGGAAGTACTTTATTGAATACATCAAATTGTAAATATCAAACAAAATGTTTGATTTTCGTTTTCACAAAAAAATTAGCTTACCTGTTTGAGTCCAATAATTTTATCACCTTCCATTACTTTATCCCAGTCAAATCTTTCAGCAATGCCATTCAGCAAATCCGATATTTGCTCATACTTCATAGGACGCAAGCTTCCCAACTCAAAACCAAACTTTTCATGTTCAGTACCTATTCTGCAAGAGAACATGAATAAATTATCTGCCTGGTAGACAAACGAATTATGACACAGCATAAGAGATCGTTCAAATTCCATACCTCAAAGAAACATAATGAGGTGCTACATAACTTACTTTAAATACAAACTTAACAACAAGACAAAAGTACTCTTCGTGAAAACTGAAAATTGAACACAAGAACCTAGGAAGATATTTCATCAGTCCACTTTTACCTACCACCTCATAAAAGTATTTTTGTCCCATTTTATTTGTCGCTTTAGAAAATCAAGAAATCATTTATTTCTTCAACTTTACCCTCAGCGTTGATAAGTAATATGAATATTGCTACAGTGCAATCCTTCATTCAAGCAGCTTGAAGCACTTTTTTTTTAAACAAAAAGTTGTCGAAATGAGACTCCCACAACCACAATCTATAAGAATTTACAGGTTTTCAACAGATATAAACCTCAAGCGCGCATGCAATTGAGCTAAGCATTAGGTCTTTTTGTACTCAACTCCGTAACAAACTACTATTCATGTTCTCCTAATGATACTCTGAGACTATTGATAATCCAATCGAATGCAATTATTTATGTTTACAATTCAACACTGTCTGCATGTGTTGAAACCTAAAAGTAAATTGATATATTCAGGTAAAAAGTAACAATAATTAAAGAGAATGAAACTAGGAGAAACATAAAAAATAAAAATAAAATAGTGAGAGTGAGAGAGAGAGAGAGAGAGAGAGAGAGAGAGAGAGAGAGAGAGAGAGAAGAAAGAGGAACCTCCATTTATCTTTGGTTTTACAACCAGAAGCGAGATAATCGATGAGATCCTGTTTGGTAAGTGGATGAGTAGCAACAACAGCATCTTCAGTTGGAGGACTAGCAGCAACAATCACCCTGCGGCCACCGGAAGCAAGAATTCTCTTGACGGAATCGTTTGAAGAGAAAGATAAGTTGTTGGAAACGGAGGTTTTGCGAAGATGGAAGTTAAGTGGTGCTGCGTCGTGGCGAAGAGAGGGAGAGGAGGAAGCAATTCGGGAGATGATAGCCATGGTAGTTGTTGATAGGTTATCGTTAGTTAACTAATATACTTAAAAAGAAGTAGAAGAAGAAGAAGAATCGAAATTGGAATTGAAATTGTGGAAGAGAATAAAAAATTAGGGTTGAGGAATTGGTGAGGGAGGGAGGGAGGAGAAAGGGAAAATGGTATTCGCTTTCTTTCTTTCTTTCTTTCTTTCTTTCTTTCTGGTTAGTTTGGGATAGTTCACTCCCTCAGACTCACACACAGTCACCGCTTGTTCTGTTATTGCAATTATATATTCGTGTATTTCAATTTATTTTTAAAAAGAAAAAAACATTGGGAATGGGAAAGAGAAGTGACGCATAACTTCACCTCCCACTGCAACTCCACCACCACCTCCTCTTTTTCATCCACTCTCTGCCATCCCTTTTTCTTTTTCCTTTTATAAAATACTCTATTCCATTTCTCGATTACGTAAACCTATTTTGTTTTTTCTACTACTACTTACGTAAAACAATTTTACTTTTTCCAACCATTTTCTTTTTTCTTTTTTTTCTTTTTTACTCAATTTCACTTTAAACTATTTTTTTCTATTTATCTATTCTTTTATCTATAGAATAAAATGTAATAATACTAGTATTGAAACTATTTTTAATTTATTAAATTTATCTTAACTGTTTTAAACATATTATACTATACAATGATAGTTTGACGCTTAACTTAATAGATTATATTCATCAAAATATATATATATATATATCTTTGACGTTAAAATCTATATGTTGTATTTAAAATTGCATATTCAATATAATAAACTTTTATGAGCAAGAGACCATACATTCAAGTAGATGTTCGAGCCATCAGCTTACTAGTCATATAATTTATTTAATTCATTATATAAATTAAAAATTCATTAATGTAGGTCATAGTTTTAATTTCAGTTTATTTAGTTCTGTAAAAAGTTATATACTTATTAACTATGATTGCCAAAAGATATACTTTTTTAGCAAGACAAAATATATCTTTTTAATAAAGACAGAGTCTATACTTATTAATTGTTTAGCAATTTATATCATTATTATAAAATTGCTCATGTAGTCATTTTATATTCATCGTAATCTTCCCTGGTTTTTTACATATCCTACGTTTTTGCCTAATTACGTTATTAATGAGTGTCATTAATCATAATAAAACGCGTTTTAAGGTTCCATCCAATTATTCAGAGATTCATTACATCTTGACCCAAACATCACGTGGGACATGAATTAATTAAGATAAACACTAACAATAGCTCATATAAGTGTTTGAAGGTTATTTATTAAAATTTTATGATGTGCGAGTTTAATATCTTCAAATTTAAAAAAATAGTATATTTTTTTAAGTAAAGTTAATTTTTTTTTTTTTGAGTTTTTTTATGACAAGTATGTATTTGTTACCACGACTCGTTAATTAATATATTAGTATTTTAGTCACAACACAATATTTTTGAAAAAATCTTATAAAAATCATATCAAAGTCTAAAACGTATATTCTTTTTCTAAAAAAGAAATATTCATTAATTCAAATTAATTGAATATATCGACCAATAATAATATAGACAAATTGGTTAAAATTGATATGAATGAATCTATAAATATATTTATGTCATCGAGGTTAATAACATAAAAATTATAATATTTTTACAAATTTGACAAAATTAAAATAATCAAAATATAAGTGTATTTGGATTATCAACATTAAAGACATTAAAGTTGTTGATTGAGTTTATCGATATTGAATCAAAACTAATC
>JBBPBR010000003.1:3815171-3847693 GCA_037974775.1 Cicer pinnatifidum | reverse complement strand
AATATAATATAATATAATATAATACTTTTTTATATTGTAATATTATTTAATCCTTTATTCAAGAAGACAAATGGAGTTTTTATTTTTACAAATACAATATTTGTTCCTTTGTACTATAAAAAAATACCGTTAATATTTTTGTTAAAGTAAAAACTTTTTGGATATTTATTTTAATGACAATAAATCTTATGAAATAAATGTTAGGTTTTATAAATTGTGATCTACTAATATTTGTGTTTGAGTTTTTTGTTGAAATATTATAAGTGATCAAACTCGAAGTCATTAACAAGAACAAGTGCATTGTATCATCTCAATAATAAAAAAATTATAGTAACATTAGAATATTACATTAGTAGCATCACATCCTTTATGGAGATATTCGAAGTTGACTATTATTTGAACCATACAAGCTTTAATTGAGATGATGAGAAAATCATCAACTTTCAAGATAATCCCCCGTTGATGGGCCATCAACAAGAATGCAAGCATAGTTGCATTTGCATAATTGAACATTTGTGATACTTACAATAAATGATATACTTTGTCACCACACTATTTCAAGTAATGTATTTAACAATAATAAATAATCAATTAAGCTGATTCATAAATATATATATATATATATATATATATATATATATATATATATATATATATATATATATATATATATATATATATGATTATCCTCAATCTGAAGATGATATCGCTATATATTGCATACCAATCACACATAAAATCTATTGGAAGAAGTAAAAAATGATTACGGGTCATGATGTATCTATATGAAAGTTAGAGGATGAAATATTCAAATATGATGATAGATTTAAGGATGAATATTTTTTACAATCTCATATCCGATCATAAACTCGATGATAGACATTCATCACAATCTTAAATCTGAAGATAAAATTCTTCTCAATCTCATATCCAATGATAAATATTTATCAAAGTTTTCATGACATAAATTTGACACATATAGAAAAAGTAGATAGATAAAAGAATGTGAAATACTTGACATAATACATTAGTCATAGTGATTGGGAAAAAGAAAACAAAAAGTAAAATGCTCAATAAAATAGAGACGCCATTCGCATATATATGAGGACATATTTAATAAAAAAAATAATTAATATGAAAAATAGACACATTAAAAATAAAAATAAAGTGAGAAGTGCGTCATAAAAATCACAGGAGAGGAATATATTCTTGTTACCATAAATGGAATCAGGGAGGAAGGCGGTCCGCTACAGTTTCTGCATATATAAGTAGCAAAATTCCGAAACAAATCGTTACAGTTTCTGTAACCGCTGTGAAGTGAGTTAGTGAGTGTGTCTGTGAGTGTGTAACTGTTTCCATTCTCTCAACAAAAATGGTGAATCGACGCTTCATTCATGTACCAACCAGTGACGACGAAGAAGACGAATTACCTCCCCTTTCCAACCACCACTCCACTCTCCAACATAACCAACCCAAAAGGAAGAGGATGAAGCTCCAACAAGAAGATGATGATGAAGAACAAGAGGACTTAAACGACAACTTCAACAATAAAAAGATTAAGCCGAACGACAACGAAGAGGAACCTTCCAGCGACGAAGAGGAATCGTCACAGGAAGACGCTAATCCCGTTGGTGAACCAGTTAGGGTTTCAGGAAAAGGAAGAGGCAGAAAAAAGCACTTCCGTTCCTTCGAATACGACGGAAGCCAATACACACTCGTATATCATCTCTCCTTTTCCGTTAACATAAATGTCGCTTCTTATTCAAGAACTGTGACGCATGAATTTCGTTTTTATTACAATTATTTACTATTTATTCTTCTTCTTCTTCTTCTTCTTCTTCTTATTATTATTATTATTAATTATTATAATTAATAATAATATATCGTATAATTTAAGTTTATTAATGGAATGCTTAGTAGTGTCAAAATGTGAGTGAGGGTTTGGATTTGACATTGTTTGTGAGGATGATGGTTGTTTTGTTTGTGAATTTGGGTTCTAAAACTTTCTATTATGGGAAATTTTGTTGTATTTGTGTGTGTGGGTGAAGTGATTTTGTAACTTACTACTATTCATGGCGCGTTTATGCAGGAGGATCCTGTGCTTCTTGTGCCTGAGGATAAAGATCAAAAGCCGTATGTGGCAATTATTAAGGTGGATACATTTTTAAATATTTAATTCTGCGTTGTTTTCGGAGATATGTTAAATTGAAGTTCTATGAAACTTGATATCTGCTTAGATATTTTACAATGTACAATGAATTTGGTGTTCATCTGTGTATGCTGTTATGCATTGGCAAATAAGTAGTAAATTCTACCAGAAGTACATGGAGTACAATACAAGTGAAATATTCCCTTTGATGATAATTCATACATTTTTTATTTCACAATTTTACGTGTTTAATTTTTTCGGAGTTTAGTTTTGATACATTGTGAGTGTAAAGATTTTTATTTTATTTTTTGCATTTTCAATTAATCATAAATGTCGCATCATTAAAAATGTTGACTTTTATTCTAACTACATTAAATGTCACATATATGATGATTTGTGATTGATCCACACTTTACATTTGTTAATGAAGGTGCAAGCTAATTAAATAATTTTTTTAAGATTTGCATTCTTGTTGTGTTCTGTTATTAGAAAAATCATGTGCACATGCTGGATATATGTGGCGTTGTCCTCATTTTTTTACTTTTGATAACAAGGTCTCCAAATTTTGTCGTGTTGTTATGCAATGCATCATAAACTGTAAAGCAGATTTATCTGCATTGACATTATGGACTTAAATGTAGAGTTATACACCTTTCCATCTTCTGATTTCTGGTGATGTTTCTATGTCAGGACATTACACAAACCCTAAATGGTAGCTTGATGGTCACAGGGCAATGGTTTTACCGTCCAGAAGAAGCAGAAAAAAAGGGAGGTGGTAGCTGGCAATCACATGACACAAGAGAGCTGTTTTATAGCTTCCACCAAGATGAGGTTCCTGCAGAATCTGTTATGCATAAGTGTGTGGTGCATTTCATTCCCAGACATAAACAGCTTCCAAATCGTAAGCAGCATCCTGGGTTTATTGTGCAAAAGGTGTATGACACAGACGAAATGAAATTATGGAAGCTAACTGATAAGGACTATAAAGACAATAACCAGCAAGAAATTGATGAGTTTGTTCAGAAAACTATTCAACGTTTGGGTGAACTACCTGACATTGAGACTAATGAAGCTTCTGCTAATCAGGAAGATCTGATGAAAAATAAAAGAATCTTAAAGAAAAAGAGTATTTCACCTCTTGATGTTTCAAGGGAGGAGGAAACATCTCGAAAGAGTGCCCAACATCTGAAACCTGAAACACCAAGGAGTCGTGTAGCTAATACGTCAGAGCATTATCGCATATTAGTCAATTTTAATGCACTAACAGGAGATACCCATCGTGACAAAGGTTTGTTGATGTTGCTTCAAAATGTTCAATACTTGTTTGATACCGAAGACAGCAGAAAGAAAAAAGACAATCACAAACGTAGTGACAATTCTGATGCAATAAACAAGGGATGCAATAACAAAAGTATAGAAATAGCAAATGAATGTAAAGACAAAGTTCTGAAGGTATATGGAAAACCAGCTGTGATTGTGATCTCGTGTGGGTTTATTTATATTATATTCTATTTGTTTCCCTTTTCCTTGAGGGTTATAATGAATATAGCATTTACCTTTTTCACTTTACAGAGTTCAAAGTCTTTTGTCTGGCCAGATGTTGCTATTCCCGCTATAGTTGCGCTGGAGGAAGCTTCACATGATACATTTTCATCAGATTATCAGAAGTACAGCCAAAAGCTACGACAATTAGCATTTAATCTCAAGGTCGGGAGTTACTTTTTAATAAAGATATTTAACCTTGAATAATTATAAGCTATGAAGCACGACTACTGACATGACACTGACACGTCGACATTGGTTTTAATTTGAGAAAATGAATTAATTGAATATAATCAAAGTCTCAGTGTTGTGTCAGACATTGGAACACGCCTTCGATCGGAAATGTTACTGCTACAACAATAAAAAACCACTTATCACTGTACATTATTTTGGATAAGGTGGGACAGTAGGACCTTTTTGTTCTTGTAGTTGTGTGTGTGTGTATATATATATATATATATTTTTTTTTTATTATATTATTTATTAAACGTTAATGGGCAGGAGATTAAATGTCTTCTTAAATGGTGGCAATATTAACTGAATATATATAGTATAGGTCACGTGACTATGATGACTTATTGATTTCTTTTCTATTTCTGTTGTAATTAGTATCATTGCATATTTGTGTTATGTGCATATGTGCTATAGGATTCTTTTTATTACATTTGTGCTTGTTTGTATTATAATGTTTTTCTTTGAGCTTCAAACAGGTGTAAGTTTAGTAAATTTTGAGCATTCAAACAGGTGTAAGTTTAGTAAATTTTGAGCATTCAAGGTGATGCGGTCAACTTACAGTGGATGATTTAAGTTCAATGATGAGTTTAAAATGCGTTGGTTTTTTGGCCACATGATACACATCATCTGTGGTGTTATCCAAAGTTGTTAGATGAATTATAGTTTTTTTTGGTAAAACCAGAATGAAGGTTTTTGGGTGTGGTTTATTGTGGCTTTGCAGATTGTTCTTTAGTTTATTTTTACCAAGACCATTCACGTTGATGGTTTCTTATTTTTGTTTTCTAAACTTATTTTGCAGAACAATGCATTTCTGTTACGCCGTCTATTAAATGGAGAGCTGCAACCTTCAAAAATATTGAATATGACACCCACTGAATTAAAGGTATTTTACGAATGCTATCTTTTCAGCATTTCTTTTTTAAATATTGAACTTTGAATTTCTTCGCTCATATGCTGTTTTTTTCTTGTAAATTTTATGCTATTAATTTCTGATTTGACAGCTTCGTGTAATTATTTTGTTCAGTCAATATAATTAGTTCAACCTTTATAATTTTCAACATATTTCTCTATGTAACACATTTGAAATGCCAGTTAAATAAAAGAATATACTTTTTCTTGGATTTCATTGACAGCACTTTGAGCAAAAATTTGTATTATGTTAAAACGTTTCAACGTATCTTTGGGGTAGGGTGTTAGTTAGAAGGGATCTAAAAACATGTTTAACCTCTAATTGGGTCCTGGTGAAAGATCTTAGAACTCTTACCTTATGTTCTTCAGCAATGAATTGTTGAGTACCCTCCTTTTTTTTACCTGTTGATTTGTTTTTCTTGTATTTTCATGGAGGCATCTTTCGTGGATCCTTCTTTGGTTAAATCAGTACTATAATTCATTGCCGGTATGTGATCAATTGATGATAAATTAGTACTATATTCATTGGAAATGAACTGCTTCAGTTGTAAATCTTGGTCATGGTTGTGTTTATTATTTTCTGGGATGATGCTTTGTTCTAATTAAAAGCAGTGGAGTTGGTAAATGGATAATTGTACATCTTAAAATGATTTAAGTGTTGGATAAATTTCTCAGGATGCACTTTTTAAAATAAATGCTAGGAGTGTGGTTTTTGAAAGCCTCCTGTGCTGTTTGGTTTTTAACTGAAGCATCATGAAAATAACTGTAGCTTCTTAAACCAAGTTCTTACTAGTAACTTCAGAAAGGTTAATCTGGTTGTTGATTCTGTCATTATTTACTGAATTTTTGAATTCCAGGAGGGTCTGACTTCTGAGGAAATATCCAAGAGTGAGCCCGATGAGCCACAGCACATGCAGGTCACTTTTTGCTCTGCACCGGCAATCTTATGTTATCAGTTAAATTGTGTGAATACATACTGACTGTTAGCTTTTCTACTGGTGAACAGATGACGGATGCTCGCTGCAAACTTTGTGCAGAGCGTAAGGTGGGCGTGAGGGATATTATCCGTGCAGGACACGTTGACCGATATATGGTTTGTACTTTAAGACTTTACTGATATCTAAAATATGACATTTGTCTCTCTCACTTCTTATGACTTGGGTTTAATTGCTGCTCTGCTTGTTCAGCTGGAATGTACTACATGTGGTCATTCCTGGTCCGCCTCTCGTGATGCAGTGTCTGTGCTGACATTAGATGCATCAAATTCAGAAAGAAATGTAGGCACGGCCCCATGGGCGACTGCAAAATTCGAAGATGTTGAGAAGAAGCGGGTGAGTCCCCGTGAATCTGAAAAGTCGACCAATGACATCTTTAAGAAAACTAGTGAAGCATATATGCCTGTTTTGGAAGCCCAGAAATCATTTGGCAAGTCAAGGAAAGATGAAAACGTAGAAGCTTCAAGACGTGTTGACTAGGAGGAATATTCTGTCTTTTGGATATTTTTTTGTTTGGAATCATGATAGCAGTAGCAAAATGTTGTGTATAGTTCTCTTCTAGTTTTTGACTATGTGAATGTGAATACAGTTAACTAATGGATGTTAACCTGACAAGAATTTATACTTAACGTAGAATGTTACTGTGATGCTAGTTTCCCTCAAAGAGCTAATTATGGGTATTGGGCTGTGATGTTGATGTTTCAGGTAACAAGGTACACATATATATTTTGTAAAATATTAATATTATTACAATGAAAACTAAAATGGCAATTTTGGGAATTTTTTCGTGATACTCTTTGTAGCCTAGAGGAAGTATAATGTTCACTATAAATTTTTTATTTTTTCTTTTGTAATTACTATTTAACGTACATCCATTTTTACGGTATAAATATAGATACAGTACACATATATCTACGTTCAAACTTTCTAAATACTTATATTTCTGTGTTTTGTTTTTATCCTTAGCTCGACAATAACCCTATTTTTTTCTTTCTTTCCGGTTGATACTTATTGTTTCACATAAATTAATTTATTTGTTTCTTCAATGCATATTTCCTTCCAAGTGTCAAATACCTTGATTTGGTGGTGGATTGTGATTTGCTAATGGATTTGAATCAACGATAACATGAAATTAGAATGCGACGATCTCAAAAAAAAAAAAGAAAAAAAAAAGGGAGTGGGCGTGGCGTGAGTCCAAGATTCCGTTCCGTGGGTTTGATATGAAGCAATGCCATAGTTAGTGTGGGGTTGATTTTGGGTGTCCCATGCTGTCCCTCCAAATCCATCCATTCAACTTACAAATGCAATATCTTCCGTTTTTTAACGTGCCTTTGAGTTTGACTGTTTGACCCAAAAATGATTATTTTTTTCTTGTCCTTTTCCTCACCTAAGGCAATTTAACACCTCTACACTCGAAATGCCAAAAAAGCACTTCAATTTGACTTGGTCAAATCATCTCTTGGACAACTCCGAGTCCTTTGATGGTATTCCATTTGAAGTATAAGTCATTAAATTTTTTTCTTCAATTTGGGCAAAAAAGGTAGTCTAAAATGTGAACAAATATAATCAAAATTCATCACATTTAATAATATTATTCTTAAAATATAGTATTTTAATTAATTTAAAATTTTGATAAAACAATTAAAATAACTATTCTAATAAGTGATATTTTTTTTTATAAACAAATACTAATATATTAATTATTATTTCAATATTTTCTCATTTATAACCATGATACTTTAACTTTTAGTTTAAATCAATTGAATTACCTAACTGCTTTCCAGTGAAGGATAGGGTTGTTAGAAATACAATTATCTTATTTATTACAAGAAGATAATTAAATAATACTACTATTTAATAATTTTCTTAAATGATGTGAAGTACTAGTTTATTTTACATATATTTGAATTAAAAGGGAGTATAACAATATATCTTGCTTGCCTTGTCCTATTGGTGAATAACATAAGTCCATTCACCAAAGGAAAACACTGTTCAGATCTGATTCTGAATTCGACAAAACTGATTATGGCACTTAAATATCTTATTACTATATTATTATTGTATAAATATTTTTCAGTCACTTAACTGTAATTTAATTGTGGGATTCCGTTCTTAATTATTTAGCATGCCATATCTGCCCTTCCCGGAGCCATATAATAATAAGATAATAATTTGATTTTCCCCAAAACAATTTTTTTACTAAACCTAAACAAAATAACTTGTCTTGCAGTGGAACATCACATGACTCAAATTCCACAATTACCCTCCAATTGTCTCCTAAGTAACATGATCAAAGGTTGTAACTCTATGGTGTTATTTGTCTTTTCCGAAACTGCACTGTCTCTTTTTTCTCTCGATTCTTTCTCGGGTTCCTCGCTTACTTTGCTAGATCGCTGGTCTCATGCTGACTAGTGCTCAATGTGACACAAATTAAATAAAAATATATATTTTGAGTATTAAAATTGCAATTATATATCAAATTTACGAATATCAAATTACTTTATTAAATGATCAAAATTAGTCTAAATGTTTCTTAACTTTTTAAATCTGTATGCAATTTAAAAAAAAATACTCAACAGAATGAACATTTTGACTCCTTTAAATAATTTAATATTTCATAACTTTGAAATTCCAAATTAATAGACATTTGTGGTTTCAAGACTTAAAATGATAATTTATTTATTTTTATAAAATTAAAAAAATATAATAAAGAGAACCATGATGATATGATTATGATGGTGTTTGAAGAACATGGCATGACTAAGTAGGGACATCATGTGCATGAGCATAATTGCAAAACAAAACTTGTTGTCTCTTCCTTCTCCTGTTTGCTTACTATTCTCTCTCTTAATGTAGTTTCTGCTTCTAACATCACTTTTTGGAACCATTTACTGCTTCTTCTGTAGTGGTGATTGAACTCACCTTGCTTCTTCTTTTGGATTAGGATTTTTGAGTTACAACACAACATGTATAATAAGTACTTCACTCATTTCTTAAATGGGTTGGTTTCATAAATTATTCTCCTTCACTCTTTATGATCAAGTTTGGAAATTTATGATTGTTCATTGAAGTTTGCTTCTTGGGGTTCTCTTTTTCTTCACCAAGATCTACTCCAGTATGTCCTTTTCCTTTTTCTACTTTTTTCTTCTTCTGCATTTTCCATTGTTTTGGTTTGGTATCAAAATCATAATGCACTTTATTATTTCTTTTAAATTAAAGATTTATTATAAACAATTCATTAGTGTCACTTTACACAAATCACATTTGGGCATTATAAAGATCATATAGCATTCTTTCCAACCTTGTTTTTCTTTTGCAAATAATTTATTATAACTTGGATCAAAGATATTCTTTTCAAGTTTGTTTATTTTTCCCTTGTAATTTGTCTCTAATGTATAATTTGTTAGGTCACTTGTGATACTCCCTTTACAATAATAATTGGTATTTCAAAATTACATGTTTTTTTAGGAGAGTTTAGACTTTAGATTATTGTTCTACAATACAGGTATCAATTCCTATTTGCAATCAACAATTTCTTCATTTTGAGTATTATTTCTTGTACCAATTGTGATTATTATGGCCCAAGTTTTTTATACCATTTGTATGGGTTGTTGAATGTGATGTTATTGCTTATGTTTTTGAGTCCAACAAAAATTCTTCTATGGAAGGTATCCCATGTCTTCTTGCTATAATGAAGCACATACATGAACACCAGACACGACAACGATACTCACACTTAAACACCTGTAATATTTGAGAAAGAAGTGATTGAATCTATTCACATTGTTGGTGTTGTGTCTGTGTTTGACACCAACATGTGTCAAACATCCGACACACCTTCAATTTGAAATTTCGGAGCTAAATATCTTCTGACTACTTCTTAGATTAGTTTGCAACTTCACTTGTAGCCATCATAAATAAATTTTGTTAGATAGTGTCTAACATTTTGCCACAAACTAATTTATGTGCTTTTCTTTTTCTGTTTAAATAAATAATGGTGTTGCAGGCCTCTGGATTCATCAATGGGGAAAGAGCTGGAGTTGGACCTCAATGACAAATCTTCTGAAGGTCTGAGTCCGAATACCGTTCTTCCACCTCAGCAATATTGTGTGAATGTTAAGAAGAGATCCAAAAAAGGAAAACTTACAGTAAAAGACGAAGTTTTTACCATAAAGGAGGACTTTGCAGAGATTAAATTTGCACGATTCCGAAGTTCTTCGTGTAAGAGTCGTCTTTCTAGACCTCATGGATTGGAAGGTGATCCAGAAACAAGGAGGGTTTCCATGTATCAGATTTCAGAGGAAGTAAAAAACATACAGAAAATGGAGGGAAGGAAAAAGATAGAATTTTCAAGGAGGAGTGACATCTCTTTCTCAAGTAGCATTGTTGATTCTTTATGTGATTCAGATGACGATTCTAGGCAGAGACCTTCAAATATATCTCAGCATTCGAATTCAGGTTCACCGTATGTTTCCAGGTCCTCCGCTTGCCAAAAACCTGACAATTCAAATGGATTTATTGAGATTCGCATGCATTCAGATGTTAAGAATAAAAAATCTACCTCAGTAGAACGGAGAAGTTCCGTAAATTTCAAGTCGAAAAGTGATGAAGTTGCTGATTCTATAATGAATGGCAATTTTCTTCTTCAAAAGGACAAAGTTCACTTACTACAGAAGTCACTCTCTGCTAAGGTGAAATCCTCTCACTTGCTACCTCCTTTGGAAAGCGATTTCTCATCAAGAGCGAGTGCTAAAGTGCGAATCAACCCAATCGCGAAAAGGATGAATCATTTCACGAAGTCAAAATCTTTGAGAAGTCCACTGAGTCATATCGTGGAAACTAATGAGGAAAAATCAAATGAGACAGCAAACATGATAAGCAACAGGACTTATCAGAAATATTTGCTGAATGACTTATCTAACACCGGAAAGCATTCCGACATTATTTCTGAGTTTATCAACCGAGAAATTCAGTATTCAGGTATAGCATCTTCACCGGTTCACCTGCATGGTAATCTCAAGGTGGAAAACAAACACGGAATGCCTTTTTTTGAGTTCAAGGTGAAATGTCCTGAAGATGTTTTTCTGGCCAAGACATGTAGAGTAGGTAATGGTTTCAATTGGGTATATAACTTTCATTCCATTGATAATAATAGAAAAAAGAGCAATGCCACTGTGTTGGAATCTCATGATATTGACAAAGATTGCTCCATAGTAGCAAAGATGTTAGTTTCTAGTAATTTATGTTCTGAACAAGAAGACAATGTATTTGACAACTCTATGGTGACAGAATTTGTGTTGTATGATCTTTCTCACTCGAGACATAGTGTATCTTCCGAAAAGAAGTTATTTTGTGAACAAGATGCTTTCAGAACTCGAAAAGCTTCGCGTGTTGGATCGGAGGAAGAAACTTTCAAGATAGTTGAAGACAAGCCTCTATCAGGCAATGTTGAGTCTGGTGATTCACATTCTTTTCCTTTGTTGCCTACTGAATCCTGTTCAAACCTCGAAATTGCTGCCATTGTCATGGAAATTCCGTTTTCCAAGAGAGAAAGCTTGAAGTACAAGAGAGGGGATAGAGTATATGGTAAAGAAAGTTCCAACATAAGCAATCTTTGTGCAGTGGTTGATCAGAGAAGAAAGAGTCTTCATGACAGAAAAATCCATGAACAGTTGAAGGTGGTAATACCAACTGGATATCATGGTTTGCCAAATGCTGAATGTCGAGGTCCCTCATCGTTACTTGATCGGTTGAGACACGGCGGAGGTTGTGACTGTGGTGGCTGGGACATGGCTTGTCCCCTTGTACTTTTAGGCAATCCTAGTATTCAATTTGCTGAAGACCATTCACTTATAGAGGAATATCAACCATTGGAACTTTTTGTTCAGGTACAACTTGAATTTCACAGCAACTGTTTCTTGAAGCAACTTATAATAGATCATAGATGAAACACTAGTATATTAATTTTGAGTTAATCGGAATACACATACATCTTCCTGCACTTTTGCATTTCATTTCCGAAATAGGTTCATATTTCTTCTGGAGCTATAACTTATATATGAGAAATGATATTTTGACACAAAATCGATAGAAAAAAATATGTGGCTAATTAAGTTGAGTGCATGATTAATGGACATTATAGGTGTCGAAATTCATTAACCATCTATTGAACATGATTAACCACGATTTTTAGGTGTTTAAATCTTACATGTAATTCAACACTCTGAACTCATGGTTAATTGTGTTCGAATTCCTGGTTAATCACGTTCAATAAATGGTTAATGAGTTTCAACATTTGATTTTTGTCAATTTGTGTCAACATATCATAACTCTATATATTGAGCGCAGGATTGGACAATGCATTAGTTCCATGAGACATGTATCTATATTGTCTTTTGAATAGAAGTATTTCTTGTAGTTCTCTCTATTTTGTTCAGTATCGCAGGTTTACCTTGTGTTTATTTATGAGTTTGTTACTGTTTTTACCTATACTTATCTGAACTTTTGGTGCACAGGGAGCAAAAGAAAGTAGTCCAACTTTCAGCATGAAAATGATTGAAGAGGGTCATTATGCTGTTGATTTTCATGCAAAGTTATCCACATTACAAGCATTCTCCATCTGTGTTGCAATTTTGCATGGAACTTCATCCTCCAGAGGTGCAAGGCATGAGAAAAACCAGAAGTTATCTCAATGCAGTTCATTGAAAATGCTTCTTGAGGAGGATGTAGAGTGTTTTTTCAAATCGATTGCATCCGAGAAGAAGACCGTGTTCAAGACTCCAAAAGGAATTCCTAGATCCTATGTGACGAACCCGCCTTTTTCTCCTATTGCACGAGTATAAATAGTGTTGACTAGGACATAGAGCTGTTGTGACATGGAAAATATTGCTTGTTGAAGCTGTAAAACAGCACCCTCAGAATGCCTAGAGAAAATGTGAAGGGGCTGCTGATAAAGTCTCTGATAAAGGGTGACTGATAGGGATAGCATGTTAGTCATTATTAGGGCTGAATCATCGCAGCAAGGTTTGGTAGTCATTATTAGTTAGAGGTGTCAATCATTCTTTGTAACAAGTTCTTGAAAGTATATGAGACAGAAACCCCAAATTGTTCATATTGTAATAAAACTATATTCTGAAATGCTAATGATGGGAAGTGGATTGGAATAAACTAATATATATATTTTCTTTTACTTTAGATAAGATTTTATGAATCTCACCAATCTAAATTTATGGACTTCCAAGGAGACAATATATTTGTGTACTTTCACTATATATGTGTGTATATATATATGAGTATTTTTTCCTTTTCCTTTTTCTTTTCTTTCTGTCTCCCTTTCAATTCTAAAGGAAGGTGTGAGAACATAAGAAATTTTTTGAGTTCCAAGATGCAAGAATATACAATTACTCTCACCCCATCAACAACATATCATGCTCCTTTCTTTTGATGTGAGATCTTTTCCCGACTATTATTCTCTTTTCTCATTGTTTCTTATTGCATGGATAATAAAAGAGATTAGAAGTTTGTTGAATTGATTTTTAATACACATAAACAATGAACGAGTAGTTGAGTAACTTCAGGTATGAATTGATGAAATAATAAGATGCCAACTGTAAATTTTTTAATATGGTACAAAATCATAGACTAATTCCTCAAAAGAAAAACAAATTCCTTTAGATGAACACCAAAATTATTGACAGTCAAAGAAACAGCAACAAACTCTTGTCTGCGTCTCACAATGTTATCGTATCATCCAACTGGTGGAGGTAACAATCAAAGATATAAATACATCAAATCTATCCTCGTCAACTTGGGGAAGCATGATTTCTCCAATGGTTGATTTCTGTGGATCGTTTGCATCTGCACTATAGATGTTCTTAGTATACATATACATACATCAAATATACAGTTTATGAACTTGCTTGCAGCTTGTGGCACCATGAAACATTCTTTCCAAGTACTATCTAATCGATAATGCAAAGTATCAAGACTCGGCGATGCTGCTGCTGGTACTCCCGACAATGGTCTTGCTAATGTGAAGATTTTATGTCTTCAGCATTCTTGTTGTCGACGTGAAATTATAAACCAGTGGGAAGTGATGTATCCAAAGAAAATGTACTCTTGAAAAATTCATATGAAGCAAAGAACAACGATCCTTGAGACATGTACATAAGCAACCTTGGAGTCAACCCCCTGAAAACATACATAAAAAACACAAATCCAAAAACATATGTAATCATGCAAATTATATCTGAATCAAGCTTGCAACACAGAATCTATAGTGTGGATCTTGTTTCTGCTATCAGATATTTTCTTCTAATCGAAATGTAAATGGTAATGGCCAGATTCAGATAATAATACCTGTATAGGCCCTTCAAACCTTCAGTCTTGCTAATTTTGTATAGGGCATGGAACACACTATCATATTGATTTCTTGATCCAGGAATCTGCAGTACACTCACTTTCATCAGAAGCATAAAGTACAAATAAAAATATAAATCAACAAAAAAAAAGTGTATTATAATTTTTTAAAATTATAATTTGGAAATAACTATCATCAAATTAAAAAATGTTAAGGATAAGAAGATAATCGATATCAAACTTCATACTTTTATAAGGAACAGTTGCAGAACCTGTGTGTTAATCGTTGACTGCCCTACTATTCACTAGTAGTAATAACAAATTTAGATACTTGATGGGCTTACTAATTACAAACCTGTGTCTGTAATCTTGTCTTGATCACATCAAACGGAGTTGTGAATAAAGCAGCAGTAGATCCAGCTAATCCTCCACACACTAACTACAGAAATTTGTAAAGTCGTCTTATTTTACATCAATTGAGGCGAGAAGAAAAAATGGTAGTTCAAAAGCAGCAAGAAACAAGCACCAACTCACAGTCTGAAATGTGTGGGATTGAATACTAGAAGATGGCATCACTTGCTTCAAGCTTTCATATGTATAAAACTACAATGGGTCACAGACAACAGTCACAAATCAAACCTTAGTTTCTGAAGAACTTAGAAAAAGCAATCACAGAAGAATATATGGAGTAATATGAACCAAAGTTAGCAAACTACATTGAAAATAGTAAATCATTAGGTTGAGGGACTTTTGGGTATACAATACTAATTCCTCATGTGAACCTACCCCTCCCACTTTTGTGACAGAAAATTTGCTAGTGTCAGCTACTTCAATAAGCACATGCATTGAATGTTGTAAACACCTACTAACCTTGATAACTGAATGAGGAATGTTTCGGCACAGTACAGCTCTCCAACCTGCATAAAGGGAGTAAAGACCACCGTTTCTGATAATTGCAACCAATACATCCCTGCATTGAGATGTATCCATAAAGATGCATGTCAAAGAAAAATGCATACAACTACACAGGTCTTGCATGGGAAAGCATTCCATCGAAAGTTGGAAACCACTAGCTTAATCAGACATAATAAGGATCTTCGACATGATGTAAATGTTTAAGACTACCAAATTCAAACTGAAAATTTACAAGATTTTCACAAAGAGTGAATGTAAATTACAATAATGGAATACAATTCATGAGACACATAAATCCAGGAATGCTTAAAGCGAGTAATTTTATGTCATGACAGGTAGAAACGATGTAAAGAAGGAAGCATACCAGCAGTTACGGTAATGAGACCCAACTTGCATCTGCTGCTTTATTCGCTCACTAGGAGTAAAAATGAAAGATGTGGCAATGCTTGCACAACCACCTCCCACACAATGTGCAAAAGAGTAATACTCCTGCACGAAGTATGGTTTAAATCTGATCTACGCTAATAAGCATTAAAATTATGGTAACACCTAGGCTAATCCTAGATATAATGCTACCATGTTGACAGTGAGGTTAACTTGCATAGTTTTTCTTACGTAGATGGTTCCACTAGTAGATATGAAAAAAATCAGAGAAAACATAAACACGAGACAGAAAGGTAACAGATTTTGAATGACTCCATTTACGAATCGAATAAAGAGAAAGATGAGCTACCTTTGGAAGATAAGGAAGCAAAGCTGCTTTAACTGATTCATACGTGAATGTATAAACTGCAGAAGTTGGAGCGGAACATGCAATGTTTGTAGTAAGTCCACGATATAGTCCAGGAAAACCTGAAGTCCATTCACAAACTCTTTGTAGAAGCTATCTAGTGGAAGACTTAATTTAAAAGGAAAAGTAATCTAAATGAAACAAGACACAAAGTTACACCAATATCTAGCAAGAATGTGTTTTCTCTTTAAAACCAAACCTCTATCAGAAACAATTGATTTGCCAGTGTAAAAGATGGACCTCTGTTCTGCACGACATGACTGAATGACTGTCTTGATCGTGTCAACAGGATGCAGACAAAAGCTGACACAAATTCCAGCCAACGCCCCAGAAAAAGCATGTTCTTGCCTGGCTAGGGAATGACAAGGCTTCTGATGGGTTGCAGAGAAGATCTGAGCCTTAGGTTCATCATGACTTATATCTGATAAATGTTTTCTTTGGATTTCCATTAATTCATTATCATCAATCTTACATTGGCACTGCACGGTAGCACTGTCACAGGTAGCTAAAGAGTTAATATGATAGTCTGCAAAGATACTAGAAGAAAGGGTATGACAAGCACCAACGTCCATTTGACTATCAGGCACAGCTTGAAGACAATAGTCTGAACCAAGAGGATTTACTTCTTTTGTGTTCCGAACCACATCATTAGGTATTGATGGAGCTTCACATATGATTACATCGGAATTGCATACATCACTTTCATTAGCTGATGCAGTGGTGTCTACTGAAATGCAGTCCTTGGCAACCAGAGAATTAGTTTTCAGGTTCTCAGGCTCAGTAACCTTTGCATGACATTTTAGCTCACTAGGAACATTCCTATTCATCCAACAATATACATTTTCACTCCCAAGTTCCATTTCATTAAAATATGCATTTGAATTTTTATCACTTGCATGCAAAAATCTTTGGTATAAAGAATGAATATCATCTTGACTTCCATAAGAAGATTCAAGTATTAACATCTTTTGTCTTACCGTAGGGAAATCCAATTTTTCCTGTACAATTTGTGAACCGAAGCAAGTAGCCCCCGGATTAACAGAATAGTAATCGGTGCTATTTGAAGTAACCACACCATTTCTTTTCTCATGAATGTGACCCAGAATTTTCTCATTTGGGATTCCTTTATCATCTTGTTTCACATTTTCCTTTGGGAGCGAAAATGAAAGTGGACGACTAGCAGAATCCCATAACTGGCCTATTGCAGAGATGAGCTGAGGCGTGCTCAGTATCTCAGGGGACTTTAGTTGAGAACTTCTATAGCATTGCTTATTCTCGTTATTGGATAGAGAAAGCGAACAATCAATGCGAGAAAGATCAGTAGTATTAGAGGTTTTCCCTCCATGTTGAATCCACCAATATTTGATTGATTGTTGATCATTTTTAGGTGATTTATTGCATCCAGACATATTCTCAAATATTTTTGGTATCTCCTTCAAGAAGCAGATACCCTAAAAATGAAACAGACTGCATCATCAGTTGCAAAGTAATTAAACAGTTCAATCCATAAATATTTAATTAAGAGCCTGTCTGGTTTGACAATTCTTTTTTTTTTCTTTTTAATTGCAAAGTTTCCCTGTGTTTCACTATTTCCCTAACTTTTTTTGTTTACTATTATTTTATTCCTGAAACCTAACACGGACATTGTTAATTAAGCATATGAATATATGAAGATGAACACATGGAAGTAGAAAGAGTACTAACCAATGTTAAATCCTTATCACCTTGAAGCGAGCGAAAGTCGAAGAGAAGCTCTGAAAATCATGTTTTGGGGTGGAAAACGGTAACTGACGATGAAGTCAATAGATTAAACGAACAGGGTTTAACTCAGCCGCTTTCTCTCATTCTCAATTCACTTCCTTCTCACCATTATTCTTTTTTGACAAAAAAAAAAACCATAAATAGTCAAAAATATTATGTCTGAGCCCGGGTTCGAACCGGGGACCTCTAGTGTGTGAGACTAGCGTGATAACCGACTACACCACCCAGACAACCATGCTAGGACTATCAGTAGGTTTTATATAGCATATGATATTTCAATATACTTAGCTTCGTCATCTTGAATTGAATTGAGACCAAGCTTATTTATTGATCCCAATTTAATTCAAGATTGTGACTTTTGATATTCATTGACAAAGAGGAATTGAATTATCCATCTTTGCATATAGCTGGAAAGTTTAGAAATATACTCTCACTTTTTTCTAGTAAAAATAACTATTATGCCGGTTATTAAAATTAATTAAGTGCAGTTAATTTTTTGGATTTCATATGAAATATTTAAATTATTTTTTTGAATGTTAAACTTTCAACAACTAATATTAAATATTTCTATTAAAGTAAAGATATATTAGTAATATTAATATTAATAAATAAAAAATAGTTAATTTTTGTTTATAATATTAGACACAATTTAAAAAGTAGTTAATTTCTTATGTAACTCTCCAGAATGTTTGAATTTTTGTTTCCTCTCTTATTAAGTAGCGGTTGATGGTTTGCATACTTTTGAAAATATTTATATTTCAAATAATAATTTAGTTTTAACTGTATATTGTTGTTTATTTTTTATGTACTTCATATTGTATAACTTCACCTTCTATGCGTGATGTTGCATTTCAAATATAATAGTACTATTTTCTAAAATTTAATTAAAAATAAAATTCAGCCAAATGTATACACACTAGTATTATATATAATTCTTGCATTGATAATCGAAAATGTTTAACTTTTATACAATACCAAAATCGAAAATGATATATTTTTATTCGTATGAGTTTTATTTATGTTGAATCCTCCTTTTTTTTAGAAGGAATTAAATTCAGTACCACAAAATTTTCAACATTCATACACAATGCACCAACCACTTGCTCTAACCTCGATCCATTTAACAAACAAAAATAATGTCTTTAACCTCATCACAGACCCAAACATAAATGAATTTTATACATTGATCGGGAAATAATCTTATTTTCAAACCAAACCCTATATGAGATATGGCATTAATTTTGATAAATTTTTATCAGTTTATTTCTTTCATTCTGAACAACTATTGAAATTAGATATATCTTTTTAAGACAAATTTTTTACCCTCCATTCAAATAATATCCGAAGTTTCAAATGTAGGGTTTAAATGCTTGATGAATTGTGATATTTCTTCCCTCAGCTAAGAATACAATATCACAGAAAACATTATCTGAAAGGAAATTTATAAATACAACTGATTCCGTAATCAGTAACAAGACCATGAAGCTTACATTCAAACTAGTTACAAAGCTAGAGTTTGCAATTGCCTCATTCAATAACAGATTGAAGCTGAAATCAGCTATAACCTTGAGCCTTGAGTACAGTATAATAATAGAATGAGCACCTAACGTGGATAGAAAGTTCCTATAGGCTATCTCTACAAACACTCTACAACATCCAAGTGGTATCTAACTATTGCCATCGTTTCGAGGGCCTCACGGAAGACGAGCTACCGACTGTGGATTTTTTAATACCTGCATGTAAGACAATGAATGAGAAGCAGAACAACCAAAGGGTGTACCGTTGGGTAATAGATCAATTTAAAATGGGAACAGATGTGAGTACAAAATTAGATGTTTAATTTGGAGACATAACAAAATAAAAGGGGAGAAAGCTAATTGGATATACATACTTGATGAAACCTTCGAGGTGCTTCTGTTCAATGATAGCCTAGAAGTTCTTGTCTGCAGTTTTGGCTGGATTTGCGGAGCTTTGGGAATTTTTGATGGCACAGTGGACCTGCATTAATGAAACATAAATTGATTTCAGCTCTATTTGAATGATGGCTTGCTAAGAACCTGACCCAAATCATTAGGATTAGACTTGAAAAAGCACACATTATACCATAAATCACAAATGTAATACCAATACATTATCATTATATGCTAGGATAAATAGAATGGCCTTGAAAAATTTATTTGAAAGAGAGAACTCACTTTTCCATGCTCTGAGCTGGAGGGTTGTCAGATGTTGTATGCCTAGCTGGCGTAGTTTCAGCTGCCTTCTCAAAATCAGGGAAAAGAGTGTACTCCACAATACTGCAGATTGAACCCTCAGTTTCTGTTCCCATTGAAAGACCACCGTCAGATATGTCACTTAATCTCTCCTCCGAATCTGCATCTCCAAATCTTAAGAGGTCAATGTCCTCATTGAAATTTTGATCAATGTCTTCTCGAGCTAATTTCACCAGAAGGGAACTGGACTTGTTCCTGAAATCATCCATTGATTGATGAGAACCAGCTTCCGAATGCTTATCACTGTACTCTGAGCTGTTATCCATGTCAGAAGCTACTTTTTCATTTACTCCCAAGCTCTTTGCCCCAGAAAGTCTCAAGTTATTGTGGGGCCGTGGAGTCCCTATGGAATGTCTCCTTGGGGATGATGACGCATGCCTTAGTGAGATCATTCCAAGTTTTGCACCATTATTATTAGCCTTGAGCAACTGCAACCGCTCAATCTCTTCATCCTTCCTTGCCATAGCATCCTTGAGAGATGCCATCTGCAAGAAAATACAAGTTAGTATGCATTTGTAAATGATACAGCAATTCCAGTTTAAGCCAACTGTTTTTATTTTACAAGTATTATGCATAACTAGGCTACACAAAATTCAACTGGCTACAAGAGGATGACAGTCCAATATTTTTTCTCATTGACTGGAGTTGGCTGCATAGATAAAAAAACTATGTCATAATGTCCTGCAATGAATCTTATCTAAAGATTGGAATATCCTTACGACTGCTTCTACGATCTTCTTCACACAAGCTCAAACCCCTTAAGATGAGATTCTATCATTTTTTCTACAACAGGAGCCGCCTCTACTTTTCTCTCCTGTTGTATGACCATTCATTTGTTATCAGCAACATTAATCTGATTTTCTTGTTGGCTTTTAACAGCCCCACATCTACTTCCACACAACATCACATGCCTTATAATTGCACAGAATAATTTTTCTTTAAATTTGTGCGGTACTTTTGTGTCACAAATAACTGCAGCTTAGAAGATAAAATTAAAATAAATTGTAGGTTAACACTATTTGCTGTTGTTAAGCCAATATCAACACTGTTAGCTTCCCAGGCAGTAAATGAACTGATTAATCGAAATTTGTTAAATTTTTTCCAGTTATATTTTCCCTGCAAAACTTCCCGATTCTGAACAATCTAACAAAGAGCAATTGGATTTAGTGTTTCATTAACTATACGTATCCACCAAACTACACAATCAAAATAAGGAGCATGTTTGAATTCAGTAATTCATGATCCATATGTGCAGATGCATTATACATGTAAAATGCAAACAAAAATAAAAATAACCTGCTCCATAAGTTCTCTCACATCCCTTCCCTCTTTGTTGCTACGAGCCGCGCCTAACTCAACACCAGAAACCCTTTCAGCAAACTTCAAGGTGCTTATAGTTTCAGAGTATGAAGCAACATCAGGATTAAGCTGTACAAACATAAGAGTTTTCGCTTGGCCACCTGTAAAATACGAGAAATAAAGCTACCGAAGTTTAATAAAGCATGACTACAATATGCGGCCTAAAATCAAAACACAAACAAATGAAACCAAATATAACAGCATGGCAAGTTCATTTCAATAATAGCAATTAGCAGCTATTACCTAACGAACTCTGTAGAAGTTGAGTCAATTTACTATTTCTGTATGGCACATGTGGACTCTTTTGAGCCAGAGCAAATATAACATCTCCAAGTGCGGATAGTGATTTGTTTATATGCTGAGCCTCCTTAAGCCTATCTCCAGTTGCTTCAGAACGGTCCACTCTTTCACTTCCCGCAAGATCCACAAGATGCAGACATCCACGCAACAGAGAGTTGGTCTTCACTTCCGTTCCTCGAACATGAATAGAGAGAACACTATCATATGATCACAAAATAAAATATAAGTGAGTTTTGTCTCCATAATTGGAAAATTGCTATTGAACAAAATCTTATAACAGTGAATGTAACCTGTGTGATCTACTACTTCTTTCATTTAAGGCTGTGGCACTAGTTGCCCGATTCATCAACCCAGTGTTCATCAACTCAAGGACATCTTTCATTGAATTCACAGAATGCATACTTGCATCAGGAACAGCCAACCCATTTGGTTGAGTAGTATTCCAAATTCCAAGTGTGTGCAAGTCAAGGAAACAAAACTTCATATATAAATTTTTTATAATAAAAGTAAATGAATAGTAAAAACTGCGGCATCTAAACACAACGAATCAATGATGAGAACATGATAGCAAAAACATATGCATGAAGCATATAGATCAAAAATATTGTATGTCAAGTCTTTGATACATGTGGGTGTATATGCATAGTTGTATGTCAATAACATATATGAATAAGAATGCAAGCTTAAGTATGAATAAAGAGTTGCATAACTTTTGATAAAAAGGGAAGTCAGGTGCACAAGGCTCTCACAATTGTGGGTGGGGTCTGGGAATAAAAATGGAAAAGGATATCTCTTCTGAGGACCATTGCTTGATAGTAAATCACGAACTTGTTCATTATAAATTTCAACCATTTGAACTCCAACTTCGTAAACTATAGAATTTCTCCTACTCTGGGAGATATGGAAAAGATCATGAAGTGCCCGATAGTTGACTCCCCAATCTGATTTTAATGATAGGCTAGGTCCACTCTAGTAGAGAAACAATTGTTAAGTAAAAATTTTGAACCACATATCCACTCACAATGTAAAGAAAGTATTAAATATACAAAATTTATACCATGGTATAAGTCTTTCCAGAGCCAGTTTGACCGTATGCAAATATACAAACATTGTACCCATCCAGAACAGAACGAATTAGTGGCCTAGTGTCCATGAATACTTCCTCTACAAAAAAAATAGTGCATAAGTTAAACATTACTATTTCTATTAATTACAAACAATCCATAAAATGTAATAATAATAATAAAGAGGAAAAAATATAAGTACCTTGACTTGTGGCTTGACCAAAAACCTTATTAAATTTAAAAAGCTTGCGGCTTTCTTTTCCTTGTTTAAGAGGATTGCTAATAATTAGTTCTCCATCATCACCAATAAACTCAACTGTTGTATGGTTCTGACTTTGCCCCGAAAGAAATGGTCTAACTCGACAATATACCCTGATATTTCCTATTCATAAATGGTTCAGAATGAAAGGAAAGAATAAATAAGGTTAACAAGCAAGAAAAAGGATCACATTTAACATTACTATAATAATGTGTACCTTTCAAATCTTGAACTTCATTATATAATTTCCTATTTTCTGTTAGAAGTACATGATAATTATCAGCGGCCTCGGCTAGACCTTTGAGCTTGATTCCTACATATGAAAAGTTTGTAAATACATCAAATCCATTATAAAATAAACAATAGATGTTAAAATCATGAGAATTTCAAATACTGTATCGTACCAAAGTACTTGTAGTCCTCTAAGTAGCTTCTTTTTGTTTTTATCACTTCATCTTTGACAGATTTCATGACAGCTTTCAATTCCTATAAAGCATCAAACTATATGGTATGAAGCACAACATAAAATTAACAACCATAAAACAAATAGTAAAACAAAGAAACAAACCTTGAAAGCTCCAACTTGTTGATTTAAGAAACTTCGATAGGTATGCTCTTTATTCCTCCAATTCAAATATCTGGATTCCGAAAATGTCTCCAGTTCCTTCACTTGCTTCCTCGCATCAGCAAGATGACATTTAAGTTCCTGTATCCTTCTCTCATATTCAGATTTAGATTCAGAAGCTTGCAATTCTAACTGTAAAACATGTTCTTCATGTGATCTTTTGGCCAATTCCAAATCTTGCTTCAATGCAGAAATTTCAATTTCACTTTGAACTTTATCTTTCTTTAATCGAGAAAAGTCTTGCTCTTCAAGTTTCTTCTTCTCCTCAAATTTAGTTTGTTCACGCTGCAAAGAAAACTAAAGATAGAAATGATTGTAGCAAGTTAGTTAACAACAATCACATCGAAAATAAGAAAAACTACAAGTTTGTAATTTTTAAAATCTAAAGTACCCTTAAAAATAAATCAAGTGATTTTGAATAAAAAATTAGACTATGTTAAAAAGGAACACCTCTTCAACTGACAAGAATTTCAATATATATTAAGATCATAATCTCTCATAACATTTTAAGTTGAATAAAATACTGGTAGAAGAGTTCACATAAAACTAGTTTTGTGCCAATAGACTCCCTATGCTGCACAGGACCCATGCAATAGAAGTAGCTTCTTATCATTTTAAATCATTTAGTCACAGTATTTATTAGTTATTCACCCAAATCAAGAACATTACTCTAAGATGCAACACAAATAAGCAATGATAATGAAAGCAACAGAACTAAGGGTTTGTGTTGGTAATTTCATCCATATTCTTGAACAAATAAGATATGGCTTGAGATAGGTTTGCACCTTCAACTGCTGAACCCAACCCGTCACAACCTGTAGAAAGTGAAGATAACTTTTTAAAATTAAATTAGCAGACAATAATAATAATATAAAAAGACAGTAATGCATGCCTCCAGATGCATCAACAAATAAAATACCTCATTCTCTTCAGTTGTCCCTACCGCCAGGGTTTCAAGTGCATTTATTTTAGTTTGATACTTTCCCTCACGAGCCTTGAAAATATTGTTTTGCTTCAGGTATGCAACAAAAAAAATAGAAATTATTCAATGTAATTTCTAAAACACTTTTTTGACAAAAAAAAAAGCATAGAGAATGTTAAATTTACATTTTTCATGCTTTCTGCTTGATTTGAAAAGTGTGACTCCATTACTTGCAGAATTTTCCTCAACAGGCATGCTGCACGCTGAGCCTAGAAACATATAAATAAATGGGTAACTGAACAACCGTTCGGTGACATGATCAAATTTACTTTTGCTAGACAAAGCAAAGTAGTAAAGTTGTACATTATTTATCATAAGAGTATTTAGCCCACTTACTTGAGGTATGTCTCCATTCTTCCTTTCAAATATATCACTTAGGATCCTATTTACTATGTTAAAAAGAAATCGAGTTGAGACACTCTGCAGACAAAGATTTAACTAATATATTAGGGTTGTAAATGAATTAATGACAATAACTCAAATGCATATACATATAAAAGTAAAAAAAATTATCTAAAGGCAAGAGCATTAAGAAAAGGAACATTGATAGAGACAAACAAATTAGGTATCTTATTACTTACATCCAAATTGTTTGATTTTAATAATTTATTAAGTTTAGCATCTGAAAGATCCACTTGCAGTCCTTGCTTCAACTCGAACAGTTCATTAGACTTGAATCCAATCTGATCAATGGAAGCAATTCCATCTGGATATAAAAAAAACAAAGGTATAATGTAACAAATAACATAAAAATGTTTGGATAGGAATGGAAACAGCAACATCAACTAAGTCTTATCATATTAGGTGGGATCAGATACATTGATCACATGGCTTCTACAGACTCGAACAAATTAAAATTTTCAATAAATCAATTTAAATTGTGGTATTTTTTGATGGATCATAATACCTGATACAGTGGAGTCATCAACATGTTGGAATTTTGAAGCATCCTTGAGGCAACTATCAGTTTCTGCTAGGGATGTTCGGTCTGGCTGGTCCCACCTCTTCCTTGAACAACTTTGGATATTTTCTCGTGCAGCATTATATGCAAAGTGAGCTTTCAGATTCTCAAGGCACTGCAACACAGGCACCATTGATCCCTGCATAATTAAATAATTAGTATAGAACTTACAAAGTGCAGTAAAGAAAAATAGAATTCCAGTGTCATGTTTGAACAGAGCCAAACAATATCTATTATTAGTAACAATACAGTACACAGTACACAGTACACCCAGCCTAAGCAAGTACTATATAAAGCTGAGTACTATCTTCGCAATCCACAACAAAAATCCAGCTAAAGTAAATATTAACCGCACAAGTCACAACAATAAAATACTAAACATCTCAATTAGTTTATACAGTGGTTCTCCCTCATTGTATGACAAAAGGTGAAGCTAACCATCCATTTCCGAAGTACAGACAAATGGGGTATTTATCTAGCCAATCCTTTAATCAAGGACAACCACGACTAAAGAAAGCCAAAGACATGGTAACTCGGTATGCTTTCAAATTGCATTGCACATAAGAAACTTCCCGTACCTGATCCAGGTCTGACAATTCAAATCCTGACAGCCCCAGTTCATCCAAGGCCACAAGAAACCTTTGAACACACACCGGCTCATTCAAAGAATCACTTCCCTGAAGTTCAAAACACATTCTTTAGAACAAAATAGGACAAAAATAATTATAACGAAAAAATACCTGACTTAATTTCAGCTCAATTTGAAAACAATGAATGTTAATGTATACATAATTGCAAGATAAAAAGAAGAAGCAGAGTATATGAGCATATAACATAATGAAAGAGATTCCTACAACCTCCAGTGACCCAGGAACCAGCGTGTCCAAAACCCTGCATAATACTGATCCATCCCTCAAGCAAGCCCTCAATTCCTCCTCTGAAGTTTCTAAAGGCAGGTTAAAGTAAGGAAGCACAGCATTTATCCATTTTATCACAGGAGCAAGCTGGCTACCTAGAACCATATAAAAATCCAGGAAGTGTCATTGAAAAGGAGTATAAGGAACGCAAAATGTACCATTTTCAGAGACAGAATCCAGTTGTTACCTTCTTCTATTTGATTGACACTTCCCCAAGGAAACACATTTAAGTTGTCAGTTCCCCCTTTTGCCCCTCCCTCCTGTTCCCACTGCATGCTCGTTTCAGATACCCTTTTCCCTTTTGATTAACTATGTCTACACTGTCACAACAAGACAAAAAAATTCAATAACCACAACCTTAATCCAAACTGGCGGGACTTAGTATCCAAAATATGCTTAACAACAATTTATCCACACAAAATTACTATAATAATCGGACACTTCTAACTTCTTCTAAGTAAAATTATAATAAAAATAAAATAAAATAAAAAGATTAATTTGAAATAAGCTTTATTAAATAATATATTTTAAGTCTATAAGAATGTTAGTGGCATTGCTGGAAATAAAAGGTGTTATGGTTCAAACGAATTTCTCAGAAACTGCAATTCGAGGGAAGCAAATCGATCTCAGAAAAATAAAATAAAAATGAAAAGAAAACTTCAAATAGCAGCTACATTATAAGCTCACCGGAATTAATATTCATGAATTAAATGTATATGAATTAATAACGCAACGAAAGAACCAAAAGAAAGAGAAGGGTGGGCAGATCGGGACGAACCTGTAGCGGGGAAGAAATGTGGGAAGAAAGTGAAGGATGAGAAGGCGAAGTTTGAAAAGGCAGAGATGAAATCGAAGTTTGAAAAGGAAAACGTTGGAATTGCGAGGGGAATGGAAGAACGCGGTTATGGATCGAACAGAATAACAGTGGAATTTAGGTTTTGGGTGAAATGGAGAACGGAAATTAGGTGCGAGATTTGAGATTGAGAGTGATGAATGAAAGAAGGAAGAAAAAAGGTGGAGTTTGAGCGTTGCGATTTTCTTTGTTTGTTACGTAGTTTTTAGTTTTGAAATGAAGAACCTGGAATTTTGGAAATTATATTAAAAGGTGGGGTCCAACTGCATTAGATTAGAGGAATTAGAAGCTAGATTAAAGAATTTGAATCTTTAAGCTTTTAAAATGCTTTTTCGTTATTTTAAATTTAAAATTTAAATAAAACTAAATAGCATTCCTTCCATTCCATTTCTTAATTCTTACTCCTTCACCCTTCTTTACGTATATGATTTCTTTCTTTTTTTAGTCTAACAAATTATTATTGTTTAAAAGATCTAAATGTGTCACGTATGTAGACGTGGATTTAAGATTTGGTAACATGTGAAAATATAATTAATTTTTTTCATTGAAGGTAACGTTTAAATATTGTCAATATTAAACGTGAATAATTTTTTTAAATCATGAGAGACTAATTTCTTTTTTTGAAAGGGTTTAAAAAATTTACATATATATATTTTTAGTTTTAATAATGATAAAAAAAAACATAATTATAATCTATACATAAAAAACATAATTATAGTCTATACATAAATAATTAAATATTCATTTATGGTGATTTTAACGGTAGCCATTTCTCGAATGGCATTCCCGCCGGCCTCATTTCTTAATTCTCAACAATTGGCCGGTGAAGTTTGCAACTAGGCCGAAAACTCGAAATGCTTTATTATTATTAATTTATTATTTACGGTTTCTTTAGTTAATTTTATTTGAGGTGTGCATTATTCAAAAGATTGAAATTTGAGTTTATTGATGGATGTTTAGCATATTTCGTTGAATCCAACATTCATGTAATAAAAAATGAATTTAAGTATTATCCACCGTTAATATAAAATTATTTTAAACAATCAATTTCAAAAAATTAATACATAAAACAATTATATAACTCTTTTTATTCTTTGTGATAGTGCATTCTAATTAGTTATCGGTGAAAATAATTTTATATTAATAGTGTTATATATATATATATATATATATATATATATATATAGGAAATTGTTAATAACCAATATTTGTGTGGATATTTAATTTCTATTTCCTTTTGCTGTTCCACATTTTTTATGAATTACTCCTTAGTAAATAATTTTTTGGTTTGAGTGGTTTTAAATTAATATTGATATTGATGTAGTCTACTAAATTAAATAAATGAACATAAGTTTCAATGGACATTTCAAAATTAAGTTTAAACACAAGAACTAAATTGGGAGAGACCATTATTATCTTATCCAAGTTTTGTGGGGTTACATTTGACAAATATTGAGATAGAATTATTTTCATATTATTATAAAATTAATTTTTAAAACATGTTTATGCAATTGGTAAAGATTTAGCTGAGTCATCACTCAAGTATGGTAAGAGTGTGAGTTTATGGTTAATGAATTTGAAGGATTAAATAAAATAAAAAATGTGTGATAGTTTAGGACCAAATTCACAATTGAGAGAGGAAGAGAAAATGGGAGACACAGTGGAAGAAGACAATTACAGAGAGGATCCTCCCAATCCTAATCCTAATCTAGAATCAGAAACCGAAACCCTAATCATAGATGACACCTCTTTCAATAATAATAATCAGAGTGAATTATTCAAAGCCATTGAAGTTGTAGAGCGAGATTCATTCGCCATTGCTCAGAGCTTCACTTCTCTCTTCGCTTCTCTCCGCTTAGCCCTCTCTCATTCCACCGCCACCTCACTTCATCACATTCAATGTTTCACCGACGCCACCGGTCACCTCCAGGAATCCGGTACACATTCCATTTTCCTCAATCCCTAAATAATCTTAATTTATCGTATTTATTTATTTATTGATTTATTTGCGGTTTGATTTCAGTCCTTGATGCAGCAAATAAAGGGAATCGCTATATAAATTCGTGTCTCAAGTAAGTTTTTTCTTCTTATTTTATGCTGATTTTTATTTTTCTGAGAAAATTCAATTAAAATTGATGAAGGTTGATGTTAAATGGTGCAGATTAAATGAGGAAATGAAGAGCGTTGATAATTTAGCATCCCAACTGTATCCAATCACTTTGTTGTTTACTAATTGCTAACTAATCTCGTTTACCTTTTTCTTTTTGTGCAACTTGAAAGGCCAAACATTCATCTCACTTACAAACTTACAAAAATGTTATTCGATTGTAGACCTAGAAAAACAATTAGGATAGACCTAGAAATTAATGTGTTGGAAAGAGATATGTTATATAATAAAAAATCATGGCGTTGTTTGATCCATGTAACCGATGCTACCTAGTGGGATAAGGCCGGTTGTTGTTGTTATATTTCGATTACTTTGTTAGGTTTGTTGTTTATTGCTATATACACTGTCTGTATGAGACAAACTTGTTCAATATCCTATTGAAACAATGTTTTTTTAAGTATTGGAATTAGAGTCTTTGATCCCTGGTAGGTGTCTCAAGGTATCTCACAGTTTAGGCCCTTTGGACCGGCTATGAGACTAATTCTCGAATCTGTTGCGGGACATTTGGTACTTTACACAGAGATGGGCTACCTCCCAACCCAAATGGGCAACTGCAAGAATCAAACTCAGGTTTTTTTTTTCTCAAGGGAGAGTCGCGTTACCAACTCTTCCATCACCATGTTGGTTGCTGAATGAATATTAGATTAGGAACAATTTGATGTTTTACATAATCCTTTTTTTTTTAATCTTAGTTTTCAATTGGAATCCTTAATTATTTGAAGAAAAATCCTGCGAAGGCATGTTGATTATCTGGACTCGGCTGTTAACAAGCTTCTTCACGTCTCTTGACACCTGGGATTCAGTCCTCTACAAGGTTTTTTTCTCTAACCCATAACAATCTCCTAAATGAAGATATTGAAAAGTTTATGTATCTATTTGTCATTTCGTGGATTGTGCTGGGTTAGTGATGTACAAACAGAACATATATTTTCGTTATTTGGGCGGGTAATGTAAGGGTAGAGTACCGGTGTAGTTGAATTATGCTTTCAAGTTTCAAGTATCCTGTGAGATAAATTGTTTGGTCACTGTTCCTCAAATTACTGTTATTGTTACTAGAAATTCTCCTAGCAGAATTGGATAGTATGGATCGGTTGAAGTTACATCAACATTTGATGCTTTATTTTGTCCTGGAACAAATGTCATTAATGTAATGGTTGTATAATGGCATCTTGCTGCATACAGACCATTTTTTAACAGTAATTAGTATGATTCTTATTGAGAAAACCTATGCCCATCTTGCTTAAAAAGATGGGAAATACATTCCCTACCTGCTGTTACCAACTCAATCATCGATAAAGACAGGACGGTTGAGATTGATTTACTTTGTATTTAATGGTTTGGATTAGCTTCTTCCAGGCAATCCTGTTCCAAATCTATGGGGGGTGATAACTAAGGGAAAAGGGAAAAAGGAAAAAGTTAAAAGTAAAGCCGAAAGAAAGAAAGACGGTAATGCCTGACATTGAAATGGACAACACATCTTGACCAACTAGTCCTAGATGTCTTGTGTGTGCTTTTTCACATGCAAACATGAAAACGATAATTTCAGACTTGTAAAAAATTTTGGAGTAAAAGGAAGCATGATTGGTAGTTTATCATAACTATCATTTTTGATTTGTTTATCTCAATTAAAGTATGTTATTAAGATAATTTAGAGTTAGTTACTTTTGTTATTCTTTTCCCTTATTTTTAATTTTAATTTGTTTAATTCCCTCTATATAAATAGGATCCTTCTTTCATTTGTTGGGGTCTAAGAAGAATTGTACACAACATTTTTCTTCATTGTTATTGAATAAAATCAAGAGATATTCTAAATTTATATGGTATTAGAGTAAATATTCTGAATTTTTTTATCTTTGATTTTTTTTTTCTTTTTCTTTCTCTTTCCTTTTTCTTTCTTTTGCCTTTTGCCTTTTTTCTTTCTCCATCCATCTTTATGGATTCCAATTCTGAAATTGTTATGTCGCCTACTATGGCTCTTGAAACTCCGGTCCTTTCTCCTTCGCCTCCAGTAACAGCCAATGACACCTACCAACATGATATGTTTGATCCATACTTCATGCATTCGAGTGACAATCCTAGTGTCGCGTTGGTTTCTCCGCCTCAAACTACCATTTGTGGTCGCGTTCAATGATTGTTGTCCTTCGTTCAAAGAATAAATTAGTGTTTGTAAATGGTTCTCTTCCTCGCCCTTCTAATATTGATCGTCTTTCTATCGCGTGGGATCGCTGTAATACTATGTTGATGTCTTGGATGACGAATTCTTTGGAGCCGGATATTGCTCAAAGTGTGATGTGGATGGATTATGTGGTTGAAATTTGGTCTGAACTGTGCTAACGGTATCATCAAAGAGATGTGTTTAATATCTCAGATTTGCAAGAAGAGATTTATAGCCACCGTCAAAAGTGATTCCTCGATTACATCTTATTAATTTAATAATGATTGTTGATGTGTCTGACTAGAAAATCAATGAAATGAAAAAAAATCTAATATATATGATGTAAAGAACCGATTGATATAAAAGAGTAATGTTATTAGAATATAAAATTTGACATAAAATAGAACACAATTACAATATTGATATTTTACGAAAAATAAAACATAATTTCTAATATATTTTATATGGTATTGTATTTATGCCTCATTTAGTGTCAAATTTTGTATTTTAATATAATTACTTTAAGTTAAATGGATGAAAACAAATGAAAACAAAAATCATCAATTTGTATTCTGTATTTTTAAATTGAACTAAATGCATCTTAGTCAAGTGAAGGTCTATCGTGAAACTACAGAGACTCTTAACTTAATTTCAGTTAACGTTTTAGTTTTTTATCTTTTTTTTTCTCCGATTTGGTCCTTTATTTTAATTTTAAGTGTCAATTTGATCCTTTATGTTTTAAAATGTTAACAATGTTATCTTTTTTTTTACAAAATTTCAAAAATTCATCAAAATTTTCAAACAAAATCAATAAATTTAGTTATATTCTTTAATATAAAATAAACTTCATCAAATTTGTAGCTCAAATCTTCAAATAAACTCATATTTGTCATTATTTATTTGATGTTGTTAGAGATGAAAATATGAGTTTATTTGAAGATTTGAGCTATAAAT
>JBBPBR010000003.1:3796429-3808261 GCA_037974775.1 Cicer pinnatifidum | reverse complement strand
TATTTTAGTAATTGAAGAAAAAATTTAAATTTAAAAAATTACATGTTGATTTAATATATTACTAATAATATAAAATTAAATATAACTTAAATGAAGGAATCAATAGAAAACAAAATTTGAAGGATTAAATAAAAATTGAGTTAACGTAAAAGATAAAAGATGTATTTTGTCTTTAAATTAAAATTATTATTGATGTTTATATATTATAATCAAGTCGGTATAGTTAACCTCTGCATATTATTTATTATATAATACATTTCTTCGAAAAATATATTACATAATATATACTTGTACCAACCTTCTTATCAGAAACAAAGAGTACCATTATTGCAAATTTTCCAATCATCCCTAGCTCTTTAAGTCAACATCTAAATCTACACCACATTTTTAAGCCATAGAAAGTTTTTTTGATTCCGAATCTAGTTACTAAACAAAAGCACTTTTGAGCTTACTTCATTAGTTTGTTCTGAAATACACCCTCAACTTTGGTTTTCAATTTATGATAAAACATTCTGCAATCAAAGATACAAGAATATTTCTTTCTTTCCCAATTAGTAAATTAATCCAAAAAGAGTAGAGACGATGAAAGTGTGTGTCTAATAATAGCTTGTTTTGTTGTTGTTGTTGTTGCTACTTCAATTCATATAACACAAGAAAATGGTGTCTGAAAACATGAAGGAACAACTTGCTTTGGCAGTTAGAAGTATTCAATGGAGCTATGCAATCTTCTGGTCTGAATCTGTTAACCAATCTGGGTAGGGTACTAATTAACTGTTTCATATTCAAGAATGTGTTTATTCTATTCCTTTTCTTGAATATGTTCATGTTTTTTCAATACCTTGAAGGACTTTATTATATGGTATATTAGACATTATCTACCAAATTTGATAACATAAAGTTTTTCTTTCTTTTGTTTTTTTGCTAATGTGGTTTTGCTTATATTAATAATCAACAACTCTGACCAATTTATTTCTTATCTTAGATGAAAATTAAATTTTTTTTTTTTTGAATCTAGTGTTAGAATTTCTGGTACTACTTGAATCTTGATTACAACATTCTGGATCAGCTTGGCAGAATCACAGTGTAACACAGTGACTTTATTGGTGAGTTTGACATGATCACGGTGTGACACAGTGATTTTTGCAAAAGTTACGCTCCAAAGCTTCAACCAAATCACGATGCCAATGTAATTTTGTCAAACTCACTGAATTGATTTTTATTCCTTGACCATTTTGAAGGGTGTTGAATTGGGGAGAAGGATATTACAATGGAGATATTAAGACAAGGAAAACAAGTCAAGGAGTGGAACTTAGTTCAGACCAAATAGGTTTGCAGAGGAATGAACAGCTGAGAGAGCTGTTCAGGTCTCTCAAAACTACAGAAACCAGTCCTCAAACAAAGAGGCCTTCTGCAGCACTTTCACCTGAAGATCTAACAGATACTGAGTGGTATTATTTGGTTTGCATGTCCTTTGTATTCAAGATTGGCCAAGGGTAAATCTCAATTATTCTTCCTTTTTGCTTTTCTGGTTTTGTTTTCTGTTATTAAATTGTGTTTAATCTTTGTTAGAAGTTAGAATAGCAACCCTAGTTCAAAAGCAAACAGATGTAAAAAAGTAAACAAATAACACACGAGATTTGTGCCTTTTTAGGTTACCAGGAAGAGCTCTAGCAAATGGCCAACCAATTTGGCTGATCAATGCCTATTCTACTGATTGCAAAGTGTTTAGCCGCGCTCTCTTGGCTAAGGTGTGTTTTGGTGTCTTAATCCACCTTGTTTTTTCTTCTGCTTTTGATTAAACCATAATTTTATTGTACTCTAACTGTGATTAAAATGATACAAGCTCTAAAGTTTATCCTCTTTCTTTGGTTTTGTTCCATAAACACACTTGTGACACTTGTCTTCGCACATGCTCAGAGTGCATCTATTCAGGTACCATTCTGTTTTTTTCTTTTCTTAATAGTCCTTGTATTATAAACTCCAATAACTACTATTAGTTAGCTTAGAGTGCTATCAAATATAATGCAAAGAAATTTACATGTGTTAGGACTTAGGACAGATTTTGCTTTTGAAACCACTCTATAGTGCTTAGTCTAAAAAATGCTGCAACAGTATGCATCATTATTACTATTTAGAAACCTGTAGTTTCTGCTATGATGGATTGTTAGCTTAGCCAATACTTATAGTTTGTTTCCAAATCTAAGATTGATTATCATTCAAGTTTAGAAAACAAAATCTAATCAATTTATTGTGTAATTTGTCTCCTTCCTCTCAACTTTTCAGACAGTGGTATGCTTTCCTTTTATGAAAGGCGTTATTGAGCTAGGCACAACTGATCTGGTAAACTTTCGGTTTTCGCATTGGTTTTTCAACATTAATACTACTATTCTGTTATTGCCTCCTCCCCTTCTTGTAATCATGCTACTGACTTCTTCCCCCCCTTTGTTTGAAGGTATTGGAAGATCTCAGTCTCATTCAACAGATCAAAACTTCTTTCTTGAATATTCTAAATGTCGATGATCCTAGTAACACTGAAACTATACCGAACTCGGGAAATAACGAAGGCGTTGCTTGTGAAGCATTTGATCATAATGATTTTAATGTTGAATTAATTCCAGAAGTTGAATATGACATAATCAACAACACAACAACCTCTCCTAATGGAAGTTCAAATGCACTAGACATCAATCAACTACTCGATGAAACATTCATGGTTGAAAGTATAAACCATGGAACCTCTCAAGTCCAAAGCTGGCAAGTTATAGATGATGATTTGAGCAACTGTGTTCATAATAACTCCATGAATTCAAGTGACTGCATATCTCAAACTTTTGCCAGTCCTCAGAAGATTAATGCTTGTGCTGATCCTAAAGGTGGAGAAGATTGCAATAACCAAAAAATGACCTTAGTTGATCCTCTAACTGATGATTGGCATTATCAGGGAATTCTTTCTACACTTTTGAAAAGCGCTGACCAGTTAATTATGGGGGTGCATTTTCAAAACTTTCATCAGGAATCAAGCTTTTGTGTTTGGAACAAAGGAGGGACAGTGGATTGTCATAGGCCAAGACAAGGAACCTCACAAAAGTTATTGAAGAAGATCTTGTTTGAAGTTCCTAGGATGCACATGGATGGATTGCTTGAATCTCAAGAAGAGAATGACTATAGAGAAGGAACAAGATTAGAGGCTGATGAAGGCATGAACCATGTTATGTCAGAAAGAAGGAGAAGAGCAAAACTAAATGAAAGGTTTTTAACCCTTAGATCAATGGTCCCTTCAAATAGTAAGGTAATTTATTTATATTTTAGTCCAGTGAATAGGCAAATTAGTCCTCAAAGTTGTAAGCATCGGTCAAATATTCCCCCATTTTTTGAAATTGGCAAATACATCATTGAGATTGTAAAGTGTCAATCACAAGTCCTTATGTTAATTTTTACCGTAAGAGACTATGACTTTGCAAGTTAACCAAATATGTGGCTATTTCATGTTAACCTAAATAAGAATTTAAGTCTTTATTGAGCTGACACTGATGTAAAATCAACGTGAAATTACCACATATTTAGTTAATATGTGACGTCATTGTCTCTAACGATATAAGATAAATGAAGGACTATTTTGAATGACATCTTACAATTTATGAATTGCATTTGCCAATTCAAAAAAATGAAAGACTATTATAACCGATGCTTACAATTTCAAGGACTATTTTACCTATTCACTCTATTTTAGTCATCATATGTGTTAGCTTGATCATAAGTCATCACTACTCAAACTAATTAAATGCATCATTCCTGTAGGATGACAAAGTTTCTATACTAGATGATGCAATTGAATACCTTAGAAAGCTTGAGAAAAGGATAAAAGAGTTAGAAGCTCAAAGAGATCCAATAGGTATAGAGTCTAGAAGTAAAAAATCAACTCATGATATGGTGGAGAGGACTTTTGATCAATATTATAACAAAACTAACAATATCAAGAAACCAATGGTAAAAAAGAGGAAAGTTTGTGACATAGAGCAGACAAGGAGAGAGGTCTGTTTAAAAGGAAGTTCTACTAGTGATGTTAGTGTCAATATGAGTGACAATGGAGTTGTGATTGAAATGAAGTGTCCTTCTAGATCAGGAAGGATATTGGAAATTATGGAAGTAGTTAACAAACTCAACATAGATTTTGATTCAGTTCAATCAACAGAAGCTGATGGAAGTATTCATCTGATCATTAAATCTAAGGTGAGTTCTTAGATATGCCTTTTTATCATTTTAATTCATGTATCATTTGTTACACTTTTGGAGGAGACACAATTGATTTTATAGGTATAGAATTGATTTTGACATGTTTGATTTTTTTGCCTCGAAATTAAATCTTACATGAAGCTAAGAATTGTTTTTTAGTCGCAAATTTATTAATCAACTCATTTTTGCATATACATGTCCAAACATAAAGTACTTTTAACTAAAATCAATTCTTTTGAAATCAATTTTTTTTTCTTTGCAGAATAAAACACACTTCTATGTTTTCATTTCACCCTCACTAGGGTGACCATTATCATTTCCTACGTTCTAGTATGATCATGATTGTATCTCAAGAGACTAGCCTTTTATCAAAATTTATGCACCTTATTTATTTATTATTATTTGCAGTTGACAGGACCATCTAATGCAACAACAAAAAAGATCAAACAAGCCCTCCAAAAAGTGGTTTCAAAGTCTTGAATCTTTGTATTTCCAAAATAATAAAACCATGGAGATGTTCATTATATTGATTTAGTCACAAGTGAAAATTATTGGACAAAAACTCTTGGTGATGTAACATGGACATTTGTTTCTGCACTTGTAAATGGGTTAGAAAGACACTATACTGGATTAAATTAACCAATGATTTTACAGGAATCTTTAATTTTCAATTTGTTAATGAATTTCTCCCTCAGATATTTATAATATAATTCTTGTAATACTAAAAAGATGAGTACTTATATGTGCCCCTGAATTTGTTTCTCTGCTCTTAAATATACTATCGAAAGTTAGAATTTGATAGTGTATTTTATACTTCTGAAAAGCAAGAATTCAATAAAAAGTTTAACAATTAGCGGGTTTTGAATGAATATTTCTTACAAAATGCAAATTGATATCCAATAGTATCTTTATTACTCACTTCTAAATCTTTATTTTTTAAAAGAATTTAAAATTGTCATAAATATTTATAAAATTAAATGATTTAATTGACGCTGATTTAACAAATCAAGTTACTTCTTCAAATCGTCTTATATTACACAAAATATTTCTAAAACATTTTAATTTGTATGAAAAAAAAATTAGTATAATAATTAATAAAGTAAATGAAAGTTTCAAATCGACACCGCCTTCACTATCGTGGACCACCTAGACTAGGATCGGAGGGATGTAGACTTTGTCATCCTTTTTATAAAATAATATATGATTATATAATAACCACTACAAACGTGCAACATAATAGTAGTACCAAATTATATTTACCAGTATGTATTCTTTGACTTGTTCATAGTACCACCAACTACTCCAGTCATGGTCAAATTAAGTCTAAAGTATTATTATCATTCAGATATCAAAAGCCACCACTTTGCTGGCTTTTGACGTATCAAATAACGAGCCGAGCATTAGATTAAATCCAAACTAGCTTTCAAGAGATAGTTGTGGTTGTGGTCAAAGTATTTTAATTTAATATATAGTTTAAAGGATTTGGATTTCTACCGCATGGCATTTTCTATAATTCTTTCTCTCTCATTTTTATTTTATTTTATTTTAATACTATTTATCTTTTAAAAATCATACAATTTTACGGCAGCTTAAAAGTAATATTACGGCAGGAGATCTAATAATAGCTTAAATAATGTAAATATTGCAGCTTGCAGGAGATGATAGTATTTTGAGTAAAATGTTATCTCACACCATTGAAAAAAATCATATATTTTTCTCTTTTCATAAAAAGTATCATACTTTACTCCTTAGTGTAAATTGTAATTTACAATCCAGTCCCTATTATTTCGTAAATTAATTTAATAATATTTTTAATAATGTAAATAGCAATGTTTTTGTTTGATGTAAGTATATCATTCACTAGCAGCCGTCTCCTTTCGTCATCCTCCTTTTGTAAGTATACCATTCATTTTAGTATTTTTTTTTTTTTCAGTGCAATATTGTTTTAATTTTTCATTTTGTACACTTGTTACCTTTCACTTGAATCAACTATTTGACTTGAACAATTCATCAATAAAAAAAAAATATTATTGAATTATGTGTCATATTATTTATAGAGACCTCGATCGCACAAAAAAATCAAAATTATTACCGTTTACCGTACTTCAAAAACTAAGAACACCATTGATATGTCTACCTCAAATCAAATAATCTTTATGAAATATTTTAAAAAATAACTATGATCACGATCAACCGTGAATAAGTACTTAGAAAATATGTAAAACTCTAACAACAATAAAAATCATATATTAGAAATAGACGTTAATGATTATCTTCATTTTTATGACTAAAATAGTAACTCAAATGATATTAACTCAAAAAAATAAAGAGAAAAAATTATGTATCTTTTATTAAATCGTTATCAATCAGACTATCATCTTATTTATAAATATGAAAAGATTCGTCAATCATTAGAATCTCTTATGATATTCGTATTGATTTATAGTTTATCAATTATGAAGGTGGTCCCCCTTACAATTTACTGTTATAAATGTAGGTCACATATTACCTTGTTTATTATCATAAATTGCATATCAATCAAATTTGCTAAAAATTACTCTTTCTAGCCTTAAATATAAGCAACTTTTAGTTTTGATTTAAATTTTGAGTCAAAATACATCATTTTTTGTTGAATAATAGTTATATAAAGCCAGAGGAAGTACTCATTAAGCAAAATGTTGCTTGTTCATAGCTTCTAATTACTAAATAATATAACAAGTGATTTTGTTTTTACAATAATGTTACAGTTGATTGAAAATTTCATTCTGGGATGTATGTATTCCAGGTCAATATAATGTAGAGCACAAATTCACATATAGCTACCCTAAAATGGCAGGTTTATATTAAAAACAGGCACAAATTCATAATAAATTATAGGAATTACAATGAAGTTTGTTAAAATAATTTTTAATCCGAAATAATTCGTCACCAGAATCATACACTTCTTACTTTACAGAATCTGCAATAATCAATTTCACCTAGTATTTTTTGATTCACATCGCAACATTATTTAAAAAAATATACATTAGAGAATTCAGTTACAGAACTCTCATACAGCAACAAGTGTCATCGTTTATGTGGACAAAACAGACGGCAGCTTCTTGTCTTTAAGAAATAATTCTCAACACTAGAAAAACACTAGAAAAAGAGACATCACCAAAGCATGAAGACAAAGAAAATAAATAAGAGTGATAATTTAGCAACCAATACGAAAGCAACTTACAGAAATAAGTGGTCCATGTATATACCAATTCCGAAAAATTGTTTAAAATACAAATAACAATTGACAGCTAATGTTGCCCTCCAAAAAATCGAAATATTGTTGATATGTTGCCTTGATTGGTGGAGGTATAACAAAAATAAGGATAAACAAATACAAGTTGGGTTAGGAGATGCAAATGTTTGTTCTCTTGTTGTGAAACTAATATTAATCACTATCTCATAATATAACTAATACTAATCACTATCTCATAATATAACTAGAGGCGTAAAATTCTACTTTCTTCAAGTGAACCAAGTAAAAAGTGGTTACCCTAAAACTTATCATTAGGAATATAATATGAACTATCATTTTTTAATTAAAAAAAAAATGATAGTCGACAAATAGAAAAAATACTGTAATACCTTGTGGGCTTTGTTAGATGCATTCCAGAAGTGTACCAAAATTCTCAAATCTTAGCTGCGAAAAATGATGAAATTGACCTATTTTAACGTGTACATGAGATGCTGAAGTTATCTTTTGATCTTTGAGGAACAAATATATCAATTTAATTGATTCAAGAGGGCAAAAATCATTACAATAACTATGGTTATTGTAATCTCATTTGTAGCTATTCCAATCTCAAGAATCATATCAATCCTTATAAATTATAAATTCCCGCAGCAATCTCTACTCTCCAAACCCTAGCCGAGGGGAAAAATAATAACTCAAACAAATAAAAAGCCAGTACCTTATCGCATATACAACTTTAAAGCCCCCCCACAAACATTGAAGAAGAAAAAAGTAAAACTACTAAATATGATATTATTCCCACTCAATTGTTGATGGAGGCTTTGACGTAATGTCTTGCACAACGCGATTCACACCGCGGACAGCATTACAGATTTTGCGGGAAACATCATCAAGGAACTTGTGCTCAAAGTAATACCTGGAATTTAATTCAAATTACAGTTAAAGTGCTATAAAGATGATAAGCAACTGTATTTGAAGCTCATGAGGTTAAAAATAAAAAGGCCATTGAGAACCAAGTAACTAAAAGAACTAGCATCACAGTGCAACAGCAATACCCTGAAGCTGATATGTTATTGAGGAGCATAAGACATTAATACCCCTAGTATTTAATTAGGATCATGATACAACTTGATCATGATAACACCCCTAGTAGGTCAGAATTTGCACAAATATTGAAGTATACTTCAGGACTGTATCTATTATGTACGCAACAATATCAAAACGCAGAAAATCTTGCCATATAATGAAAACTTCAGTGAATGCTTGCTTCCTAAACTTAATTTGTTTCATTCAATAGTTTGCTAGAGACATGTTGTATAACCTAACCGAGGTAATTTGGTACCATTTAAAAAAGAAATAAGAAAACAACATAAGATTATGAAGAAGCAGCTTAACCAGAAGAGTTATCCAGCATCACAAACATGCATACTTCAGTTGAAATTCTTACCAGTCTGCTGTCATTCCATCTTGACTTGTAACAGCTCTGAGTGCAACAACATGAGAGTGTGTTCTTTGATCACCTTGAACTCCAACAGATCTTATTGGTAAGAAAACTGCAAATGCTTGCCAAATTATGTCATAAAGGCCAGCATCTTTGATTGACTGAATGAAAATCTCATCAACCTGAAAACAAAATGATCTCAAAACATTGGACATACCAAATCAATATTGCAGACAAACACAAGCACAAAAGCTCAATGTACCTGTCGGAGAATTTCCAAGGCATTTCCTTCAGTCACGTCACCCAAAACTCGAACAGCAAGACCCGGTCCAGGGAAGGGATGGCGTTTTAGGAATCCCTCAGGAACATCCATGATCTTCCCTAATTGACGGACCTTTGTACAAGGGAATGAAAATAACAACAACAACAAATTAATCCATAACATGACAAACACAAAGGCGGAAACAATCAGAGAATACTATTCCAAGCACAAGTGAACAAGTCAATAGATCAAAAGTAAAACCTCGTCCTTGAAAAGTAGTTTAAGTGGTTCGATAAGTTTCAATTTCATGTCCTTAGGAAGACCCCCAACATTATGATGGCTCTTGATGGTATGGGAATGGGTTCTCCCACTTCCCGGGGGTGGGCATGATTCAATTACATCAGGGTACAAGGTTCCTTGAACCAAGTAAGAAGGTTTGCTTCCAAGTTTCTTCTCTAGCTCCTGAGCAAAAGCATCAAAGATGCAGATAAACTCTTTACCAATGATTTTCCGCTTTACTTCAGGATCCGTTACACCTTTTAGCTTTGTAAGAAATTGATCTACAACATCAACACACACAACTGGTAAATGAAGATCCTTTTCAAAGGTTTCCATTACACGTTCCCTCTCCTTATACCTGTGCACAGAAACAACAACAATAATAATCAAAACAAAACCAAAAACTCCCCTTTCAGAATCCAATATCTTAACATGGAAAAAAACAGACTTATAGCAACCTTAGCAATCCATTGTCAACAAAAACACAATGAAGCCTATTCCCGATGGCTTTATGAACAATTGTAGCAGCAACGGTGGAATCAACACCACCAGATAAGGCACAAATAACATGCTCCTCAGGTCCCACTGTATCATTGATCACTTTGATTTCTTCCTCCAAAACATCCTCCATCTTCCACCCCGCTACAACTCCACAAACATCAAACAGAAAATGCCTCAGTGTTTCCATTCCCTCGGGCGTATGGGTCACCTACCAAAAACCACAAAAAGCAATAAACAAATTGACTCAATTGCAATACCAATAGGTTTATTTAGGCCATGTTTGGATAAGCAGCTCATTGCATGTTTGGTAGCTCTTTGAGATAAGCAAAATCACAGTACACCGTGATAAGCTCTCTCTGCTATATTTCTATAACAAAAAGATAAAATTAAGTCACACTATATTCATAGAATCATATAAGGTTTTTTCATTAGCTATATTGTATAGCTTCTAGAAAAAAGCTTATAGACATACGCTATTCCAGACGGTGTCAGAAATGCTCGCGTCAGTAAATAAATATACCAATCGAAACATGCATTTAAACTTTAAATTGAGAAATTAGATATAGTTATAAACCTCAGGGTGATACTGAAGGCCATAGAACTTGGCAGAGGGATTCTCGATGGCAGCAACAGCCCCCTGTTGGCTTCGCGCGACAACATTGAAACCCGAAGGAAGAGTAACAGCTTCATCACCATGACTCATCCAGACGATTTGATTATGTCCAACTTTAGCAGAGGGAAAAAGAGCGGATTGATTCTCGACATGAATCTCCATACGGCCATATTCCTGCGTGTTCCCGACGCGGACTTCACCGCCGAGACGGTGAACAAGAAGCTGAAGACCATAACAAATGCCGAGAACAGGAACGGCATTAGACTGAGCCCACTGGATGAAGCCGTCAGGGAAGGAAGGGGAGTCGGGAGTGTGAACGGAGTGGGGACCACCGGAGAGAATAACGACGGAGGGGTTTAGGTCGGTGATGGTTTGAAGAGAGGAAGTGCCGTTGAGGCAGAGAGAGAAAACGGAGAGGCTTCGGATACGGCGAGTGATGAGGTGAGTGTATTGGGAACCGAAATCGAGGATGAGAACTAGGTCTGATTTCACGCGTTTGGGATCCATTGCCATGGCTACTGCTACTGCTGCTGCTGCAATTTGCTAGGGTTTATGGTGGTGCTGCTATCTTCTGATAAAACTTCACAGAGTAGGGTTTATGCAACCGTGAAAACCAAATATGGTAGTGTTAAATATTTATAAAAAAATCAGAACCCATAAATTACTCGGTTTTTTTCATTTAGTAAATACATTTAGTGAGAAGCGAGTCCAAAATCTGAAGAAAAAAAATCAGGTTTCCTCATTTCTTGTTACATTTATCTTTCTTGTTACTATCGTAATAAAAGGATTATTATTATCTTTCTTTTTTTAAACTTCCATTTACTTTTTTATTAATCGAAAATTTTGGTTGAAATAGAGAGTTTCAAAATAGAAAAGACATTATAACTTGTTTAACATTTAGAAATATATCTAAATTTATCTTTTGATAAGATCGGAGATCAAATCTACAATATATCAGAATTCAACACATATGTTTTTATCATTAAATCAAATCAATTGGAGAGTTACCGACTATTACTCTGTATCTCATTACATTTGTAACAGTCAAATTTGAAATACTTTCCCCTTCTATCATGACATTTGGAATATTTATTTATCTTAATTATTCATTTGTTTTTTTAAAATAAATTATGTGTCCCTTTGTACTCTTAAAAAATATTAATTAATTTTTTTAATACATTTATGTTATTGTATATATCTCAGTTCATTTAACAAATTTTTATTATGTATTACTATTAATAATATTATTTTAATAAATAAAATTTATTTTA
>JBBPBR010000003.1:3752740-3770004 GCA_037974775.1 Cicer pinnatifidum | reverse complement strand
TATTTTGTTAATTATTAAAAGTGAAAGACATTAATTATTTTAGAGTATTTATCTTATTAATTACTAAAATGAAAAACGGTGACTACTTTAGAGTATTGCAAGATCTATAGATTAAAAAAGTATTTTAAAATAATTAATGTCATATATTTTAATAATTAATGAAATATATATTTAAAAAGTGGTTAATAATTTATGTTTGATTATTTAATAAAGTATTTAAAGTTGTTAATAGTAAAAATCTATATGTTGTATTAGAAAAACGTTTTTTATTTTTTTTAACTAAAAAATGTTTTTTTAAACTAAGATTATTTTTGTAAAAAAAAAAAAACAATACACTATATATATACATATATAATTATATACAGTATAACAATTCATAAAACCACATAAATGACCATAATTTAAAAACCAAACTTAGATTCAATTCGTAACCGTGCAATGCTGCAACAATAATGATCTTTAACAACGCGAACTATAGCAACAGAGACAAATAAGTACAGTTTGATTAGGACCGACGAAAGAACAGAAGAAAACAAAATTAGTTGCTCATGTCCATATGCTTGCAAAAACTTAGTTGCCTGTTCCTTTCTGTTCCCAACGGTCATCGTAACGGCCATTTCTTTTAGCCAATTCGATTCCGTGGCTGTGATTTTCTTACCGTTAACGTGATTTGATGATCATCACGACTTTACTTTCTAAGTCACGGAAACTTAAACCGGCCTTCAATCATATGATACCACTGAGACACATTATTTAAATAATATTAATATTCATCTGATAAAAATGTTTATGTAATTAGTATCCGAAAATCTTAAACTATTATTTTTTTTATTATAATTTATAAATATTATTTACATTGGAACATTTATAATGTATTCATCTATAAATTAATCAATACCCACCCTGGTATACTGCGGGCTCATTGACCTATATGGAAATGTGGACGACAATGTAAGTATTTTTTTTATTTTTTTTTTTATGTAAAGAAAGTTCCATTAAAAAGACAAACGAATAGAAAATTGTATGTAACTGAAATTTGCGGAAGATTTCTGTTTTTAATTTTAACAGCTAACACTTTTTCAATTAATCCCAATCTTACTATTTTTTAATTCTAATCAGTGTTCTAATTCTAATCAAAACAAAACAGAAACAAAATCGTAGCAGTATAGCTTTTCTAGAAAGCAACAAAATAAAAGCCACCCTTGACCTGCTGTTTTCACTTTCTAGCATTCATTTATTATTATTTTTAATAATGTAACGACAAATTTTACTGTACAATTAAAAATAAAAATTATATTGATATTATAAATATTTTTTAATTTATTCACATATGTATTATTATATTATCTATTAAAATTAATTAAATTAAGAGTTTTAATATATAGATAATATATCATTCGGTTATGATAATTTAAGTTTGATAGTATCCAAACATATGAATTTTTCATATACCATAATAGATACTAAATCAATTTTAGATGTGTAAAATTAATTTTACCATGTTTGGGGAGTAAGATATATTTTGCTTCAAGAATTAATTTAAACTTCAAATTATAATATGTAGATTTTGAGTCTAAATTGATTTTTATATTGAAATTTATTCTTCAACTCACTTTTATTTGAATATATCCGAACATAGATATACTATATTCAACTAACTTTTAACTAAAATCAATTTTACATAATCAAATCACTCAAAATCAGTTTTAATCACTGATTAATCAAACACATTATATCCATAGTTGGTTATCATATTATAAATAATAATAATAATAATAATAATTATAATAGTAATAAACAAAATGAATTTTAATTTGTTATTGTAGCAAATAGTAGTAATTGACATGTAAGTTTTAAGTTTCCTGTTTCCACTATATAATAATAATGAGGCTCTTGTCATTGTAGCTTTTAAAAAAGTGAGAGCAAAGAAAAAAAACAAGAGAGTTAAGAATGGAGAAGGAAGAAGATGTGAAGGTAGGAGCAAACAAATTCTCAGAGAGGCAGGCATTAGGAATAGCAGCTCAAAGTGACAAAGACTACAAAGAGGTACCAGCAGCTCCATTGTTTGAACCTGGTGAGCTCAAGTCATGGTCTTTTTACAGAGCTGGAATTGCTGAGTTCATAGCCACCTTCTTGTTCCTCTACATTACCATTTTGACTGTAATGGGTGTCAATAGATCAACCTCCAAATGTTCCTCTGTTGGCATTCAAGGTATTGCTTGGTCTTTTGGGGGTATGATCTTTGCCCTTGTCTACTGTACTGCTGGAATTTCAGGTAGCTTTTTTATTTTTCCTTTTCTTTCACATTAATTTCTTGTTAAATAGAATAAAAGGGTGATTTTTTTAACTTTAAGAATTTTAATAGCTAAGATGTGATAGATCTGTGTGTTGGTTATGATAGGTGGACACATAAACCCTGCTGTGACATTTGGACTATTTTTGGCAAGGAAGCTATCTCTTACAAGAGCTATATTCTACATTGTGATGCAATGTCTTGGTGCTATTTGTGGTGCTGGTGTGGTGAAGGGTTTTGAAGGTAATGCTAGCTATGAGTTGTTCAAAGGTGGAGCTAATTTTGTGAATGCTGGTTACACTAAAGGCGATGGCCTTGGAGCTGAGATTGTTGGTACTTTTGTTCTTGTCTACACTGTTTTCTCTGCCACTGATGCCAAGAGAAATGCTAGAGACTCTCATGTTCCTGTATGTCTTCCTTTACTTTTTAATTTCTCCTACATTCCATTTTGCCTCTGTGCTTAAATTTTGGTGAATTTTGTTCAATTTTAGTCTATATTATTTTTTTTTTCTGAAGGAACATTATGTATATATATGGTTTTAATTTGCGAATTAATTTATCAATATTTAAGTAAGTTAAATTCTAATGTGGTTATTATGTCTTGGGGGATATACAAAATTGTAGCTTTTGGCTCCTCTTCCAATTGGGTTTGCTGTGTTCTTGGTCCATTTGGCTACTATTCCCATCACAGGAACTGGCATTAACCCAGCTAGGAGTCTTGGAGCTGCTATCATCTTTAACAGGGACTTTGCATGGGATGACCATGTATGTTTTTCTATTTTCATACTTTTTTATGAAACAAATTTAGTGCATATTTAGTATCATTGTACTTTTCCATTTGCATAGGTTAAATAAATAATAACAATTATGCAATTCTTTTATGGTTTGCAGTGGATATTCTGGGTTGGACCATTCATTGGAGCTGCTCTTGCTGCTATGTATCACCAGATTGTTATTAGAGCCATTCCTTTCAAGACAAGGGCTTGATCTTCTTATCTGTTCTTGTTTGTAATCTTCTTGTGTTTTGTGTCTCTTTCATTAGAATACTTTTGTGTTAGTCCATGAGTTGGATGTAAAAATTGTTTCCTTCATTGATCTTAGAAGAATGTGGATTATTCTTTTTATGTTCTATTAGTTAATTTTGTTATTTTATTTATGCCCTATTAGGTTTCCTTTACGTGGTTAAGAATTTTAATTGAAAGGTGCTACACTAAACCAGAAAAAGCTCATATTCACTGGAAGAACCTCATTTTTCTCTATACCTGCTATATTTCTCTTCTAACTTTGTTTCTTTATTAATATCAAAGGTAATTAGAATTGTACTGGACATTAAATTGCTATAGGTAAAAGTTTTGAGGTTTAAAAGTTTAATTGAACTCGAATTGAGGTTGGACTGGTATTAAAAAAAAAATTAATTTTTAAATGTATGTATATGAGGTATAATAACCAAAAATTAATTAAATCTTTATAATTTCAAATAATTTTTTATTAATGTATAACTTCAAACAATTAAAAATTAAACTATATTCTTTTACAGTTCTATTTTGTATTGCTTAATGGTAATTAGAAAAATGTAAAATCAGTATCTAATAATCACTCACCAACATTTATTTATGATTACCATTAAGCAATACAACAAACATATATTAAAATATACTTTTTTGACAAATATATTAATAAAATATATAAAATGAAGCAATTTTTATTTAATCAAACTAATCAATTTGACATTTCTAAAGAGTTTAGAAGAGGGGATTCTATCTCGTCTTATTTTTTTATGCGGACGGCTTTGGAGATATTGAACCATATAAATAAAGATTATGTTACAAATAGCCAATAACAACCTTTTATTTTGATATGAGTGGAATTCCTTCCTCTCAAAAATATTATTTTTTCGTGATATTGTTTTGGTTGTTGAGGCTAATATAGAGCATATTTTAGCCCATTAAATCCATTTTATTAGATTTTTTCTGCATTTTAAGTCAAAAGATCAACATCCAAAAATACAAGGTCTTTTTTTCTAAAAATAATTCAACTACAAAGCGGTTTCTTTAAGTCAAAGTTTGGGAATTGACATAAGTACAAATTTTGAATAGAATAAGTCAAAAGATTTATTCTCCTTTATCTTAGATAGAATAAGATCTAAACTCACAAATTGAAAAGTTAATTCTCTTTCATTTTAGATAGAGTCACTCTTGGTCAATCATCCATATCGAACATTTCTATTTATGTGATGCAAACCATATCAATTCTTAGTTCTATTTGTGACGAAACTGAGAGATTATATTACAATTTCATCTGAGGTAGTACAACTGAACAGAAAGGAGTATGTCATTTGATCTCTTGGAAAACATTTTGCAAGTCAAAATAGGAAGATGTACTTGGCTTCAAGAATCTCAAAGTCCTTAATCAATAATATATGACCAAAATGGTTTGGCAACATGTTGCGGATAGAGACATATTTTGGGTTCAACTAGTCCGAGCAAATTATAAATATGATATTATGTACATCTCTCTTATCCAACAATACAACATTGTTTCAAATATTTAGAGCAATATTTGTAAAATGTGGCTCAACACCCAAAGTAATGTGCGATGAGTTATTCGTGATGATCATTCTACAAAATTTTAGAAGAACCACTGGATACCAGAATATGGAAAGTTTGTTGGCTCAATACCTCAAATAATCTGAATTATTTGTATTGAGCTACATCAATTATACAAATTAAAATTAGAGTAAACTGCAACAAATTATATCTGAGTCAATATGTGAGAGAATTTGACGCTTCTCTGAATTTCTCCACATTAACCACTAAAGAATAATTTACTCTTAAATCAGTCTATAATAACCTCACAAACCATGAGACTAACGTTGACTCAATAATATTGTTTAAGGAGATTTGAAATTGACCGGATCCGATCAGGACTACTTTGAAATAAAGTTATTAAGCCTAAGATTTGGAGTAAATTCTTTAGGTTGAATACTTATCCTTGGCTTGTAGCTTGGCTATTGCTAGCTCCTTGTTTTCTGAAATGTGAATTTTTCACAATGATATTTTATTTACTCGTGATAAAAGTACTTGTAATATAATTTTTTAAATTAGACTTTTTTACTTTATTCTCCATATTTCAGAAATATTATACTCAATTTACTCTCTATTTTATCTTTTTCAAAAAATTATCTCTATATTATATGAGACTTATTAGACACATCCTCTTAATTAATCTTCAATAAAAAGAAATAGATATATTTATTTTTTAACTCAATGAGACTCCTCATTTTCAGCTATCTAGTTAATATAATTCTATTTAATATTTATTTAGTCAAACGAACCATTAACTGTTAACATTAGTGGAGGAAGAAAAAAAAAGCATTAACGATCATGCGCACTAAATAGTTGATGATTTTATAGCATCTATCTACTAGCTAGTGGAGTGCATCCATTAAAATTCTTTAAATGAGAACCACATAATTCAAAAATAGGAAATATACGATCATCACAATATCAGATCATACAAATTTTAATTTAATTATAATAATAATCATAAAATCTGCACTGTGTTTTGAGGTTTGACTACTATTCAGTAAAAAAATGTGGCTTCTTGGTTGGAAAGGACCATCGGGATTCTCAGCTTCCTCAACCGCCGATCAAGTCACTCAAGGAATCGATGGAACCGGTCTCACTGCCATCGTCACAGGTTTTTTCTTCTTTTAATTTGTGTTTTTTAGGTGCTGAAAATTTGAGATAGATTATTTCATAAATTTAGGGTTGAAATTTGTGATCTGCAATATTATTATTATTGCGTAGTTGAATATTTTCAGGAGCATCAAGTGGTCTTGGTTTGGAAACAACCAGAGTTATTGCTTTGCGTGGTGTTCATGTTGTTATGGCAGTTAGGAATGTGAACAATGGAATGAATATTAGAGAAACTATACTTAAGGAAATTCCTGCGGCTAAAATTGATGTTATGGAATTAGATCTTAGCTCTATGGCATCTGTCAGGAAATTTGCAGCTGATTTTAACTCCTCTGGGCTTCCACTCAACATTCTAATGTAAGAAATTCTAAGTTAGTTCTAACCTTACTTTTTTCAGATGTATATGGACTAATGTTGTTATTTAAATTTCAGTTTGAGTATAAAAAAAATGTCTTATATGTCTTTATGTATAGATATATATGCTATGCAATACTAACACAACAACAATTACGGAATCGGCTTCGACGGTTCTTGAATCAGAAAACCCTTAAAGGACTAGTGGAGAAATCTAGACACTGACATATTGTCACTAGTAATAAATTGAAAAATTGAAGTGAATAAATGTAACTACCTATGTTGGTTTCGGGCATGGACATGCCTTCAATATGAAGTGTTAGTACTACATAATTGATGTATAGATTGCACATTTGAAAGTTGAGATATAGTTACATGTATTCGGTTAGTGTCACCATTAGACACAGAACACGTTTTCAATTTGAAAGTATTGATGCTACATAATATATGTATAAATTTCACATTTGAAAGTTGAAACAAATAATATTCTCTTTTTCTTTTCTTTTCAAGTAACAATGCAGGGCTTATGGCTACTCCATTCATGCTTTCCCAAGACAATATTGAATTGCAGTTTGCAACCAATCATTTAGGTAATATATATTGCATGATATCCTCACATTATGATACTCTCTTGTTGTCATTTTCAAAACAAAAAATTGAAGGTAATACTTGATACTATTTTGTAGGCCACTTTCTGTTGACAAACCTTTTATTAGAGACTATGAAAAAAACTGTAAGAGAGTGCAGCCGGGAAGGCAGGATAGTTATTGTATCATCAGAGGCTCACAGATTTGCATATAGTGAAGGGATTCGATTCGATAAGATCAACAATGAATCAGTGTAATCATCTGGTTGCACTGGTTAATTTACAAGCATTCTTTTCTCTATACAAGGCTCATAATATAGATTTTTATATAAAATGTTAACCTTTCATGTTCAGTATTTTAAGTTCCCAGAGTTATATAAATTCACCCTTCCTTGTCTGCTTTTTTACAGATATAGCAGTTATTCTGCTTATGGACAATCAAAGCTTGCGAATATTTTACATGCCAATGAGCTTGCGAGGCGCTTGAAGGTATTATAGTCACAAAAAATTATTTATGTAATTTCATATGATTCAACTTTATTAAATGGTGTGAACTTATCGGTTGAGTTTGATGTTGAACCTTGCATATACCTTCATTTGACAGGAAGAAGGAGTGCAAATAACTGTTAACTCCCTTCATCCTGGTACAATTATAACAAATATTCTACGGTACCATGGTTATTTTAATGGTTAGTATTTCAATTATTTCCTAAGCATGTTCGTTAAGTACCCTTGTTTTATTATGCTTGATATTCTATTCAATTGAGGTTGATCATATTGGTTAACATTGACATAATTCATATTAATATGCTTGTCATTCTGTGTATAATGTTGTCAAAGGACTTGAAGAGAAGCTAAAGGAGTTATACTAGCTGGTTGTTCTTATACACAATTAATCGCATCTTGGTTTGAATTTTTGTTTATGTGTCTACTACTTGGTTTTTGCAGCCGTTGCTAATATGGTGGGCAAGTACTTCCTTAAAAATGTGCAACAGGTATTTTTCTCACAGACTCAAAAAGATATTATAGTTATGAATTTTACTAATTGAACTGTGGTGCTGTGTTTTTTGTAGGGAGCTGCAACCCAATGTTACGTTGCATTGCATCCACAGGTGAAGGGAATATCTGGTGAATACTTTGTGGATAGCAATAAGGGAAGCCCAACTTCTTTAGCTAAAGATAAAGAACTGGCGCAAAAACTTTGGGAATTAAGTGTAAGTTTGTCTAAGACAAAGTAGCTTTGAGGTTTGTTTGACTCAATTCTTGCTACCCTAAGCTAGAGCAAAGTTCATGTGCAAAACAACTATTTGTATTAGAAAAAGTTTCAGAGATTCAGAAATGCATAGTAGTTATTAAACTTTTACATCTTGAAGCTTTTTAGTAATCAATAGTTTAGACTATCCATTTAGTTGTTTAAGATGGTTATTGTTTACTTATAACATCTTGAACCTTTTTAGTATCAATAGCTCAGACTTAACCCATTAATGGTTATTGTTCACATGAAGCAGTATATAATTCGTTTCGGACTGGATCCATCGCAGTATTCCATTGCATCGTATACTCTAGAATTGACGCAACAAACTCTGGGAATCAAATCCCTTTCAATCTTTGACGAATTATTTTGGACTCAAAAGCCAAGTGCATTTTTATTTTAAAATTTTGGTTTATTCAAAAATATGCAGTTACTGGAGGAAACTAATCAACTGTGATTGAGTTTGTAACCATTTTTACACTACATTTGTATCTATATTGGCACTACTACTACCCTTTGCAGCTAGAATAAAAAAAATACAAAACAGCGCAAAGTTAGTAATGTACATTTGCCTAAAAATCTAAAAACATGTTTTAAATAGGAGGACTGAGACTGGATGCTACATGTGCAGTATCCACTTTGTAAAATAAAAAAAATAAATAAAAAAAAAAATCGGTTTTATGCTACTGCTATAATCATAAGCCATTCATGCGACCACGCACTGGGGCACTGGACTTATGATCTAGGGATGCATTTGGCCGCACATTATCCCTCACCCGCTGTTGTTGAGGCACACGTTCAGCCAAACACGACTTCCCATTTCGAAATTCTCTTGAGACTTCATCAATGGCCTTACGCCTATTATAGTTTTCAGATGGAATTATATCCTGGCGGCAAGCATCACGAAATTCTATAGGGACTCCCTCAATGGCCCTCCTGTTATAGTTAGTAAGAGCATTATTTTCGGATGAAATTATGTCTTGGTGGCAAGCATGTCTAGCTTGCATATTTCTCTGAAACTGACCATGCTGTTGACTCTGATAAGCAGTGCTTCCATTTGACTGAAAACCATTTAGAGACTTTTGGATCATACCCAGAGCTTCATGTGGGAATATAGGTTGCTTTGTTTGCGGTGTAGATGGGCCAGATGCGGTATGGGACCTACATATTGGAGAGGATATCCTTCCACTCAGAGTCACTGATCTAGAAGGCAAACATTGGCTCCCAGATGGCGAAACAGGACATGAGACGATCTTTGGTTTATGTGCATTACTGAAAACAAGGGGACAAAAAAATTGAGTGCATCTCCTTTCATGTGTAAGAACTTTCAATAAAACTTCATTAAAACAAAATACATAGCATAATTTTTCTACACGGCCATGACATCTGTGCCTTAATCATCACTTTTCCAAATTACCAAGTAGAAGCTTAACCATGTAGCTACTTCTAGCTTTTAGCACAACTGAGAACTTAAAAATTTCAGATTCAAAAGTGAACCGTTGCATTTCTTTTTCATGTGGCCTTTCTCGTGCTTAAGTGTGTTCATTTGAGTTGGAGTTTGAGAGAGAGAGAAAGAGAGAGAGACCTTGATCCATAACCAGCTCTGAAGCTTCTATTTGGAGGGATACCAGCTACCTCCGAGTCTAAACACACATTATGTTTAGCCGGTCCAATGGCCTAAAAGAACAATTGAAGTGATCAATAAAGAACACATGCAATCTGTGAAAATCCAAACACGAACCAAGAAAGATATTTTATTTCTTCGGAACATACAACACAACTCAGAACAGATTTACCTAAACAACATAATAGCTATGATCCAACACAGAAAAACAATGCCGCTGTGCCAAGGATGATTGAATAATTGAAGGAATTGAATGCACAAGTGATAAAACAAATTTCAATTGCATTTACCAGAGATCTCACTGCATTTATAACGGCGGATGGGGCTTCTGAAGGATCAGCATTCAGAATGAGTCTTTCTAACAAAGCACTTCTAACAAATGGGTGCTTTAGAAGTTGACAAGCCGAAGGACGATGAAGTGGATTCCTTTGCAAACAAAGCCTGACAAAATCTTTTCCTTCTTCTGATAAATGATCTGGAATTGTAGGAAGTTCCTTGCTGTTCCCAATCTTAAACATAGCAGCAACCTTGAAACATTTAGTGTTGAAATAGCAGAAACAGGTTAATCAATCAATGAATCTATACAAGCATGTGCTCCAACTAAGATTCATATACTTGTGTCAGAAAATAGATTTGAAATGGACATGCAACCATATTCAAAATGACTTTAATAGTTCTTCAAAATTCACTTACCCCTTCGTACTGGCTCCAAGGAGGTTTTGCTGTTGCCATCTCCAAAACAGTGCAGCCCAGACTCCATATATCAACAGCAAGATTACATCCATTTGAGTTTTTTATAACCTATATAATCGAGGGAGTGACTCAAATAAGATTACGATGTAAAAAGAATCGCTGACAAAAATAGTTAAGGGGACGCAAAAATCATACTGACCTCAGGTGCCATCCAATAAGGACTTCCTTTGAAAGAAAAGGGAAGAGATTGCCCTGTTATCTACAAATTATCCCGAATAGGCAATATTAGACACCACAGCTTAATAGTTTGAGCACAGAGATATTTAATTCAAGTCAAATTATCCAATTCCAAAAAGGTTGCATAGTATACACATGAAGCCGTCTTATAAATGCTCTTACATGCTTTGCCATCCCAAAATCTGCCAGTTTTATCTGTCCATTAGGATCCACCAATATGTTTGCTCCTTTGATGTCCCTGATCGGAACCGGACCAGCAAAAAATGTTTCACAAATTACAACATCAAGAAAAGATGCTAATTGAATCATATTATCAATAAAACTCACCTGTGAACAGTGTTCTTTGCATGCAAATATGCAAGTCCTGAAAGAATTTGCCGAGTGTAATGCCGAATTGCAATTTCACCTAGTTGGCCATATTCTTGAAGCAGTTTATAGATTGAGCCACCAGAGACGTATTCCAAGTATATATAAAGTTTGTCATCTACCTATTAGGTATAAAATTTTATAAAGCTGTTAACACAGCCTGAACTTTGAAATTTTGATTGTAAGCAAGCAAACTTCAAACTGAAATTATTCACTGAATGAAAGCAATAACTCAATAAGTACCGTCTCAGACCCATAATACTGGACTATGTTTGGATGCCGCAATTGACTCAGCAGTGCAATTTCCTGCAAACGCCATCACATATAAATGAATATTCATTGTTAGGCGCGCGCACACACAATCAGTCCAAAATTATCCTTGGGTTTTTCTCAAAGAAAAGTAATTGAAAAAGTAAAAGGATTTTTTCTTAATTGTAAATGAGACATGTAATTTGGACTTCCCAAAGAAAAGCAAGAGTGTGATACACATAAAATGAATAACGTGTGTTTCACAGTTTACACCAGCAAGCTTACTTGGCCAAGTTGCTGTGCGCATTCCCGTGATTTAGGGTCATCAGAAAAAAGGGTTACTTCCTTCATTGCACACATCTCACCCCTTTCTCTACAAAGATCAAAAGTTCAACAAGTCAAGCTTAAAAGTTAAGAGAAGGTAATGCAAAATAAATAAAAAATAAAAAGTGGATAAATAAAAAGAATTTGAAAAGCATTAAATATCAATTTTGAATCAGGGCCAGAGTTGACATAACAGATAAGGGATAAAACGTGGACATGCAAATTCAAATGCTATTTGCTTGATAAGAATTCCAAAATCATGCGCACAGAAATGGGTATGGATATCAACAATAACAGCATAATACATATTTATGTGTGTGTCTGGAACCCACTTGATACAGACCTGCTGAAACCAAGATAAACATGTCCAAATGTTCCCCTTCCAAGCAAATTCCCTTTTGTCCAGCGTGAACCTGGGCTCGTTGCATTTTCTGCTCTGGCAGGACTTCGAGGGCCCGAAGGAGTTGAAGACGCGGAATAGGTTGGAGAAAACGGACAAGATTTAGTCACTTTTATTGGAGGAAGCGGTAACCGATGAGTTTGTTGTCTACTGACATCGGGACGTCTTGTAGGACACTCTGTTGCGGCACCTCCAGCCTTTTGATGCCGAGGGCTGACTGTACTGCTCTGTATCCTGGAACTGGGACTGGGGCTTGCCATTCTGGGACTAGGTATTGGCGAACACTCAGAGTTGTGTGCCTTTAATGCTGATGGATCCCCACCAACTGAATTATTACTTGAATTGTGACCTGAACCTGGACTGGAGCAGAGCCCAGAAGCTATATCTTGATAAGGCTTTCCTGTCCATAATCCTGAGCTCAACACTTGCTCTTGACCATATGCCCGCATTGGACTTCTAGAAGGACTAGACATTGAACTATCTGGAGCACTGCAAAAACCACCCGGACGACCTATTTGCAGATGCAAAGGAACCCCTTTTGGCGAGGTAGACAAAAGCTTTTTGTTGCACAATTGTTGAGCTGGTTTTGAGGATGCTCTTGATTTTCTTTGGACAGTAATAGGCGATTGATCACTGTGCACCACATTTTACAAACATAGAAATAATTTTAGTAATTGAATGAACCGAAAATAAGTCAAACACATTAAGAGCATTCAAAAATATGTATCCAGATGTAAACAAACCTCCTGAAAGAATTGTTAATGGTGGTTTTGTTTCTATTTTCACAGTCAGATGCTAGAGGACTAACAAGATGTGAATCAGATGAGTCACCACTATCAATAGAGCTGTCACAGGAAACAGATGCAGTGGCAATATCTCCTTCCACATCTGTAACTTCTCCCCTTTTAGTTAGATAACCAGGCTTTGGCAGGGGGAAATATAGAGATGGTTTAGATGTAGGATCTCCTGAGCCTCTTTCCAGTTTTGACGTTACAATAATTCCAGAATTGACGTTGTTAACAGTAGGAAGGGGCAAGCCTGGCACTGGGAGTGGCTGAGAATAATGACTTTCTGCAAAACTTAGACAACGGGACACGTGTGGAGAGGGTGATGGTGATCTTCTTCTTGAAGGTCCGGAGGATCTAGATCCCTTCTTTGAGATAGTGCTACTACGGTGTTTCCTAGATCCTTCCGATTTGTAGCTGCTCCTCTCTTCTGAAACATTCTTTAATTTTCGTTGTATTATTTCAAAAATACTTTCCCGGTTTGTCTTCCTCTTCACCTCCTTGGTCGAAGATTTTCCCCACCACGGCATGTCTTGGGAAAAGCTTGCACCAAACACACACAGAGAAAGAGAGAACAAGAAATACCAACAAAATGTGGGTGTAAATTCACATTCAATGCTGCAGCAAAGTCTATGATGCAAATATTTGTAACACTGACTTTTGTATATGGTGTCTATCTAAATTCCACTGAAGCACGGTAATCTGTTCTTATAAAATATATAAATCATAGAAGAGGCATCCGTCACACAATAATAACCTGTAAAGAATATTCCAGTGTCAGTTCATTCCTTCCAAAAATAAACAGTTAATAAACAAAGTATCCACACAAATGTACAAGGTCGTTTGAAAGTAACAGATATCATAAAGGTTTATTTATGTCTTTGAGTCATTTTGTAGACTACTGCAATTATTAATCTCACTACATGACAGATGCAGATATCACATATAATGAACAATCCATACGGAAATTGTTCAATCCCGCTACACGACAAATTCAGACATCATGTAAAGGATCATCTATATGAAAATTATTGACCCGCTACACGACAAATACAGATATCATATAACGGATCATCTATACGGAAATTATTGAACCTGCTACACGACAGATACAAAAATCATATAACGGATAGTCTATGTTTAAAAAATCTTTGATTATGTTGTAAGCTACAGCAATTATTGAATCCGCTACACGACAGACATCATATAACAGATCGTCTATGTTTAAATAAGTTGTTGATTTATGTTGTAGACTGTGGCAATTATTGGATCGCACTACACAACAACGTACATTACAGATGCTTTCAAAGCCTAAACAAAAATCTAATTAACCGTGTTAATTCTCTAGAAAGCATGCAGATAACATCATGGTTTTAAAACGTAAAAGACGACTTAATCATGCCAGACATTAATGTTAATTGATTAAGAAATTCAGTCAGACATTTAATTCTAAAGTTTCCCTTAATAACATGGAAACCATGGCTCAAACTTGTTCTTGGAGCCAAGTACTCAGTTTTACATTCAGAACAACAAAAGAGCAAACCGCTACACGACAGACATCATATAACAGATCGTCTATGTTTAAATAAGTTGTTGATTTATGTTGTAGACTGTGGCAATTATTGGATCGCACTACACAACAACGTACATTACAGATGCTTTCAAAGCCTAAACAAAAATCTAATTAACCGTGTTAATTCTCTAGAAAGCATGCAGATAACATCATGGTTTTAAAACGTAAAAGACGACTTAATCATGCCAGACATTAATGTTAATTGATTAAGAAATTCAGTCAGACATTTAATTCTAAAGTTTCCCTTAATAACATGGAAACCATGGCTCAAACTTGTTCTTGGAGCCAAGTACTCAGTTTTACATTCAGAACAACAAAAGAGCAAACCACTAACAAAGAAGTGATGAAGATAACTTACGAACAAAGTTTTTTCAAATCAATAACTAGGCAAAGTTTACTTACACATGATTCACATGCCAACATGAAATGAAAGTAAACACCCCCCCGCCCTACCCAAACACACCTAAAGTTGGATGCATCAAAAGATACCTTGGCATTTGGAACATTTGAGTATTTTACTCACAGCACTATGTTTTCTGCCAATTCAGTCAGAAGAGTGACAATCAAAATGGAATATACATTTGTCAAAAACCTTTATGGCGCTTGCTTTATTATTATTATTGTACTTTAAATGCAAAAATTATACAGAATCATAACTAATTAATATTCATCCCTTTCTTAAGAACAAATTTGCCAACTCAAAAAAAAAAAAAAACAACTTAGGTCTTTCTTCCATTTGTGAGCCAGATAGTACAATCTAACTCAGAATTTGGACAAATGGCAAACAAAATAACACAACACAAAATCAGATCTAATTGTTCAACAAACTCAATAGAACTAAAATAACAACAAAAGCAACGAATTTAACAAATAAATTGACTCAAAATCACAAACTCCGGCAACTTCAAAACACCATAATCAGGAAATGTAGACGCGAATAAACACAGAAGCTACAATTCTTGCTCACAAATCAATAGCATACATATTCAAATTCCGAAATGAAAAACATGCAAAGATTATTAACGACAATAGGTTTTAAAAATCACAGTGTGTTCAACTTCAAAGCATTACAAAAAAAAAAATTCAAACGAGAAAAAAAAACGCACACTACGTAACCCTATATATACTCACCGCGAGTTTCTTCGAAATCAAAAGCTTTAGTTATACGAAGTAACGAATAGAAGTTGAAAAGACGAAGAATAGAGAAAAAAGAATGAAACGAGGAAGATGAGAATGAGAAATGAGAAAAAATGCAGAAAGCCCAAAACACACTTCAGTTTAGTGTGTGAAGCGTTAAATTTAGTGGGAAATTATTAAAAAAAAATTGGTGATTAAAATTAAAAAATTAAAAGAAAAATAAGAGACTCCGTGCGACGCGTGAGTTTTCTCGCGGTTATGATCTGACCGTTGGATGGATAGACTTTGGGTTGTTTCACAAGATGTATGTTGTGGTTATGTGAATCAGGTGGCGAGTGCAGTGGATCTAAAACAGGGAATGTTTTTCTTATCTTTAACGGAAACTTACTCAACTATCAGTATCTCAATATTCTTCTAAATAAAAAACAGTATTTTATTTTATGTTCTATTGTATTTTTGTGAAGTAATACGGTGAATAGACTCACACGTATTAAATGTGAGAAATCTCAATTCCAAATTCAGATTATATGCATCAATGTTTTGTAGCTATTAACAAAATTATATATATTTATTTATTTTTTATTTATTATTTTATTATGTATTATTATGTATTATTATTATTAGAATTAGGAACATTGGAATTAGAATTGGGATCAGGATCAAGATCATTTATTCTGCTGGTGATTTTCTTTTATTTCTTTTTAACTTTCTTTTTTGGTTATTTATTTCCTTTTCATTGGTTAATAATATTAGAAAATATTTATGAGTTGTTTTTTTACGTTGTGAGCATTTTTATATTAAGAAAAATTCAAAATAGGATTACTACAAAGAATATCAATATTATAGAAATCAGATATAGTATTTGTGGAATTGTGAAAAGAATAAATCATTTTTTTGTAGAATATAAAATCATACATGAAAGACACGATTCATTTCTGTCAAAGAGTTCCTTGTATCTTTTCTCTTCTTTTTTTTTTAATGCTATTTTTCCTATTAAAAGATAAAATTGTCACGTTTTTTTTTCCATAGCAGGTTCATACAATTTTTTTCACTAAATAGCATAATTTTTATATTTGTTAAAAACAAGTATAACTTTTATTTAAAGACAATAATAATTGTACGGTGATTTTGTTAAGGTACATTAGTTATAATAGTAATGTGTGTCTTAAATTTAAACTATTAGGCTGAACTAGGTAATGGTTTGTTTAAATGAACTTCATCACCCAAAAAATTAGGACTCATTATAATTCTTCCATGAAATTGGTGATCCTCTCTGCTCTGTAATCTTAATTTTGTTCATAGAATAATAGACTTTTATTACAAATATTAAAGACTCTAGTGTGAATTTTACATGTCATATTTTGAATGTTTGGATTTTGCATGTTAGCCAACTTATGAGTGTTTCAAGGGGGTTCGAATTGAGTTTTGTAAAATCTTGATTATAATTTGTATAAATTTCTTATATAATATAATACCTGCTTATATTATTTAAACATTTTAAAGATATAACTCAATCTTTTGAAGAAAAAAAAATCTAACTAACATGATACTATATTTTGTAACGAGACATTTAAATCGATCATGGCTAAATATTTATGTATATTAATATGGTTAAATAATTAAAAATCTCAATAAGCATATGGTTTTAATCAAAATATATCACAATTATTCGCTCTATCTTAAATTATATATC
>JBBPBR010000003.1:3675731-3698424 GCA_037974775.1 Cicer pinnatifidum | reverse complement strand
TTCTATTTTGAGGAGATTGAATTATTTCTTCATATTATATTTCATTCGTCTCTTAACAAGTGTCGATTAAGATTTCTGTATATATATTTTAAAAAATATAATAATTAAAAAAATAAAAAAATAATTTTAGTAGATTCAAATACATTAAAAAAATAAAATCTATTGTCTAAATTACTCTAATGACTAACTAATTTAGTCATTAAAAATACAAACACTTGAATTAAATAAAAGGTAATTTAGAAATATTATCATTAAAAAACATAAAAATTATTAATTTATGGTTATATTTTATTTAAAGAAATGTAATTTTTTTTATGAATAAAAAATGTGAATTATTTTTACTTATATATTACTAAGCATATTAAACCGGTGACTTTTGAGACGATAACTAATCTTAGGTTTAAATAGACTGTACGTTAAAGTACCTTTTCCATCATTTGGAAGGGCTCACTAATGTTACACCAATTTATCATGGCATTATGATTGTACCACTTTAAAGTTTTAGAAAATTAATGATTTTGAGTCCTCGTCACAAACATAAATTATGCAGGTAAGACCTAACTTGGTCATCTAACCAATTTTTTAATTGCTAATTATAATTTATGACTACAACAGTCTTATACTACACTAAAACCGAAAAAATAGTTAATCTACAAAATTAAGTGTCTAACTGATTTGAAAGGACATTTAAAAAAAAACGATAATTTTTGTAACTATATTAAAAATAAAAAAATTATATGTTTTAAATTTATTTAAAGAGCTTGTCAAAAAAAATTATATTAAAGAGAAATAATGGTTTCACTATTTATGTGTTGTTTTTTAAATTTAATATACCATCTTTTAAAAAAGTAATTATAATATGACTTTGAAATTAAAAGTGATAAAAAATAAAATATTTCTCATATTAAATGGACAGTAAATTGTACGACAATAGGAAGTAAAAAAAAAAGTTATTAAAAAGTGGAAAAGATATTTTTTATTTTTTATTTTTGTGAAAGTCGTCAAGAAATTTAGAAAATTGATCCGTTATATTAAATTTAATATTTTTATTTTTGAATATCTTATGTGGTATAGCGAGAAATAATTACATAATAGTTGTAGTTAATTAGTAGTTATGTTGTTAGTAGGGGTGAGAATAGACCAGATCATACTTGAAAGGTTTGAGCCTGACCTACGATTTATTTTTTCGTCCTAAACCTGGCCTACGGCCTATCATATGTTTTTTTTCCGACATAGTCTGACATTTTTAATAGTCTGGTCTGACCTGGAAGCCTTTTTAAACGCAACCATTATTACCTCTTAAACAAATAAAGAACAACTACTGAGTGATTGACTAATTAAACTGTTACTGAATATGAAACGACTAACAAATATAGAACTGTTACCGAATATAGAACGACTACTGAATATGAAATGATTACTAAGTGATTGTCTAATTGATAGAATTTAAAATAGAAAAAAATATTATTAATATAATAATAAAAAATAATATTAATAAATAATAAATATATATAGGTTGACCTGTCAGGTCTAGGCTTTTTTATAAGTCTGACCTATTTAAATAAATAGGCTTTAAAAACAGCATGAACCTAGCTTTTTTATTAAATAAGTAAGTCCGACCATATGCCCCTACGGACGGTCTAGTCTATTCCCATCCCTAGTTGTTAGCTTATATAAATGTTTCATCTAACTGTTTTCCTGTAATCACTTTTGCTCATTCTAAATTATGTTTGTATGTTTTTATTTTTTAAAAATACAATATATTTTATTTTCCACATTTTCCCCTTATCTATAACTTCTATTCAAAGTCGTAACAGGTAGATCTGTCAAATTGAGTTTGCTCACATAGATAAGGAAATATATCTTTTATTATGTTCAAAATGAAAATATATATATATATATATATATATATATATATATATAATACATGAAATATAAAGAGCATAGAGATCCACTATAATTTGTTGGTGTTGAGACATCTTTAATTTTTTTAGATATATAATGGTATGATTTTGTAATTTTCAAACTGTTATTTGATTAATAAAATTACAATGATGTTATCATTATATATATATATATATATATATATATATATATATATATTAATTAAATAATTACAGGCTCACAAATTACAATGTGTATATAAAAATGAATGACAGACTATGGAATGCTAAACAAAAAAAATGATGTTGCAAGCCTTGTAAAGAAAATTGAAATATCCTTGTAGTAGAGCAAAACAATAGGATCCATGTTAGATGTGATGTGAGTTGGACCATACAACAGTTATAGTGGTTGATTAGATATATAGAGAGTTCCTCCACATAAGATGATGTATCTGCAACATTTTAACATTAAAGTCAATATTTGAATAAAATAAGTGAGATATATTTTTTGTCATAATAGTGTGTGTCCTTTCACCGAGGACAATAGGTCTTTTATTGTGAGCCTTTTAGAATAGAGCAGTGTTATTCAGTACGAATAGCAACGACAAGAAACATGTGAATAAAAAAATATATATATATATCATGTACACGTATTGATTTTAAAAAACATAAAGTCTTTGATTGAGATTCATGGTGGTAATGTTATAATAAAACGCCAAAAAAAAAATCTTATTTCCATTCTTTTGTGGAGATCATGGTCGGGTAACTGTTAATAAAAACACTCGTGCCTTTCGTATTTTGAGTTTGTTGTAATATTATGCATTTTCCCTTTGGTAATAAGGTGAAAAATGTATTGGGATAATTGATTGATTTACGTCTTAATCGATGAATTACTATATGATATTGATCACATAATATTTATTGAGGAATTGTATGATCAACTATTGTCAACATGTAGTATAAACCACACAAATTTGCAATATTTGTCTTTTCCATTGAAAAAAAAAATTGTCTTTTAAAAAATGTGATGGATGAACCAAATTATAAGAGTTAAAAATTTTAGAGATTAAAATCACACATGACTCAAAGTAAATGAATCAAAATTACAACTAACCTTCTTTAATATCTTACAATATATTTTTAGGACACAAGCAAAATTATTACTAGTTGCTTCTCGGATTATTTAAGTGTTGTCTCATCGTTTCATGTCAAACATTCTAATGTTATGTATGCTATGGAGATCATTTATTCTAAAAATTGATTTGGCCTTTGGATAGAGAGTGACTCATCAATTGTTGTCCATTCTTTCACTAATCCAGCGTCTTGCAAGCTAAAAAATAGATGATTGAATTGTATATCTCTTACAATACCAATGTAATTTCACACCTCTCATATTATATGGAAGTCAACAAGTGTACTAACATACTTGTCAATGTTCTTTTTACATTTGTTGTTTTACTCGGTAGGACATCTCATATGTTGTATTGGACGTGATTTTTATCGTAATCAGTATAGTCTTTCCTTTTTCTATTTTCGTTAATTATTCTCTTAGGTTTCATACGCAACACTTTTTCTTTTCCTTCAAATTGGTCTTATTCTTTTGACTTTACTTAGTAAGATTTTTAATAAGTGTTGTTCATCCTTATTTTCTTGGGTTTTGACTTAGTTTTCATGTTTTTTTTTATATATGATTGATTTTTTATTTTCTGTATTTAATGATTCAGACAAAATATATGATTGGTTATGTAAAAATTTGCTAGATTTTTATTATTGTAAATATATATTTGTTTATTTTTTTTCCTTGCTATATTATTTTAATCTTAATGAAATTGATTTTTATTGGAACAAATATTTGATCTAACATAGTGAGGAAAACATACATATCATTTTCATAATCAACATTTTTATTGCTCAAGAATTAAAGTCTCTAGTAAACATCGTTGTATTTAGGATTATTCATAGATATTTTATTCACATAATCAATCTCTTGAGGCAAAATTACAAATTAATATTTTGATGTAAATAAATAATAAGTTAATTAAGGACTCTAATTATGATTCTAAATTATGTGTTAATTTAACACGTGTTTTTGAGTGTAATAATCCAAGTTAGGTACAAATCAAATAAAAGAGAAATCAGTTAAAAGAAAGCTAAAAATGAACAAGACTGAACCCAAAACGTTCTTGACATAATCTCGAAAACCGAGAACGTTCTCCACGTTCATGTCATTTTCAGCAAGCAAGATGTCATCAATTTTTAATACAAGGAAATCTCTTGTATATCACAAATGAATTTCCAAATCATATACTAGAAATGTACACCTCTCATATGGGCAAAAGAATCACTCAAAAGGATCAAATGCACAACTCAAAACCAAAGTGTTAAAATATCATTATCTAACAGTGTAACATCAGTCTTCAAACTAATAAATATTCTATAACATATTACAAAGGATCTTCAACAACAAACATCCTTCTCCAGCAAGAAGTATGATGACATCAGTCCAAAATGATAAGAACATTCTTCAGTTTACTGACCGTCATTCTTCAGCTTTGTTACATTATTCTCCAACATGTTGTGCACGATTCAAAATGTACTCTTAATCTGAATCGATGAAGCACATCTCTAAGATGTTTGTGTTCATAAACAAAGGATCGTCATAGTCAAGAATGAGAAGCTACATATCAGACATTATTAATACAAAAGCAGAAAAGTAGAATGTTCAAAACAGTAACATTCAAAGTTCAAAAAGTCTAGTCTTTGGTCAAATTTGACACATGACAGCAGACACCTTTTCAACGGTCATAATAGTTTTCATCAACATCCTTGAAGCCTATAAAAGAATTCTCAGGCTCAAGGAAAACGCAGAACTTCAAGGGTTAAGAAAATTCATCAATCACATACACTTACATACTTGAAAGCTTCTCATTTGCAAAATAATCAGTTATGAATTCATTCTCATATATCCAGATCATATTACTGAGTTCTTTTATCAAGAATCAATTCTCAAACACGAGTTGCACATAATCAGATTCTACCAATCTATCTAAATCGTTATTGTGAAAAACTCAAAACTATAAGGGTAGTTTATAATTTGAGTATTATTGTAAAAATTCTTCTATGGTTAAATGGTGAATTGGAAAATCATATCAAGATTGATAGGTGACTTGATTTAATCCTTTCTGGGTGGAAAGAAATTGTTGTTATAGATCAAGGTTGATCGTAACAAACACTGTGTAAAACCAAAAACGTTATTCATTTGAACAATTAGTGAAAAATCTCATAGTGGCGAGGATTAGACGTAGTCCGAGTTGGATGAACCAGAATATAGCGTTGTGTGATATCTCTTCTTTATCTCTATTTACTTTCAATCAATTTGATTATAAAGTTAAATAGATAAACTAAAATTGTGATTTTAACTAACCAAGAACATTGTCTGTTTTTTGTTTTCGGAACTAAAAATGTTCTCCATTTTATATTTTCATAACCAAGATCATTCTTGAGTTATTTTCTAAAGATTTTAACATAAAATTTTAAATAGGTGAATTTACAATTCGAATTCTTTTTCTTGTAAATTGACATTGCTACTTCACAATCAACATTTATATAAAAATTATTTATTATAATCGATACTCAGAAGTATCCATAATATATATATATATATATATATATATATATATATATATATATATATATATATATATATATATATATATATATATATATATATATATATATATGAACATTCAAATTAAAAATCAATTTAGAAAATGAACAACTATATAAAAATATATAATAATCTAAATATACGATTTTTTAAAAGTCAATTGGTTTAGAGTAAAAAATAGATATTTTGTGCAACTTAGTCACATCACATCAAAGTCAAAAAACAAACCCCAATGACACAAGATTGAGAATCCGATTGAGAAAGTTAAAAGGAGGTTCAACTCTACTCCTTGTGATGTCGGCATGTAACTCAGTGGCGGGAATAATGCATTCTTTTGATCAAAGGGTAATGAAAGTGAAGATCATCTATTAAGGGCATGATGTGTGAATTGTGACACTTTTTCAATGTTACTAAGGGCTGATTATCATTCAGTAAACAGAAGAACTTAATTAAAAATAAATATTTTCTTTAGATTGTCTTTGTAATTTTGTAGATAATTTATCCACCATCCTATAAAAATTAACTACATAAATGAATTTGCATGTAGGATACCAATTTTACTCAGTCAAAAATTTTGTTGGTTCTTGGACAAGTTATCCAAAAAATTTTAAAGGCAACATAAACCTCACTTTAAAAAGATTATATTGATTTAGATATTTGATTACAACCTTTTCTGGTATAGAGACCTATTTAAAATTCTCAAATAGTTCAAGAAGTGCAATATAATTAAATGTTTAATTGTCATATACTAGTAGTATAAATGTTTAATATTATCATTACATCACTATATTTATGTATATGACTTTGGAGATAGTTTTAATAAAAAATAAATATGTTTAATAATTTAATGATTGTGTACGTAAAAATTATTTGTACATATAAATAAAATTTTATAATTAAACCTAAAATATAATAACTTGAAATGATACCCCACTATATTTATTTTAAAATAAATTTGGAAAGAAAAGTTAATGTTGCTTTGAAAAACAAAATCACGATAATATTTTTATTTCCTAAATTGACAAAAAATATATATATAAAATATAGATAGTCCAGCAGGCAGCTGCCCTTAATAATGCTATAGGGTCAATTTGTTTCATTTTTATGAAAAATATATATAATACTATAGGATCAAATGTAGGTAGGCTTGACTTATTTGCTGTGAGAGTCACAAATCCACCAGCCCCTTATAAATTGTATGGCAAACTTTAATGTGTAGAAATATTATACTATTTTTTGTTGTTGGCATAAAGTCTGAAAAGCCCAAGAAAACAATTACTTTATTCTTGTAAAAAGATTGTTTCTTTTGGTTTTGGCTGGAATAAAAGTAAATACCGATGAACATAGGATATAATGAATATTTTACATAAAAATATATGATTTATTTCTTTTAAAAATTATGTAACATTTAGATAAATAAATACAAAAATATATCAAAACGAATTTACATATTTCTCATGAAAGAAAATTACGTATTCAAGTTATGGTGGATATGCATTTTTTCCCTAATAGATGGATAATCATTTTTAACAGAAAATATTTCTTAGTGCCTATATATTCCTTTTTAGTTGACACTTTTAGATTATTTACACATACTGATTAAACTAATAAATGTTTTTTATTTTTCATAAAATTATTTGTCTTGTATCTATAATGTTGTTAATCATTTAATATTTTTTCTGTTTTTACAATAAATAATTAGAATTTTTTTATTAAATTAATAATTAATACTATTTTAAATTTTGAAAGTAACAAATAAAAAGAAACACAAAATATCTTAAAAAGCAATAACTAAAAATGAAGGAGGGAGTATTTCTTATGCACGCATTTACAACTTGATCACATATACCAATACACTATATATTTTTGAGTCAAAAACAGAACACACTAGTGTATTTTGTTTTTTGTTTTTTGTCAATATTAAGTCGCGGTCTCATAATAAATTAATAATAGTTGTAATATTGATATATAATTGTAAAACAAAGAATGGTTTTCAAAGTGTTTTTTTTTTTTTACAAGAAGTATTTCACAAGTTAAGATATGTAATTGTAAAAGAAAAAAAAAACGCGAGGTATGTGTGATAAAAGAACGTAAGATATGTAGCATAGGACACGTTGCAATGCCAATTCCAATTCCAATTCCAAGTTAGTAATGTAATGGTTGTTGTGATTGGTGAAAGACAAAAACATAAGTAACAACACAACACAATTGTGATCCGAAAAGGAGTAATGGAGTCGTTTGAGGAACACTCGCATCAACCTTACGACGACGATGACGATGACAATACCAACAACAACAACATGGAATTTTACGATTACGGTTCTCATAATCCCGACCACGATCACCTCCCTCACCTCAACGTCGACGACAACAACACCGACAACCAACTTTCTCCTCCCGTTTATGGCTTCGGTGTTTCAACTCCTAACCCTGATTTCGTCACTCCTTTTCAAACAAATGAAATTGACGAAGGAACATTCTCTTCTGATGGTCCTGTCCTCCCTGATCCCACTCAAATGCAAGAGGAAGGCTTTGCTAGACGTGAATGGCGACGGTTAGATTTCTTTCTTTTTTATTCTCTCCTATTAATCTTTATATATTCTTGCATGTAATGTTTCTTTCTATTATTTTCAGTAGCTTGATTTTAATTATTTGTAGTCTTTACACATTCAGTGAATTCTGTATTATGACGAAATGTGAGCTTCTATTATTATGTGTATTATCAAGTTTGGTGATTTTTGTTTTTTTTTTTTAAAAAAAAATCAAAATATGTTTGAGATCTGAACACTCCAAAAAATCAGATTGCGTGACATCACCAAATCCAAATACATGTCTAACCAATCACATCTCAGAAGTTAGATATTGCAAAAATATTTTAAGAACTAATATAACTAAATGATATCATAGTGTGATTTGATTGGTTGAAGTTGTATACAATTGATGTATAGAAATCAATTAATCTCAAACTATTTTAGATTAAATATATTAATATCCAGTCTTTAATATCAAATATAAATCTAATATAAATGTCTCTGTAATAAAGTGCATAAAACTTGTAGATGAAAATTTAGTAACATTGTTACCCTTACCAGAGTTTGTATGGTTGTGTCTTTTGGAGGAACAAATTGTACACAAATTGTGTGGTGATGAAGAAAGTATTACTGTCATTCTTGTGTGTGTGTTTCATTATTTGTTAATTATATATTGGCATTTGTTTTTATGTCATCAACGTATGCAGGAAAAATACCATTCATCTTGAGGAAAAGGAGAAAAAAGAGAAGGAAATGAGAAATCAGATTATAAAGGAAGCTGAAGAGTTTAAAGAAGCTTTCTATGAGAAAAGAAAACTCAATTGTGAGACAAACAAACAGAACAACAGAGAAAAAGAAAAGGTATAATAGTAAAGTCGATTCACAATTTGAAACCATAAATAATTATATATCTACTTCGCTTTTTCCATTTTTCGCACCATACAGTACTTCTTAATGTGTATGCAAATGAAGAGAATGAGTTTATACATGTGTAGATATACTTGTCCAACCAAGAGAAATTCCACAAAGAAGCTGACAAACATTACTGGAAAGCAATAGCAGAGATCATTCCTCGCGAGGTTCCTAATATCGAGAAGAGGAGGGGGAAAAAAGAAGCCGATAACAAACCTTCCGTTCATGTTATTCAAGGTCCAAAGCCTGGCAAACCTACCGATCTTTCTAGAATGCGCCAAATGATTTTGAAGCTTAAACAGAACCCTCCATCTCATATGATGCCTCCACCACCCAAAGAAGAAAAGGATGGAAAAGAAAACAAAGATGGAAAGGAAAACAAAGATGGAAAAGACACAAAAGATGCAAAGGACGGGAAGAATGACAAGGAAGGGAAAAGCTCAACACCAACTTCCACTGCAGATTCTGCAGAAAACAAGCCTACTACACCTGCAAATGATGCTGCTGCTGCTGCTACGAATGGTGAACAACAAGACCCTCCAACAGTTGAGGGTGAGAAAGTGGCTAGTTCTGAGCCAGAAGCTGCCAAGTGATAAAGACAATATATAATTCTTTTTTCTTAGCAATTCTTTTTTATATAATACTATTCTTTTGATCTTGCTAAATTCTATTCTTACATTCATTGAGAATAATAAGTGATAGGCATAAGAAGATACTTTAGACTTTGCAAGTTTGCAGCATGACCTGTTGAGAGCACCAGTCTAAACTATTGTCCTAGATTTGTAGATTTTAGAGGCAACTCCTTTTGTTTTTATCTTACTTTGGAATTCCTTATCAAAGTACAATTTTCTTCATTCTCTTATATTTTGCATATTTATTTCATTTAACTCTCAGCAGCTAGCACATTGTTTTTGTTAATTCTGAGGTCTTGCTTAGTTCACATAACCCTTCGATTATATGACCAACTAGTAACTAAGGTCTCAACCTACAAGAACTGCTTGGCTGGTAACCCGAATTTGCTTTCTTCTCGAGTTTAGATAAAACTATGTTTATCTGCAGGCTTTTGTGGATCAAGCAATGTAAAACATCACTGTATGATGAATACAAATTACCAATTTTGACTATAAACATGTAATGGGGAGTGGAATTGGAAGTACCAGTGTTACTTCTGTTGATCATTTAAGTTTGTGACATTGGTGATCTAGTTGTACTAATATCATGATTTAACTAATTCAGCTCAACTAGTAAGAAATCCGAGACAATTGATTTGATCACACAATTAAGAATCTTATGATTTAAGGAATTTATTGAATGTTTTCCCACTTTTGATGGTCACCTCAAAGGGCAGAGGTTGTAGTTGAAGGGTTCGCATTGCAGTACCAATTTTGTCCCCAATTCCTTGCAATGGATAACTTTCACTCATTGTGAATTTCAGGCCACCACTTCTTTGACATTTCACTCTGCTCAACATTCACAACAATATCCTTTACAACTTGGGGAACACTTAGTACCATACCTGAACGAGTACCCACTAGACAGATTTTAAATATAAAGTATTTTAATTAAATATGTCAATAGTAAATTCTTTTATAATGTGAGATCTTTCATTTATTGTACTAATTAAATATTTTTATTTTTTAAGATTTAAACATACATAAAAATGTAATTATTGTACTGTTATCTTCACTGTATTTGACCTCAGGCTGGCACTGCACTGAACTTCAATTGATGTCTCTAAATCATTTTTTTATTCTAAATTTAAACCCACACATATGGCATGATATTTTACTGCAAGACAGAAGAAACAGCTTATTCTTTTAGCATGTAAAATACTTTTACTTATCTAAGATTTTTAAAATGTGATTTTGACTTTACATTTTAAAAATTAAATTTTATGATAATTTACATAAAAATAATATACATTATTTTATACTCATTTGTTATCGATTAAAAAAAATAATTTTAAAATTCAATAACTTATATATTTTAACATGATAAAAATCACATTTTTATTAAAATGATATCTTTTAAAAATAATTTTTATGAAAAAAAAAATTAAAATAACTTTTTATTTTAATTATTTTTGAAATTTTTATTATCTAAAAAAATATAATATTTTAAAATAAACTATTTAAACAAATATTTCATTTGAAACTTTATTTTTAAAATTCTTTTTATAAATATTATAAAAATCAATTTTTGAAAACTCTTAAACAAACATGTCCAATAATTCAACCTATTTAGATTCGCTTTCTGTCACCACAGGTTGAATAAACAAGTCACAAGACCTGTTTTACAAAAAAAAACTGCCTTCGCTTTCCATGAACAGCGATAGGCAATTAGTTTTTGAAGGTTGCTCGTACCCAAAGTGTTTATTCCCCTGTCCTCAAATACACTATCTGAAAGCTATAATTTAGAATAAAAAAAAGTAAAAAAATAAAAAAAATAAAAAAAATAAATAAATAAATAAAAAGCATACATGCTAATTAGATGAACAATCACCTTAGGTTTTTATTTATTTTTAAATTAAACAGAATCAAAAGTAGAACTATGACATAACGATGGTATTGGGATTCAAGTAAAGAATACCGTATTGATTTTACGAATAAAACATGATATTGATAGGAATACAGATATTTTATCGCTGTCAAACATTATTGATTGTTTCTAAACCTCAATTTGACTAAAAGTGATTAAAAAAAACTGTTGGACTAATAATATGACAAATTTTACTTGGAACGCATTCAGAGTAAAACCAAATGAACATTCATTTCACTTCGAACACAGTTATAATCGAATCAATTTAACAAAAATAAATTTATTTAGAATCACTTTTAACGAAAGTTCAATCACACTATTTATCGTGATGCAGAACGTGGTTCAAATATAAGATTCTATATTCATTGACCCAATATAAATAAATACTTCGCTAAAGATATCATCAACAAGATGGCAGAGTTATCACAATCAAACTTTTATTATAATGCTGAACCCGGAGAAATCAAATTGAAAACTTATAAAATACTGGAGCTATATACTTCCATATCAATTTTTTTTCCTTTCGTATATTTCCATATCAAAATACCATGTTACCATAAAAAAGGTACAACGGACAATAGTTTATCCAATTGTTTTAGGATATCAAAGATAAAATCATGTTCTTCGTTTTATTGCATAAATAACTATGTGTAATGCATCCTGGGAAAATCGATATGGAAATCAGATACAAAAAAACCTCAATTTGAGACATGCATGCATAAACTTATGATTATTTTAGCTAAAAATACGCCAAAACAGTTTAAAAGCCAGCCTAGTAGTTTTTCTTACTAGTCATCGGCACTTTAAGCAGCTAAACTTTTCGAAGCAATTTCAAAAACATTTTCTGATAGGCCATTAGAAGACATGATCTTCTCCAGCTGGGCCTGCAACAAGACAAAAGAAATTGCTTTAAAATTCCTGACAGCCAGATGATTATATAATTATTCAATAATAATTTAAGAAAATAACAGCTAATGTGACAAATTAACACTTCATTACCTTTGCAAGTTTTTGTCTGTTCTCATCGTATCGCCTCCACCTTGAGAAGGCTGACACCATTCTTGAGGCAACCTACATTAAACAAAATCCAATCCAAAAAGTACTACGTAAGGACTGTGTAACTGACAAAACACCCTGTAAAATCACTCCCGTGGTTTCCTTATTTTAACACTTTTGTAGGCAATAGCGAAACTTTGTTATGTTTTTGCTGTTATATATACAACTTTTTAAAACATAATGAAAAAAAAAAAAACAGATTTTCTCAAACTAAATAAGCAAGTTGTTAGATAACGAACAGGCCTAACCAACTTTGTATTACAATTAGAGCAGTGCTAAATATTAAAAAAGATATCACACAAGATAAAAGCAAGAAAGACAATGTGTCTCAGTTTAGAAAAAGCAACATGCAGTTATTTCCGTGTATGATGGAAATCAGTGGGTATGCATTCAAAGGAACCAATCAAACATCTTTGTATGCTTTCATGTTTTTAGTCTTTGTAAGAATGAGCATTTTCCTTGAACTCTAACTTTCTAAAAGAATGAGAGCAATAAGGATTGAAGTCTAAACTATTTGGTCATAGATCTACATCTACTAAAATGTCATAAACCAATCATCCCAAAAAACTTAAACTGCTGAGTGAAAGCAAATACTATTTTTATCTAACATGTGAATAAAAGAACCCATAATTTAAAGATGGGTAATGATAAAAGACCTGAGGATTTATTTTGTCAAGTTGGACCACAAGATCTCCCAAAAACTCATAGCCCGAACCATCCTTTGCATGGAAGTTCACAGGAGACCCACAAAAACCTCCAATGAGAGAGTAGACTTTGTTGGGATTGCGCAGGTCAAATGCTGGGTGGTTTAACAATTTCCGCACATTCTCAACATTACCAGGAATGTCAGACACCGCTTGAAGAGCAAACCATTTGTTCACTACCTGGAAAGGAAGGTCAAGTATCAACTAGCAATCTAAAATACTTCACGATGTAAAAGCCCAAACTCAGGTAGGAAAGAGCACTTTTCCAACCCAAAAAAAAATTGAACAGTGCATATTTCAGTTAGAGTAGTACAAGAGATATTGCATTAGAAGTCAGTCAGCAAAAACATAAAAGAATATTTTGCAAAGCTAAAGTAGGTGTCAAAAGGAACGGTCTTCATCCTAGGTAATGTGTCAAGAAGGAGGAGAGCTTCTCTTCACAGTAATGTGTAAGAAGGAAAGGAGCAAGGGTGCTCTTCATGGATAATGGTCGGGAAATTTCTGTTAAAGTGCACCTTAAGTGTAATCTAGCCTCACTACCATCATAAGAAGTTACAGTTTATAACATGGATATGTTGTTGATTAAAAAAAACATGGATATGTTGTCATAGAAAAACAGTTAAAAACATCAAAAATTCGATATTTATTTTCAAAAAGTAGTAGAGATGGATACTTACCAAGTAATCATTCTGCCACTTGTCATAAAAGTCAGCGAGAACATCATCACGAGCTTTACCAGGGTTCTGGGCTACGGAAGCCAATGCTGCAAACTGCTCGGTCATATTTGTAGCAGTTTTGTACTCTTGAAGTGCAAGGTTGGTGAATTCTTGATCCTCAAGGCTTGCAAGATAAGCTACCAATCACACCCAAAAAAAAAATGTAATTAGAGAAGACCTTCTACCAACATGAATGAAAAGGTACCTTATATATAAAACTGTTAGAATCAAATAAATCAAACATGCAATAAAATTGTTGAATAAGCAAACCATATCAATCAACATTTACTGCATTCATTCTACACGGTATTATAAATATAAGCGGGTGTGGTGAGGTGATCTGATTTAGACACAGAAATTACAAATTCTACAAAGATAAGAGGTATACCAAGAGCAACATTCTTCAAAGCACGTCTGGACATGTTTGCATGATCGAACACATATTCTTCTGAGCTCCTATTATTTTCTACCTGCAAAAAGGTAAACCGTCACGTGCATTAGTGAAGAGATTCATACAAGGAAGACTAAAAGTTATTCTATTAATAATTCCAGGCAGCTTCAGACAAAAAGGCATACTGTGCTAAGAAGTTCTGATCTCAGTTCACTCGCAAGCTGCTTCCTGATGAAAGACCGAACAGTATGAACAGCATCAGGGTCTGCAACTTCCATCATGTCCATTATTTCTCCTTCACCAGGCAGAGTTATTGCCTTTGCCACAAACTCCTAGATAATCAAAGAGCATGATGTCCAATCAATGCAATTATATGATAATACATCCCACAAGAAAAAACTGAAAAACTTAAAACAAGTTACTTAGCATACTTTGTCCAGACTTGAGTCACATAGTATACGTTTAAACCCATCAACAAAACTGGAATTCAGAACCAATGGTTTATTATGTTGGAAATCATCCACCAAAGTGAGCATCAATTTTCGTGCCAAAGTTTGTCCAGCCTCCCATCTAAGCCATTATAAATAAGGCAGTATATGAATTTCCATTATGCTATCAAATAAAAAAAAAAACTAAATGATTGTCCAAAAATGAACAAAATGCAACTTTGAAAAACACAAACCGGTTGAATTCATCAGAATCATTGGCTAATAGGAAAAACAGGTCATCATCAGTGAGATCGGATTCGAGACGAATAGGAGCACTGTATCCTCTTAACAGAGATGGAACGGGCCTCTCAAAGATATCAGTGAATACAAACTCTTCTTCTTTCTGCAGTTGATACAAATAAATTTGTCAGTCAAATGAATGATGAAATGTCCCACCATGATCAGCATCTTATTGCATTTCTACAAATAACTTCCATTTTTGGAATCTTAGGCAGACAAAATAAATCAATTCTCTGACAAGGAGGGAAGGGACATGCAACATGGTTTAAAAAATTGCACTCATTTTTCTTCACTTCAAATTATAAACATAAGATACGATGATCATACTGTGATATGAAATAACTGATAATTTTCCTTTGTAATATCTATAATTAGAATATATTCATATTTTACTACATACAGTGATGGACCCAGAAATGAGAAAACATAGGTAGTGGGAGAAAATTTTACAATCTGGATTGTGGATGCCAGGACTGATGAGTTTTATAGTTGAGGAAGGACATAGGTGTTTGTAGTGATTGACTGTTTTGGCTCTCTTTTGGAAAATTTTGTTAGCACGGAAATGGTTGGATAGCCTTATTTGTGATAAGTACACATTTTGAAAAACTGATATAGTACACAAAACATAAAACTTATGTTGTTGGAAAGCACAACCCCTACAAATATACATCCGATGCTAAAAAAGTAGGGGGCAGGGGTCATTTCATGAATCATCAGGAGAAACAAAGATATAGCCAGACTACCATAGCCTTGACGATTCGTTAAAACTAGTCAAAGATGAAAAGGCAGGACAACCAGTCTGAACAGAACAGACTGGACAAAGATACTCGGAAATTCAAATATCGTTAAATCAACGAAAGGCATTAATAGGGGCAATGCATATGGTAAATATTTTAGAAACTTGTTCGACATTAACTAAGAGACCTGCTTAAACATGAGTTAGTAGAAATTATTATCAAAAGAAAAGTTCCAAACCACCTTAGTAACTCTAAGCACTGTAGTGCAGACTGATTGGTCATTGCTTGAAACAGATTTCAAAGTCCCGTCATGATAAATAGTCGTAAGAGGAATGTCCTTTCCAGTTGAATCAAGCAAACCTGCTGCAATGGGAATGAACATGGGTTCCTTAACTGACTGCCCTGGAGTTGCTGGTATCTCTTGACTGCAGAAATGTCCCCATCAAACATATTATCAAAGACAAATAATAAAAAATAGAAATCAAAACTTAACTACCTTTATATACCCAATAAAAAAAAAAAATTGAAAAGGTGAAGTTTGTATACCTAATCTTCAAAGAAAATGTATGTGCTTCAGGATTGTAAGAAGTATTTACTTTAACAACAGGAGTCCCAGCTTGAGAGTACCTGTACATTAGTTGATTGGTTAAATATAAAATTAGCATAAAAATGCTGGAAAAGAAAACCATAAATACAAACCACAGTAAGAAATTTGCAAAATCTGCATCATTTGCATCTCGCATGGCAGCATAAAAATCTTCACACGTGACAGCTTGTCCATCATGTCTCTTAAAATAAAGATCCATGCCCTGAAATACAGAGAATATATGAGAGTTGAATTCTAAATTAAGCACATCAGATTGCTAGCAGCATGACATTGCAAGTAACAGGTTATTGTAAGCATTGAATAAACCAGAATTCTTACCTTTCGGAACCCTTGACTTCCCAATAAGGTTTTGTACATTCGAACAACTTCAGCCCCCTGATACATAGGACCATAAGAACAAACTGCCCGGGAAACTAATGGACATGGAGGGATTAAAAAATTTAGAAGTAAAAATCACACCTTTTCATAGACCTGCAAAAATAAAAAAGATATTCATTATGAACAATTCTATATCTTGACAAGAGAAACTGGAAAAAAAAAACTGGTCATAATCTGCAACAAAATCTGTAAACATACCGTAACTGTAGTTTGATATTGATGACAGGGCCCCATCATAAATTAATCATGGAAGGTTGTCAACATAATAGATAAATTAGCGATTAGAGAGAACAAGAAGTTCCCTACAGCAGAGTATAATTGCAAATATGATATTGACTCAATCTGAAGTTCTAAAAATAAAGAAGCTTGCCTGTGTAGAAGTTGTCCATCTGTCAAGGAGGAAATAAATAAAATATAAATACAAACTTACAAGGCATATATCAAGGGGTTAAGGGGTGTTTTGAAGACAAATGTATGAGAGGAAAAAGTCCAAATTCTAACCTTGATGTAAGAGTGTGGTCGCACTGGATGGGCCATAGGACCTGCATCCTGGAAAATTCAGTATAAGAGTATCAGAATTCTAGTAAAAAGAATAGTAAAAAAGATGAATTATAATGAAAGTACCAGTTAAAAATAACACCTATACAGAAAATACACCAATACAGAACTTGTTACAAAGGAATAATAAGAAATGGAAGATGAAAAAGATAAGTAACCTGTGGAAACTGATAACTTCGAAGTTTTGAAACATCACCAACCCGCTTTACAGTACGGCTTCCCAGGTCAGATGAGAATTCCTGCAATAATTGATGTGGCTCGTTATATTAAAATACTCAATGGAAGAAAAGTAACGTTGAGGCTCCAATTGAAACAAAGGCAGTACCTGATCACGAAAAACAGTGAGACCTTCCTTCAAACTAAGCTGGAACCAGTCGCGACATGTCACTCTGATATCATTTTCAAATAAAATATTAATTACGTATGCAAATGGAAAGATGTAAAAGTACAATTAACAAATGCACAGCATGAACTTAATTTCAAATGTCAGATATTTTCATGTGAAAACTCGGGTTTATGATACATCAAATATAAATCCAAAACAGAAGTGAGTAGGAAAATGTATTATAAAATGATATAGCAAGAGCATTTAAAACCCTTAGTTGAAAGGATAGCAGGATCATAAGAAGCACCACCTGTTGCCAGTCCAATTGTGGAAATACTGCATAATAGATAAGAAATAAGCTCTAATCAAAATCAACAAAAGCCAAGGAAGTTGAGTTTGTCAAAAATTAAAAATCCCCCACATTTGCTGATATGTGATAGTTACAAACCTCGTGGCCAATAACTCCCAAAATTGCAGCATAATCTGCATCCGAAGCAGTCTCTGGGGAAGCCAATACAAGTTTGGAATTGAAAATCTACAAACAAGCCAATGGAAGTATAAATATCAGGTGGGAAGACAAACAACCCACAAAGAGAAACTGACAAGGAGACCTACATTCAAGCTTTTGTTTTCCATGGCGCCCCTGACAATTACAAAAACAAAAAAAAATCAATATTACTTCTTGTACCCCTAATCTTCTCATGCTATCTCATCTCGTAAAATATACAAAGGTACAATACATGATAGGAATTTGCAAAAAAAGAGGTAGACAGAAGTTACATATTAAAATCTGGGACAGCAACAATATTGAAGAGATCCAGGTCATATTCAAGTCCAAAAACCTGTTTGCAAAACACATGACAAGACAGAAGAATTCTTTAGAATTTGAAACCACGTATTTGCACTCTAGATAGTTCATCGGATCAAATACAAGTAAAAACGAAATAATAACTGACATCTTCATCCCACTTCATAGCTGCTTTCAAAGAATACATAGCATGTGCAGTCTTAGGTACATCATCTGCAGGGGTCCAGATCCTAAGGGAAACCTTCCTTCCTGAGCGGGTAGTAAATGTGTCGTCTCTGCTCTGCAGTTGCCCAGCAACCAAAGCAAACAGATAACAAGGTTTCTTGAAGGGGTCCTCCCAAACAGCATAATGTTTGCCACCCTGCAGCAAAGCATAATTAATGCCCATATACAGTGAACTAACCACCAAGAAAGCCTGTGCAATTCAATAAAAGATCACCTCCAAGTCGCCCTGTCCAACCAGGTTTCCATTAGACAACAATACTGGATACAGTGATTTGTCTGCCTCAATGCGAACTGTATACTTTGCCATTATATCAGGCCGATCCTGTCAGATGATAGGTTATTAGGATACATTAATTTGATGTGGAAATTGATTTTTTTAAAGTAAAGATATGATCATCATATTAACTCCTCTAAGATGCAAACCTGATAAAACGTGATTTTACGGAAGCCTTCAGCCTCACATTGAGTACAGAAATTCCCAGATGACTTGTAAAGCCCCTGCAGGAAATCAAATTCATAGTAAGCACATCCCCAGCCCCTCTTCAAACTCTGAATTTAAGTGATTGAAGCTGAAAAGAAGAAGCAATATATACAGAGGAGACAGTTCTAAAACAGGAGAACCTCATTTACCTCTAATGATGTGTTTTTCTGTGGTTGAATCTCAGTAACAATTTCAAGATCGTATTTACCACTAGGAGGCGATTGGATTGTTAGATGGCGTGCATCCAAATGATAATCTTCCTCCTGTAGATAAACATAAGAGAATATCTTTAAAATTATTCTACACATCACTCCAATCACCCATGATTGCTAACTTGCTACCTGTATAAAGTGTTTCGGAAGTGATCGACACCTAAGGTTTAGTCTAGGGGGCATAAATATTACAATCATAATATTGACTATACGGAAATCAGGAAATAGAAAATGAACATCCTTGCTTGATAAACTAGCAAGATGGCAAAGAAATTCATATTATGTCACAAAGTGAGTAGTACCCAGCTGAAAAATGTTTATACCTTCAATGCCTTGCCATTGATCTGAACTGAAACTAAAGTCATGTCTTGTCCATCCAAAACTAGCGGGGGAGAAGAACCTATTTCATAACATAGGAAATTAATGCTGCATATATTTCTGTTGATAAAAAAAGCTACAAGGTAAGGAAAGGAACCATAAAAGTCTACCTTCAACGCGAGGAGACACAGCAATTTTAGAACTAACTATTGTGCTCTCCTCTCCTAGGGAAAATTTCAGGTCCACCTGGAATAGTTCGATGCAACACGAGAAGAACAAAAAAATGTTCAAATTTTATAATTGACAACAGTGTGAATGAAACATGATCTAAAATCTCCAATAAACTTACAGTTTCAAAGTAGTAATCGGGCATTTTGTAATCCTTTAAGAATATTTCTCTTGGTGCCGCCATTTTAGATTCTTCAACTTGCTTTGGTAAATCCTCAGTGGCAACAGAACAAATTAGCTTCTTACTTGCTTTCTTGACCCTCTAGTAAAGAATACAAGAACAAAAATGATCAACTAATCAAACAGGAAAACTGTACATAATGGTAGAATATCATTAAACACGCAACTACATAAAAAAGAAAAAACGAAGTTCCATTCCAGCACAAAACATACAAACTTACCGGTAAGGAAGAATAAAATGGGCAACAATTATTCCGGAGAATGACCTGTGAATGTCATATGAATCAATCAGTTCACTACAGTCATTGCACAACATTAAATCGTCAATTTAATTTTTAAAATAAAAATAAAATAAGAAATGAAAAAACCTCAGATGCAAGGAAATGTCTATATCTGACACTACTTTGGGTAGCTTTCTGAAGATAATTAACACAGCAATTAATCTGAAGCTGCAGAAATGAAGTAAATAATCATGACATCACAGTCCATAGTATATATGTAAGCAATTTAGAAAACTTCTACTGAATTGTTTTACACAATAAAATAAAATAAAATAAATAAAAATACATGTTCTAAGCAACAATTCTTAGAAGTTGAGAAACTTGTAGTTAAACATTGAATCCATCTAAGTTTTGATGATATAGAATATAGAAAAATGAAAATTAAAGAGTGAAGAAATGTGTGTATGGATAAAATAATCACACACAGGAGCAGGGGAGATGAAACCGAGAAGACTCTTCCTCGAAAAAGCCAGAGTCTTGGATGGAAGAACCAACCGTGCCATTATTCACGAAAACCTAATTGAGACCTATGAATTTTCCACAAAAACAAAAGAATCCAGAAAGGAAGCTTAAGAAACCCTAGATCAGTTAACGACGGCGAACTCTAATTCTTATGAGTGGATTAGGATAAAGTAGGGTAATTTCGAATTATGGACGTGAAAATTCACTGAAAAATAAATATAATGGATGAAAATGGATTGAAGCAATAATAATAATATCGTATTGAAAAAATAAATAAAAATAAATAAAATGATTGACCAGTTGAAGAAATGATGATTGAGCTTCACCTGGTTCGGCGATGAAGTGCAGTTAAGCGAAAAGCGACTTGATGGATGGAACAATAATATATAGAGAGAAGATTACAGGATCTAATTCGATTAACCTGAACAATGTCTTTTTTTGGTATTAAAATGTTTTCTTCATAGAATATGATTTTAGAGTTTAACTTGAATGCTCTCAAGTATTTTTTACAATTATTACAATATCACCACCACTAATGTTCATTATTAAAAATTAATTGATATATAAGTCAAATATTAATTAATAGTAATAATTTATTATTAGCATATCAAATCACTAATAGTAATAATAACTTATACCTATAAACGGAAAATAGTACAATGTTCATTCAGTTTCACATAACACGTTCATTTCCAAAATACATTTACCCTCACTCTAGACTCTAAGGTTGTCAAATGAACTTAACCAAACAACTCAATCTAGTCCAATAAGTCCTTTACATAATAAATAAGTCATGATTAGACCGTAAATTATCAATATTGATTTGAAAAAATATATTTTATATCTCTCTAATTTGACTTTTATTTCTACAATTTTAAAAATATGTGTGCACAGGAGAAGTCAAATTAGATGGTTGGTTCAATGATCTGCCAAAGTGACGCTTGTTGCTAGTTAAGCTTTAACGCTTTTAGGACATTGAAATAATATGTTATGAGCACCTCTACACAACTAGTGCACCAAATAATAAGGGATGGACGTTGTGGGGATGATATCCATCATCTACGTAAACCCCCAAACCGTGGTATTGACCCTTGGAGGCACATTCAGATTACAAACTGTAATCGATTCTTCGATACTTACTATAAGGTCAGCACTCAGCATAATCACTAATTGTTGTCATTGGCTAATTGGTTTGCACTATTCGTTGAATACTTTCCAATTTCCATCATTTGAACGATGACATGCCCGTTTATCAAGTAAGTGGAGTATCAAAAATCAATAATGTTATATAGTATCATAGATGTTTTTTACCAATAAATCATGAAGGCTAAAAATTAACAATACATTAAATTATTTGGTTAAAATAGTCTAATCAATTAAAAGATCAGATGATTTTTTTATTTTCGTTATTGTTTTTTATTGTACGTTTAACATTTTCCTTCTAGAATTTGATGAGTTTGTAAAAATCCATACCATTTACTTCAGCTTTTCAAATTTTATCAAATTTTTTTGGCATTATAGGTTGACATTTCACTTCCAAACAAATTTCAAAATCTAATTGCTTCTTCTCTCTCACTTCATCTTTATATTTTTCAAAATTATTTTCTCTCATTTTCATTACATATTATTATATCAATATAATTTTTGTTTCATTATGAATGATTTATTTAACATTTTCATACAAATTAAAAGATATATAAATAAAAGTGAAAAATATTTTTTTTAATAAATTATCTTTATTAATTATTTGTATATTTATCGTGAACA
>JBBPBR010000003.1:3653850-3667349 GCA_037974775.1 Cicer pinnatifidum | reverse complement strand
TTGATATGTCATTGAAACTCATAAAGATTAATACTGTTCGATAAAAATATATAAAATGTTAATTTTAATATATCTCAATAACATATCAAATAAAAAAAATAGAAAAAAAAAGTAGAAGAGATTAAGAGAAAATTAAATCCGATCAAATTATATAAAAGCTAGAAAATTAATAATGATTCAACATAAAATATGCAATTTAATATAATTATGTAAGATCGAAATGATAAGTTTAAAAAACTTTTTTGTTGATCTATTTTACCAATAATATGACCTTTTGATCAAATAAATTTTAAATAAAGCCTTCATTTACTTAGTTTAAATAAAAACTGATATAATCTGAATTTCTTATAAACAAATGTTAATATATAAGTAAAATTAGTATTTTTTTGTTCTTATATATCAGAAAGCTTGTGGACAGCTCCTGACTATTTCCACAAAGCTTGTTAAAATATGAAAACTCAATGCTCAGAGCTCCTCAGTCTCACTATCTTAATCAAAGCAACCTTTCAAGCACCCACAAGGCCACAACACAAACACGCATAAATAATAAATAATAAATAATAAATAATAAATAAATATATCTAAAATAGGCAACGGCAAAAAATGAAATATACATTCAGATCTATTTTGTTTCTAAAACTAAAAAATTAAGAGTATCAATTTAAGACAATTTAATCTCTATTAAGAATTATTTTGATGCACATTTAAGGGTTAAATTGATATTTTTATGTAGAATAAAATAGATCTCCTTATTTTTTGTTTAATCCAATTTAACCTATATTTAATTTTGAAATAAAAAGAATCATAAACGGTTTTTATAAAATAACGATATAAAAGATTTTGAGAAAATGAAAAAAAAAAAAAGTGTAAGAATGTGAATCGAAATGACAAAATGATAGTGGCTAGCAGGAAAATTGAAAACTTATTATATAAATAGTTTTGTGGAGCCTACTGCGTTTCCACCATACCCAAGTCAGATCCATTGCCTTCTTCTTTCTTTTCCATTGACACCATTTTTCTGAATCTTGCACACATAATCAAAATCACAATAACACACACACAACTTCTCATACTAACTCAGAACAACAACAACTGAACCACACTCAAAGATAAATATTTATTTATTTATTTATTTATTTATTATTTTTATACTAAAAATAGTTTCTTCACTTATGAAGACTTGTTGGTTTCTCTACCCCTTTTCATAAAGGTCGGTGCTTTTGCTTTCATTTTCAATCACTTTATCTTTTTCTCTTATTTTTCTTAAATGGGTTGTTTGAGTTTTGAGACTAAGATTTATCACTTCACTCATTGAGTAATTGTAAACTACTTGGTTACATTTTGATATTAATAGTAATGTTATATACACTTTTCTTAATTTTTGTTGCTACTTTGGTTTAGTTTTTTTGTTGTGGTTAATGTTATAATGTTTTGAAATTTGAATGTTTTGACTTTTTGCAGAGATTTGTTGGTTGGTTGGTTGGAGGCAAAACAGTGAATGTACGGTTTGGTGTTAAAGTTTCTAAGCCTTTTCGTAAGTAAGTATTCAGATCTGAATCATAAAATGTAGTTTTCTCTATCATCAATTCAATTTTATTAATAGCAGACTGTTTTTTTTTTTTTTAAAAAACAATTTGGCCGGTGAATTACTTCACCAAGATTTGTGTTTTTAAGTGAATTGAGTTTGTGCCTTTTATGATTTTTGGACTCACTTTATGTATGCAACTACAGTAAATGTCTCAAGATGATGCAACATTTTTCATTGATTGTACTGTTTGGTATCCAAATCCTTTTTCTAAAGTTAAAATATTCCATTTGAGTTGACTTTGTTGCTTCCCACCAATGTTAACTACTGTTTATGAATTGACATAGTTCATTTTTTTTTTTCGCTTCTTTTTGGATATCTATAATACGACTTATAACCTTAAAATGATGGTTACACTATTAACTTTCTTATCACAAGTTTTGCTTTGTTTGGATTTTTCTTCCTTCTTTTACTTTGTTGTTTCAGTGACTTATTTTAAGTGGCAATGACAATTACATAAACATATATAAAAGTAGTACAGTTAGTTTTAATTTTTTTATGGTATATTGGATGATTGAAAATATATACATTTTGTGACTGATGAAAACACTATCTTAAATTCAGAGAGCCTATTCCTATAAATCATCGGTGTATGGGATTTGAAATCTTCCCTAATTGGGAAACAAATTATCTGCAACTACAACAAGTATGGATATTCCAGAAGAGAGTTCCACCACTTTTGGAACTTTGGCAGCAATGAGTTTAAGGAATGCGTCGTCGTCGTCTTCGGCTTTCTTTTCAGCTAATCAGTCACCCTTTTTCTCTCCAAGATCATCATCATGTCAGTTATCCGAGACTTTGAGACCTGATGCATCAAATGACAGAATTCATCTAGATGCTGCTATTCCTAGCACTAGTTCAGGGATTCAAGAACAGAAATCTGTAGTAAATGTTGGATGTAACATTTCTGAAGTGGCTGCAGCTCAAGCTGGATGTACTTTGGGCGATATGCAGCTACTCGATCGTATATCTTCCTCAGTTGGCATCTCTAGTAGCACTGTATCTGGTTACTGTCATCCCTATGATGATGATTATTCTGAACCAAAAGAGAAGCGAAGTAAAAAAGGCAGCAGGAACCAAAAACCATCAATTTCTTCTTACAGATTGAAGAGTTGTGATGTTTTCATAGGATTACACGGTCGAAAGCCTCCTCTTGTAAGATTTTCCAAATGGTTGTGTGCCGAGTTAGAAATTCACGGTATTAGTTGCTTTGTATCGGATAGAGCTTCGTGTAAAAACTCTAACAAGCTTGGCATTGCAGAGAAGGCTATGGATGTTGCTTCTTTTGGTATAGTAATTGTAACAAGGAAGTGTTTTAAGAATCCGTACACCATTGAGGAGCTGAAATTTTTCTCTAGCAAGAAGAATTTGGTTCCAATATACTTTGATTTGAGTCCAGTTGATTGTCTTGTAAGAGATATAATTGAGAAAAGGGGTGAACTTTGGGAAAAAAATGGAGGTGAACTTTGGCTTTTGTATGGAGGGTTGGAGCATGAGTGGAAAGAAGCGGTCCACACCCTCTCTCGGGTCGAAGAATGGAAGTTGGAAGCTCAAGATGGTAACTGGAGAGACTGCATACTGGAGACTGTGACATTGTTAGCAATGAGGTTAGGCAGAAGAAGTGTTGCTGAGCATTTGAGAAAATGGAAAGAGAAAATAAAGGAAGAGGAGCTGCCTTTCGCTCGTAACGAGAGTTTTATCGGTCGAAAGAAGGAGCTTTCTCAGTTGGAATTTATGCTTTTTGGTGATGTTACTGGAGATTCAAAGCAAGATTATATTGAATTCAAGGCGAGATCGAAGAGAAGACATTTGAGCATTGGTAGAAGCAAGAGTAATGTGCTAGTCGATCAAAGAAATGGAAGTAAGGAGGAGAATGAACAAGTTCTATGGAAGGAGTCAGAAAAGGAGATTGAAATGCAAAGTATTGAATTTTCTCGGAGGCAGTACCGTTCGAGGCTCAAACGCGGAGGAAAATATATCAGAAAGAAAAGAGGAATGAAGATTTTGTATGGTAAAGGGATTGCCTGCATATCAGGTGATTCAGGAATTGGAAAAACAGAGCTGATTCTTGAGTTTGCTTATAGATTTCAGCAGCGATACAAGACGGTGCTATGGATAGGAGGGGAAAGCAAGTATATAAGGCAAAACTATCTAAACCTCAGGTCATTTTTAGAAGTTGATGTGAGTGTTGAGAATAGTATGGAGAAAAACAGTATAAAAAGATTTGAAGAGCACGAAGAAGCGGCTATTTCTCGAGTTCGAAAAGAACTAATGAGAAACATTCCTTATCTTGTGATCATTGATAACTTGGATAGCGAAAACGATTGGTGGGATCACAAACTTGTGATGGATCTTCTCCCTCGTTTCGGAGGAGAGACTCATGTGATCATATCAACGTGCCTTCCTCGTGTCATGAACTTAGAACCGCTAAAACTTTCATACTTATCAGGAGTTGAAGCAATGTCACTAATGTTACCAATGGGAAAGGATTATCCAGTTGCTGAGGTTGATGCTCTAAGAATCATTGAGGAGAAACTCGGCCGCTTAACTTTAGGCCTTGCCATTGTTAGTGGAATTTTATCCGAGTTACCGATAACTCCAAGTAGGCTCTTAGACACCATAAACAGAATGCCTTTAAAGGAGATATCATGGAATGGAAAAGAAGCTAACGCCTTCCGGAAAAACACTTTCCTTCTACAGCTCTTCGATGTTTGTTTCTCGGTGTTCGACCACGCAGATGGCCCTCGAAGCTTGGCAACAAGAATGGTACTTGTAAGTGGATGGTTTGCATCAAGTGCCATTCCAGTTTCCTTATTGGCAAATGCTGCACACAAGATACCCAAAAAACACATGAAAACTGGTTTTTTGAGAAAATTGCTTCAATCCTTAACATGTGGTTTCACATCCTTACAAACAAAGAGATCAGAAATAGAAGCATCTTCTATGCTACTAAGATTTAACATTGCAAGGACTAGTGCTAAAAAAGGTTGCATCCAATTCAATGAACTCATCAAACTATATGCTAGAAAAAGAGAACATTATGGATCAGCACAAGCAATGGTTCAATCTGTTATCAGTCAAGGCTCATCAATATCTCAACAACATATGGACCATTTATGGGCTGCTTGTTTTCTGTTATTTGAATTCGGCCGCAATCCTGCGGCCGTTGAGCTCGAGGTTTCTGAGCTCCTACATCTTGTGAAAAAAGTTGTCCTACCTCTTGCAATTCAATCTTTCATTACATACTCTCGATGCAGCGCAGCACTGGAGCTTTTGTACCTATGCACCAATGCATTGGAAGCAGCAGATACAATATTAGTCACACCAGTTGATAAGTGGTTGGAAAAATCACTTTGTTGGAGATCAATACAAACCAATGCTCAATTGAACCCTTGTCTTTGGCAAGAGCTTGCTCTTTGTAGAGCAACAGTGCTTGAGACTAGAGCTAAGTTAATGCTGAGGGGTGCACAATTTGATATAGGGGGTGAATTAATCAAGAAAGCTGTTTTTATTAGGAGTTCCATTTGTGGTGAAGATCATCCTGATACTATATTTGCTCGTGAAACATTAAACAAACTTACTAGACTAATTGCAAATGTTCAAATTCATTCTTGAGATTAGATTTTTTTGCATTTTTTTTTTGTAAGAAGCTTCAGAATTACACAAAATATTTATAATAAAACTAGTCATTTATACTGTTTTGAGGAAATGTTATCTATTTTTACTTTTTGATGAGGTTTTTATTTTGCTTTTTCATGTACACATTTTTTGAAATCGATCATTGTCTATTTTATTGCATGTCTCTTGTGCTATTTCTTATTTTTAGCTGTGGTTGAGAGTTTGATTATTGAGCTTATGACTAAGTTTATATTTTAATATAAATTTTTAAAAACTTGCATGAATAATATAATAAATGTTCATGTAACATTTTAATCTTACTTAATTTAATTTTAGAAATATTTTATAACTTCTTTATTTGAAGAAATAAATAAATAATTTATTTTCTCCTATCCAAAACCTTCAATCCAAACATATTTAACGTTGTATGTAGTTGGAGTTGACCTAGGTGGTACTCAAATACCTTAAAATTAGGAATAAATCCCCTGCGATCACATTACTATTTAGTGAATTCTCCAACATGAAAAATAAAGGCTTAAAGTTTAGAAAACAGAGAGATATAGTTTAAAGGGTCGAGATTAAAACTAGAGAAAATCCAGTGAAAATCTCACGTGAGACAATTTAGCCCCGTTAAAAAATTAAGCTCTGATTTATCTACTATTTAAGCAAGAAGACTTTATCTGTAACTGAAAAGAAAAAATGAGTAAAAACTCATTTTGGTCACCGGAAAATTTGAGAGATAGAATTTAGTTATTGAGAAAAATAAAATTATTTTTTGGTTTATAAGAAAAATAAAATTATTTTTTAGTTTATAAGAAAAATAAATCAAACTAAATTAGTCTTTATGTGAATCACAATTAAAAAATTGAGTTTTTTTTTGCTAACTTGTCCGATGACTCACGTGTAATTTATGTAAATCGAGGACACTTAGGTCATCGGAAATAATTAAAAATAAACAATTAAATTTTTGACATATAGAGGTGAAAATAAGTTAGGTCGTTCGTCAAGTATAAAGATCTCTTTGTGGCTAGATATGACATATTTAATAAAACTAGGCTTAGACTTTTTTAAAGCCTATTAATTTAAATATATCAAAATCAGACTTATAAAAAAAAACTTGTTAAGTCTATATATATATATTTATATATTTATTAATATTGTTATTTTTTTATTTAATAATATTAGTATTTGTTATTAAAAAAAACCTATTACGTCTAATTGATCGGTCTAGAGATGACAATGTCTTTTCTTTATTATTAATTTTGTTTTATTTATAATTTTTTGAAATTTTTAAAGAGTTTTTTAATTATGGATTCATATTATTTTTTTAGAAGGTTGTTGCAGAATTGCTAATTATAATTTTATTATTTTATTAATTTTCCTTGTATATAAAGGTCTAGTTTAGTCTATTTGAAAAAAATATATAAAATATACTATTTAAATATTTTAATGTGAATAATACATTTAAATAGGCTTTCAGGCCAGACCAGACCGAGAAAAAACTTATGATAAATGTCAGATTCAAACCTAAAAAATTATTTATAGGTCAGATTCAAATCTTTCAAAGCTTGATCTACTCTGACCTATTATCACCCCTACTGAGAGTGACTCTAAACTTGTTTATTTAATCATTGTCAGTGACATAATTGTTTATTTTTAATTATTGTTAAAGATTTAATTATATTTTTTTATAAAAATTATATGTGGGATAATCAAGTTGATGAATTATCTGACAAGTCACACAAAAAAACCCAATTTTTTAATGGTGGTTCACATAATAACTAATTTGGTCTAATTTATTTTTTAAAAGACCAAAAAATACTTTTATTTTATTTTTCAATGAATAAACTTGATCTCTCAAAATTTATCCGAGACCAAACTAAACCTTTAATCAAAAAAAAAATTTGTCTTTTAAATTTATTATATATATATATATTATAAAAGTTAATTACGATGATATATGTTAATTATGATAATATTTATTATAGTTTTTTATTTATTTAAAAAAAGAGAGAACTTTATGATATAATTAATTAAAATAAAGTTTGTTTCCAAAACATAACTTAATAAAATTTCTACATTTATTTGATAAAAATTAATTTATATCCATCGAGAATGTAATTATTTTACATATACACCTAATCAATTCATACTGTGATACTACTTAACCGTATTGATTTTTAAAATATTTATACAAATATCTATTTAGTAATATGCATTTGAAAACACCCATAATTTTAACATTGGTAATGTATTATCTTTTTTAAATGCTTAATATTTTTCATGTATTAATTACAATAACTGAATTAATATTTATTTAATTTTAAATAAACAAAAAAAAAAAGTTAGCGATCAAGTATGAGTTGTTTATATGCGATAATGCGACCAATGACCAGCATGAAAGTAAAATATTGGTTTAATATGTGGTAAATAAGACTTAAAAATATAAGTAAAACAACTCATATAATTAGTGTTTGTTTAAGGTAATTAGAATGTAATTTTGACTTTATATACTTAAAAATGATTTTTATGGGAATGTATTTAAAAAAAATTAAAAACTGTTATTGATTAATAAAAGTAAAAGTAATTTTGAATAAAAAACTATGTTATTAAAAAACTGCCCTCACGCAGGATCGAACTACGGACCTTCAGTTTACAAGACTGACGCTCTACCACTGAGCTATAAGGGCTTGTTGATATTAGTAAGCTAACGTATCGCTATCTATAACATTAATTTGGCATCCTGAATATAAAATATAGAATCATTCAACTTTCGTCGAGTATGTGAAAGTTGGTATAGTTTTGATTTCCGAATACGTTGATTCATAAGAAACAATAGCAATTCCCGCAAAAAATAAACTGTAATATCATAAGTTTAATTATTATGGTGTAAAAGGTTTGATTAGAATGTAAGCATATCATAACCATTAAAGATTTATAGTAATTAAAATATTGTAATTGATTAACGGTGTAAATTTTTATACTATTAGCATATATAAATTAAATTCTAATAATATTTTTATAAAAATATATAAGTAGAAGAATGTGTGTAGAAACTAAGATGAAAACTGAAGAGAGGAAAAAATAATTAAATAAATAAAAACGGTTTATCAATACAATATTTGACATTAATTGTGATGTCCAAATATCTTTTGCCATAATATTTAACAAATTAAATGTGAGTTTCACTAAAAAGATAACTTGGTTTGTCGGCTTATAGCTAACAATGGATAGCAAATAAACAAATCAATTGAAATGAAAATATTTGAGAAAATTAAAGATTGAATTGGTGAATATTTTTTTATAAAACATTATATTTGTATTTAAAATTTATTTTAATTTATTATTTTTAAAAATAGATTACTAATCTTATCCCTGTTTATCATATCATCATATAAATGATACAATGTATTTATATGATTTTTATATATAATATTATTTTAATGGTCCATTTTTTATTTAATTAAAGAAGGATACATGATAAATTTAATTAAAATAGTAAGGGTAAAAGTATGGAATATAATTTTTTTATATAAAATAAGAAATAAAAATGTAAAAGTGTATAAAAATGTTACATATCTTTTATAAACTAGTGAGATTAACTCATTTACAAAACTATACCCATTGAAGTATATTGCATATTAATATCTTTAAGTAAATAAGTTTGTTGGATATATCTTTAAATAAACTAACATGTCAATGCAATTAAATTTTATTTTGAGATTTTACATAACATTTTAAAGAATTTGACTTACATTCTAAAATGTCTAGAGTCTAATGAAGAATTGCCTGTAAGCCTCTGCCGGTCGATACGCACGTAGTAGTCACTTTCTCTTGTAGGAACATCACAAAAGTAAATTTATGAAACATTTAAACCATTGATCAATTTACACAACCACCAAGGAATAGAAAGAAAGGTGAAGATTTATCCTTCAACCTTCAGAATTTGTTTGTTTTCCAATTCCAGTACTCCAAAATCATATCATGTACAAGCATGACTGTAAATTAAGGCACACATTGTATGTAACAATCTAAGGATCAGGTTCACCAGCAATGGCGTCGTCACTAGAGGCACAGTCGTCTTCACTCGGCTCCTCGTCGCTAGAAATTTCTTCCTGAGTAGCTCCAATATCTTCTGGCTTCGCATATTTCTCACAGTATTCTGTTCATTGTCTCTCCCAAATTAATATATAGATAAAAATAGGTTCATAGAATATAACAACATTTTGATACATGTGAAAGTTTCTCCTTTCAGTCTTTAATTAATGTCTCACTTGATGCAGGGTCTTATATTTATACTTCCTCAGCATAAATATATACTAAACTATACTAGTAACATTTAGATTTCTGTGACCATAATTTACACAATACATAAATACATGTTAATATGTGTAACCATTAAATTTTAATCATGCAAAAGGGAACAATGACACTGGTATATCAATGTCAAATACCAACTTAGAAGCTATAAATTTTAATGAATGACAAAAACATGGCCAATTAAATTGTGTTGTTGGTAACTTCCATGCATTGCTTCTAAAGCTCAGGATGTCTTCCAATTAGGTAACGGTAAATCTCCGAGATTTTATTTTTGTCAGATGTTGACCATGCTTGCTTACAAATAATAAGATGTTCATCAACTATGTAAACTCTCTGTTGTGGATCTATGATTCCTATGAAGCACTAGCTGAGTAGAGGAAATTATATGGCAGTGAATTGGAATTGACTTGCTTTGATTAGAAACTCAAAACCTTTTGGACGAGTGATCAAACAAAACTAAAACAGGATTATAAAGAAAAACTTTCATTAAAGAGAAAATCAGGTTAGAGTCCATTCTAGAAAAAATGGTAGAACCTCGTCTTAGGCTGTTTGGGCAAGTATGAAGAAGACCAATAAAAGCAACATTGCAGAGAGTAGACTAGGTGCATGTTTCGTTTAGCTGTGGGATTGACAAAATCACAATAAGCCACTATGATTTTACAAAAGCTACAGAGTGTAGCTTCTGCAAACTAAGTAGGAAAAAGATTGATTGTTTTTTCTTCAATATCCGTGATAGGTTTTTGAAAAATTAATTAAGTGTTTACGTCATGAAATTAAAAAATCTAAATTTCCATTAGCAACCTAAAAAGAAAATCACAGGATAAGAGTGTGGATGCTGCTAACATGTGTGTTGGCAAGTGCGGACATAACTGACACCTATTATCGATGGTGTGTTCTGGTGTCCGAAACCAATACCTTGATTACATTCAATTGATTCATGTTAGCAGCGTCAACATGCTAGTGTGAGTGTCTTGTTCTGTGTCAGAATCCATGCTTCACGGGACATAACACATTCAAATTCTATTGGTTTTTGGAGTGGTTCCAGCAGGGAAACATTCATTAAAAAAAGTGAATCTTCATCTAACATTCCTTTTTGTGTATTATTCATGAGGTTTTGGGTGGGAGTAGATGCATTTGATATGGAACATAAATCATTTCGAACAATCTTGAGCCTTCAAATCTTTTTAATTACCATTGATGATATCTAACTCAAATTGAAATTAGATGAAAAATGACTACTTATGGTCAATAATACTGAAGAAAATTTCATAACTTTAACATAGATAACCAAAACATAAAACAGGCATTACAGTTTTATACTGTAGAAACTTAACAAGGATTACTACCTTTAACTTTTTGTTCATACGCAGCACGATCTCGCATCATCAAGGCAGCAGCATCACCATTCAAAGGATCTGATGCATTGGGGTAGATAAGAAGTTGAGGAAGAAACACATCGAACACATTAACAAGATCTGAATGAAAATAAGGAAAAATGTAAGGTAGCAACACAAACAATCAAACAAGGTTGAATCAAATGCATAACAAGCGCATTTTTAGTAATATTCTTTACCACTAATATATGTTGTAAGGTTTAGGTTTTTAATAATGCTTACCAAACATGGGACTCCAAGTCTGGTTAATAACATCTAAGCAAACCGAACCAGACCTGAATATCAGAGAAAAACATTTTGATGAGTTGTTGAGTATCGCAATTTGTTTGAGCAACAGCAAATAAAGGTTCCATGGAGAACAATGGTGTTGCTTAAATATGATAAAAAAAAAAAAAACAATGAAGCTTTGGTTGCTATGAACATTACAACTCACATTTCATCAACATTAGGATGGTAAATTTTGTTGACAAAACCAATAGAAGGAGATTTATAAGGATAAGCATCAGGTAGCTCCACTCTTATCTTCCATACACCTTCTTGATAAGGACCTACAACGAATCCCAACAAAAGTGAGTGAAAAAATAGAATAAAAATCAACTTCAAGGATTTGAAATAAAAAAATTGGGGAAGTGGAAATTATTATTAATTGAAGTGGTACTAATGACCATTTTACATCCGTTCTAAGGGATTTGAACTCCATCCCTAGAGGTTACAAGGTCATACTTTTACCACTGAGTTGACATCTGATGAACCAATTCCACCTTTAAAATTAACTAGTCATAGATCCTAATGCAATTCAACCTCATTGAGGCAAATGAGTAAACAGTTAACAACAATTACAAGACCAGCATAATCCATAGGTCACCACTCAGCAGCACATTGAATTCAAACTCAAACATATATAATCTATATTATTAAAGGAACCATTTCAATTTTTAATTGGCATAGAGAAAAATAAATTTGAACTGAAGAAAACAACACCACATCAATCTTTCAATGATGAGACAAAAAGTAAAAAAAAAAATATATATATATATATAAGAAAAATTACTGTCTTTAGGTCCATGGAATTCCACAAAGAACTCTTGCATGCTATCATTGATCATCTCAACTTTATAATCAGTCATCATCCTGATTCACATAAATCAAACACAACCCAATTAGAAAAAGATTATAAATTTAAACAGTAAACTATGTTTGAAATCAGAAAGAAAAAAAAAGATAGAGATTAGAGACAGCTTCATCAAGTCCATGTCTCGGCGTTTGCTTGGGGAAGACATTGTCTCTCTCTCTCTCTCTCTCTCTACTTCTCTCTCTCTCTCTCTCTCTCTCTCTCTCTTATGTTTTTGTTTGAGCAATGTTTACAAGTGAGAGTGAGATGCTACTTCTTAGTCCACAAACATCAAAGAAATGAGAAAAACATTACGACCAAATGAGAAACACAAGGAAGTTTTTGTGACCAAAGGTTAATTTTCTTACGTGGAATGTGATTGGACCAATTCAGAAAGTTTTCACTTTCGGTGATAAATATATTCGTTAAATTTTTTAACATATTATTATCTTTTAACATTGGAAAGAGAGTTTTCATAAAAAATTCAGAGAAACAGAGAATATGTAGAGTTTTCATTAAAAAAAAAAAAACAGAAAGAGAATATATCTTTTTATTGAAAGAAATAAATTTTTTGTTGGATCATTTTTCTATAAAAATTACTAAGATTTTAATGATTCAGACGATGATTTATTAATTTGACATATCAGATTTTGATAATTGATATACATATTTTTTTATTAAGATTTAAATATTATCTTATTAGTATATAGCAATAATATATTTTCAAAAATTATTATTAAAATTTTAAATCACTTTTAAATATACATCTACGTAAAACACCTAGAGGTATAGCGTAGCTTAACTTCTACCTTGAAAGAAGAGTAAAGTAACCACAAATTTTCAGAGGTATCTCATGTGACTGTGTTTAGCTTTCCCTTTAATTTGGCCATTAATTGATTACACTTTGTTATGTGCATGAAATCATGAGTCTCGATCATCCTCTTGAGACTTGATCATTCTATTTTCATGTGCATAAATTCATAGTTATTTTAATCTATCTTTTATACAAATCAATGACCTATTCTTTTTTGATAAAATAATGACTAAAAGTCTATATCATATAATTTTTCATTTACGTAGATAAATAATTACTATTTCACTAAATATACAAGTTTGTATTTTTATTTCTAATATCATTTCACACTGCATTACATCATGTTAATTAAAATCATGTAAATTGATGACTTTTTTATTCAATATAAAAGTTTATACCGTGTAATTAACTTTTTATTGTTTTCACACATCAAATTTTTAAAAATTACACAAAATATAACTGTTTCTCGCACTAAAAAATTATATATTAACATTCCATCATTTTCTTTTCTCATCATATCACATTTTTTAAACTACCCAAATTAATTATCATTATTTCAATACAAAATTTATATTGTCATTCTTGTAATGTCTTTTATATCCACATGCGACTTCGTTTTCAATGAGGATAAATGATAAAATTTTATCATGCATAATT
>JBBPBR010000003.1:3603750-3635545 GCA_037974775.1 Cicer pinnatifidum | reverse complement strand
AATAAATAAATAAAAGTTTATATAAATAAAACAATTGTGTGAAAAAGAAAAAGTGACGTATCATTTTGTATTAACAAAATATATAGTTTCCAAATATAAGTTGATCAATATCTAAGATCCATACAATGTACAACTAATACTAATATGGATACTCTTAGAGTGAAAGTAGCAATAAAATCACAAGAAATTTTGAAATTACGTCTTAATTCAAAATTTTAAATACATATAATATTTATCATGTTCACAATTAATATAAAATTTAATCATTAGCACTTGAATTTAATATTCTACATCTTATACTTACATCACTATTAGTATCAATGGGACTCACCTCCCAACTACACTAAAATCCATTTTTTGCTTTCCATCAAGTCAAATTATGTCAAACCATAACTCTAATATCCAAATGCTTCAGGATCCACAAAGATATTTTGATACCATATCTCAACAAAAACCTTAAGACATTAAGTATATTGATTACCACTCTTATATATATAATATTTTCTCATTTATAGTTGATGTGAGACTAATCACTCAGACTTGAATTTCAACAATTTCCCCTTTAAGTGTGAGTCACTTACGTCACTAGACTTGATCTACATCAGAATCTCACTCTCGCCCCCCACTACGCCGAACCATAGCTATGATACTCGGGAGAGCGCTTGAGCAACAACGAACCAAATGCTCGAAGACCACAAGAGACTTTGACACCATATGTCAATTTAAAACTTTAAGACAGTGGATATACGAGTTACATATCTTGTATATCCAACATTTACCATGTTCATAATCAATGTACAACTTAATAACTCATACTTGAAGCCAACACATACATGAGTGATACATATTATTTGTTTTAAAAAAAATATTTAAAAGTATCTAATTTATTAATTTAAAGATTCATTTGATTCAACAAAAAGAAGGGACGTGAATGAAAGGAAGATGAGTGAAATAGTTTTTAAATATTGTATTTAGTTCGACAATGGAAGATATGAAATTTTAATAGAAGAAAAATGCAAATTAGCATTTTTCATCATTGTCATTTTTAAGATCACATATATGCAAAAAAATAATTTCGATCACATTAAATTAATTAACGGATAATCAACTACATAAATCCAAATATTAAATAAGTATTTTTTTTTCCTCTAAATCTTCTAAGTTCCAATGTTTGGCGGGGAGTCAAAATTGACTTAAAAGATGTTTTGCTATGTTGTTTTCCCCTTCCTTCTCATCTATTTCATTTCCCTCTAATCAAATACACCCTAAATGATTCTCATATATAGGATAGTCAAGGTTCAATGACAAGAATTTGATCTTATTATTTTAGAGATATAGTTCAAATTCCCTCAAAAGACAGCTGTAAAATGATAAATATTGTCACTTTAATCGATAATAGTTTTTCTCTTTCTCAATTTTAAAAAATTTCAGTAGTCACAGTTAAAATTTTGTTTCACTTTCTCATTAAAAATATAAAATAACATAAATTCTGTCTCCCTTAAAGTAATGCTCACAAACTTTGATAATTTGTATGACACCCAATTTATGTTTTGACTCGACTAGTCAACTCCATTATAGCCACCACCACCAACAATTGGAAATTTTGAAGACTGACAATTCTACAGATTCATTGCAGATCTTGTTCCTATCCGACCTCCACCAATTCTACCAAATGAAATTAATAGTTTATCTTTGGTAGTGTTTTTGTTCGTGTTAATGGGAATTCTCATTTGTATGAGATATTTTTTTTGGTAGTTTAGTTTCAAAATGCATTTCAAGTGTTTGAAGAAATGTAACATAAGAACATGTGGAATGATATAGAGCGTGAAGATCCATTGATACTGGTCTCAAATTTTTCTCCACCTATCATCTAGTTTTCGAAAAATGTGATTTTTGTTGGCAATTCCGAGATTAGATATAGTTAAAATGAACACGGAAGATATATATTAGAAAATAGTTATTTTCAGACAGCATTACAGACGAATTTGGGACGTAAATTAGATAACATTCACACGAAATTCAAACGAAATAACAATTTCGGACAACATTCAAACGTACCGTTTAAAAAATCTGCGTCGCAAATTAATACGTTACTCCCAATTCCGCCCTAAATATGTTTTCGACACTTTTCATACAAACTTTAAAATCTAAATTTGTGTGATATATGGTAATCTTTGAACGTATTTCGGACATAATCCGATAAAACTTTCCTATGCTTTTTTAGACGGATTTTTTTGAGCTTGTTAATTTTCCATAACTCAAATAATGATTTTTGTTTTAAAATTTATTTACACAAATAAATAGAGTAACCAAATATTTTTTTTTTTCAAAAACAAAACAATACAAACTAGATTCATAGAAGTGCTCAGCGTTCTAGCACAAAGTATAACAAACTAATATGATCTTAGTTTTATTGGTAAGCAAAATAACACAAATTAGTGTGATACTTTCATCATTTAAAAATACAATACACCAACTAGAGTCATCAAAGTGCTCTTAAATGTGTATATATATATATACTAAAGTCATTTAAAGACTCTCATAGATCTAGAACAAATTTATCAATCAAATCCAAAATTATCATCATTGTTTCTATTAGAGGTTTCACCAATTTCATTTGGTTCATCTTGCATAGATGTCCCATAAGCAAAGTTTGGAGGCAATGGCATATTCAACTTTCCAAATAAAGCAACAAGCTTGCTTCAAAAAGATATACTTGCAATAATTTATTGCTCCAGAATGAAATTTCACAAATTCTTTTGCAAGATAGAAAGGGTAGTTGAAAAAAAAAAAACAAGTAAGCCTCACTTTAATAAATATTTTATCATATAACAACATAGAAATATAAATATAATCTAACTTGTTTCATGAGAAATTTTTGTCAATCAGGCTAAAGAAGGTCATTGATATTTGGTATACATGACAAACTAAAGTAATAAAACTTTTCGAAACCAACTTAAAAGATCAAATAATAATAAAATTATTGATCGACATTATAGCACTAATGTATGCACATAAAAAGTATTATGATAAATTTAAGGGTAAATCTTGCACTTTTGTGCCTTGAGTTATTTTTAGGTTTCATTTGAGTCATTTGAATTTTGTTCATTTCATTTTGTTCCCTTAAGTTAAAATCTTTACACTTTGGTCCCTCAAGTTATTTTCATTCAATTTTAGTTTTTTAAGTTACAAACATTAAACACTTTGGTCGCTTATATTAAAAATATTATACGCTTAGATCATTTCTAATAGTGTCTAACATTGTAATTTAAGGAATCAAAATGTCTAATTTTTGTAATTTAAGAGACTAAAATGTTTGACGTTTAAAATTTAATGAACGAAAACAAGATACCAATAACTTAAGGGACCAAAATATCTATCGATTATAATTTAAGTGAAAAAAATGAACTAAATAAAACTTAAAGACACTAGAGTGAGTGTTTTTGATTTTATTTTCGTTATGGTTTCACACCATAAAAAAAAGAAGAAGTACAAAATGATGAACGTTGATCATTCTCTCTCATTGTTAACAACTAAGCAGATTCAAACGGTGCAAAAAAAAATTATTCCGTCATTCTCTGCTTCGTTATCCTTAACCCGTTACCATTGTATTTTATTTAAGGGTTCGATCAAAATATCAAAGGTTATAGTGACTGGACGGAGTATTCAATTTTTTGTTTTTAGTTTACTTTTTATTAAAAAAGAAAATTAAATATATTTTTATAAAAAAAAATAAATACAATTTGTATGAATTCCGCCTCAAATTTTTAGATGCATTTCAGACAATTTTTTTAGCAGTGACTTCTCAATCCTACTTTCTTATGGACCTTATAAGAAACAAGAAAGAGTGTTTGTTAGGATATGGATTGATCTGATTTCAATATGTCTATTTGATTTTCAATCAATCTATGTAATGTAACATTTGATAAGTGAAATTGGTGTCTCACTGTAAAATAAAATAATGATAAGTCATGCACAATTGAAGGATAAGTATAGGATAAGTATGATACTTTTGGTGTTGGATTGAAACATATTGAAAAGACCATACATAGCTTCTCAATACGGTAGCGGAGAATGAATGGAATGTATATTAATTTTAATTATTCGTTAAAAGATGATTCAATTAAAAATACTTTAAATTTGTATATGATTTTATACTTTTGTCTTAAATGTTGTGAAATATGCAAAAGTGTATTGAAATTGTAAAAATTTGAAAGAAGTATGTATATTATAAAAATATTTACATAATATTAATTTTTTGTTGTCGACAACCGTGGTTGTAAACTTTTAACTTTTCTTTGATTTTGAACATCAACACTTAAACATCAAGACAACAGTTTGGTTCTCTATATGTGGAGTTGTATGAGTCCACTTGAAGCTCCACCAATGTTTCCCCCCAGGAGCAAGCTGACTCACAACTCCGCAACAAAAGAAGTGCACCTACCCAGGTGCATGGAGAAACCAGTGAGCCAACGACCATCCTTCCTCCAATCAAACCCCCATATCCCACATCCTTTAGAAAAAGAATGTTTCTGACTATGATTCGAGAGTCGCACTTTACTTTGTCTTCATTATTATTAGTTGATACCATAAATAGGTATTTTCTAAAAGATGTAGTCTTCTACGGAACGGATCTTTGTCGGGACTAAAAGGTGCAAAGTTCCACAATTTGTTTTTGTAATCAATTACAAATTAAAATTTAATGAAAATATACTATATCATTTGATTTAAATTTTAATCATCTATTTTGAGTTTCGTTTAAGATATAAAAATTAAATCAATAATTTAATAAACTAAAAAATGTAATTAAAAATAATTAAATTGATTTTATTTTTGGGTGTTTTTGTTCAAATAAAATTTAATCAAATAAACTAAAATTCTATTAATTTAGTATAATTTCACACTAATTTATAAAATTAATGAATAACATCTCAACAAAACTATTATATTTTCGCTATACCATTGTTATCTTAAAAAAAAAGTTGTATTTAAATATTTCTTTAAAAGATATAATTAAAGTGATTTTTAATCATTTACATATTATTATAGTTTTTGTATTTGTCATAAAAAAAAATTTATGCAATTGTTTTAATTGTTTTAATGTAATAAAAATTTAGTGTTTTACCTCAAAAAAATTATTTTTTAATGAACATCTTAATTTTTTAAATATTATTTTATTTAAAGTGAACAAAATCAACATATTCCTTATCAGATTAGTTTGAATTTTGTAAGAAAAATTATTTACTATGTCGTTGTCTTTGCAATGTTTGCGTCAATTTAATTTACAAATTTACAACTTATAATTTTATTATATGATAAAATATTATATTTTCTAAAATAAAAAGTATTATATTTAATATATTAATTAAAATTTCAAATATCTGACATCCCAATCTTTATGTTTAAATTCCGCCACTTGTCCTCTATATTTTTTTTATTCCTTTTATTCAAAAATCCACATGTCGTACGACCACTACCTTTTTACGAAGCTCCATCTGTATTAATTGTAACTCAATTGTCAGGGAGACATCCAACCAATTTGCACCACTCGTTGGACTCGATCTTCCATATGAACATATTTTCTCTCTAGCACTCACATAAGCAATAACATAATTCTTCTGTATAAAAAGCACATAGTCCTTGATAATCTCCCATGATCGAAAAGGTACAATGAACTTAGGATCATGAACTTCCTTACTACACCAATTCCAATTCCAAAGGAAATCATAACTTTTAGCCCATATAACAACTCAATTGTCTGGAAAACTACTATCAACCGAAGTGAAAAGTTCAGTTTCCAACCATTGCTGGAGATTGTCATTAAAGGAGCTTCTTGTAGGAGGTTTTACAAAATGAATCCAAATGGACATTGCTAATAAGCAATCTCAGAATTATGGATTCTTACGCAACGTCACAATGATGGCAATTAGGACTACCAAGCAGCATCTTTTACTTCCACGAGTTTGTACTTCCAAACTATATTCGACAAGTTCTTAATTTGGAGCTATCAGGTTTGTCTGAATTTACAAAATTCAAATCCAAATGTCACCCATGTGAAAATCGGCATTGGAAAAAAGCTATGAACTATTATTAGTTTTCGAACAGACACACCGTATCATTCATGTCATTACATTATGTTCAATGCTTACATGCAAAACCACGTTAGTTCAATATAATAACGTGGTTATTATAAGTAGTGTGCAATCATTCTTTCACAAATGTCTAAGCCCAAAACAAGTGAAGAACGAAAACTCATTATGTTTTGCAATAGCACTTCTCTAATTAAATCTATACAAAGGCATCATGATATAACTTTAACATTTCAATTCAAAAACTATACAATGTGAACATTCTACTCTCCGTAATTCATGAAACCAACACAAGGAACTCTGCATGAAAAATGGAATAAACCCCAATGAAATGCAGAAAACCAAACAATCAAAATGCCGCCATATGCTCAGCTTGCCAGACTAGTATGATTTTGTAACCTTTCTTCTCGAAAACAACTATCACGCAGTATATTTGAACTCTGATTTTGATACCAAAGATACGTACTATTCAATGGGGAGGGCTGAAGACCATAGCCTGCACCAAAGAAAGACGGAACTAATAATTATCTATTCATTCATAATGATATCTTTACAAATATTTAAAGAGGAGGTGGAAATTTGGAAATGAGTGGGGCAAACCTGATCACAAACAGGACAAGTTTCACTTCTTTCCATCCATTCCAGAATGCAAGCAAGGTGAAAATGATGGTCACATTTTGTGGCGAGTTTTGGATTCTCAGCATCATAATCTGCTTAGATATAAAGTTATCCATCTGTCAACAACCCTCGATTTCAACCAAAGACATGATAAATTTCACGTGATAAATGGCTAAATAGTTAGTTTTAGAAATTAAATGAAGAAGTTGCAGTCACATCACCTTCTAAACATATTGGGCACGTATCTTCCTCTTCTTCTAAATTTATAGGTTCTCCCAACTTTGAAAGTTCAATATCAGAATCCTTTGCTGAGTCTAGTTCTAAATCAGTCTGAATTTTGCAGTCAGATTCCTTCAATTCTTCCGACTTAGGTGAGGTTCCGTGATCGTCTCCGGATGGTTCTTGAACTGAGTTAGAATCTGAAGAAAGCAAGGATGTATTGTTCTTGTCGCAACAAATTTCTTGAGCAACAGGTGTAGTCTGAGTGGCACCAAACGTCACATTGAAAGGAATAGGAGCAGCAGGTGGTCTATAAGTATCGGGACTTGAAGTATCTAGATTAGTATCAACCAAGAGCCTTCCAGAGAAAGCAGAGGGAACACCCTGGTGAGAGGACAATGGAACATGCTCCTCTGATGCTCTTGGGTACTGTTGAGAGAATGTGTCAGATAAGATAATAGATTACACAACTATCAGAAAATAAATAGAAAAGTAGTCATAAACTCATAGTTACAAGTAGATAAAAATCAATCCTGAGTGTGACATCAATTTATTTATTTATTTCATTCATAAAATTTTAGGTGAGTTGATCTCCGAAAGCTCGCCAAGGTCAGAACAAGCCTCACGAGTAACAGCTAATAGAGCACTCAAAATATACGTACAAATTACTCATCACTTAGGTCCTCACATCGATGGCGGATTCAAACTCACCAATGGTTGAAATGTATCCTTATAAGAGTAATTATGTTGAAGTTAGTTGGTGACTTGACTACAGTTAATTTTCTTTTTGAAAAATCTTAACTATGGTTAGTTAGTGGTGATTAATAATGCGTTTTCCTGACCTACCAACTAGAGTTAGTTGTCAGTCATTTCCTCTCTTATTGTACATATAACTGATTGGTAGAAGAAATCATTCATTTCCATTATAGTAAATATCACTGGATAGTCAATTCGAAGTTTCTAGAATTGTAAACCATAAACTCAACCATTTCTCTTAAGATTAGTTTCTCTCCTCGCACCAACAAACTTTCATTGAGTATATTTAAAACCTTCCCTAAGTAGAAGGCTCTGGAAATTGTGACATTTATCTTGTATAATCAGACTTTTATACACGCAAAATTAATAATAGAATTTTCTATTTTTTTTAGAAATGGAGAGGCTCTCTGGTTCTAATGAAAGTGATGCTTACAAGGGCTGCAGCATTAAGAATATATATATAAACAAAGGAAAATTACAAAATGAAAGCATGGAATTCAAATAACAAAAGGAAAATGTTACTTACATAATAGTAAGCAGGTTGAGCGCTCAATACAGTCTCCTTGGAAGCACAACAGCAACAACCTCCCATCGTCTCTTATCTCCAGCATCCAAAAATAACTATTGGCATTGGACGCATCTTTTCACCTTCATCAAATCAACATATAACTGCACTATCTTTGTAATTACTTTGAACAGTTAATTAATTAATATAAAAACAAGTAAACCATCAAATAGATCTATGTAGAGCACTCTCAAATATTATGAATATTTCAAAAAGGTTTCGACACTGTCAAATTTTACTCATATGGTAAAAGTATGTAAGAGACTAAATTGATAAAAAGTGATTAAATTTGTTTACATATAAAGTGCATGACAGTTTAGTTAGTGACTAATTTGGTGGATTAGTCTTAATAAAGCACTACTAGTATTTTACATCTAAGCTAGTAAGCTACACACGCGAGAGTGAACTAAATAATTCTAAATCCTTTTAACTACCATAATTATAACATTTAATCTTCTTTTAGGCGATATTTTTTTTTTTAATTTGATTTTTTGTTTGTAAAATATTAAAATGATTAATGAAAAATAAGACAAATATCAGCCGAAAGGATATCACAAAAATCAATTCACCAAAAAAATAAAGAAAAAATATCACAAAATCACGATCGTGCATGCGTAAAAATTACTCCGCTCCTACCAGAAAAGAGTAATAATAACTGAATCCAATTAATGAAGACTAGTTACCAATTTGAGTTTCAATCCTATAACTACTACGACAGCGGGAAATACGAGCAAAACAATCAAAATAATAAGCTATGATTTGAAACTGAAAAACTGCGATTAACAAATAATCATAACGCGTAAATCTTAACGGAATTCGAGCTGCAAGAAATTAGATACGAAACTAGCTAGTAAAAGAAGAAAAGAAAAGGAGACATACAATTGAATAGTTGAGCTGCAAATTAAGTAATAAAACGAAGATATGATGAAGTAACTGATAAGTACGAAATCGCGATGGAGATTTGTACCTTGAGATTGAGGATTGAAACTGAAATTGAGCAAAGGGAGAAGAAGAGGAGGAAGTGTGTGCGAAGGAGTTGCTTTCGTGGTTGTGTGGGAGTGCAGTGCGGGTTTACGTGTACGGAGATTGGCACAGAAATATTGAAGATTCTTCCACTAACTCATTCATTCACTTTCATCATTCTTCGTCACATCTCCACCGTTCATTTTCTCTTGTGGACCCGCTCTTCAGTCGGTCAGTAAAAGTACAAAAGGCCCAACTCAACTACGAACAATTCTTGCAGTTGTTAGACACTAGAATTTATACACTATTTAAACAAAAAAAAAAAAAAATATATATATATATATATATATAATTTATTTATTTATTTTTAAATTACACAATTAATTTTTTAATTTTTTTTATTTTTTTTATTTATGTCCAAATAAGGTGTCTAAATTTTTGTAACTTTACAAGAATTATTCCTCAATTATATTTCCTAAAGTGTGAAATGGATTATGAATTTGTATAAGATACCCACCTATTTTTGTTATCCGATTAATATTGAATGATATAAATTTTAAAGTATATATTTTTTTAAATAAAAAAATTTAATTTTTAAATTTAGATGATATGATTTGATCTAACGATTAAGGTGTATGTGTAGTTATAAAGTTGTAATTGTATATAATTCAAATTATTTGATTATGTTAAAACATAAATTAATTTCAAATTAATTAATTTTATAAAATTAATTCTTATTAAAAATGGGTTGAATGCTATATAATTTGTGTTTGAACAAAGTAAATTGTACAAAAAATTTAAGGCCGTAAATAAACATTAAATGGAAAAGTTTCATATTTTAGTTTTAAATTATAATCAATTTTAAAAATAAAATCAAGTATACTCTTAAACATGTCAAAATTAGTCATGAGCCTCTAGAATTAATTTTATTTTTGCTAACTTTCTATACTTGCAAAATATTTTTGACTTTGCTAATAAATTAATCTCTATTGAAAACTATAATTACCAACTACATTATTTTCATCTCAGACACAAGATTTTAGTTAAATGATTTGCATTTTGTTGAGAGTCATATGATGGAAAATATGATATAAAAATATATTTATAAATAGATGTACATATTTTTCAACTTATACACTCATTTTATAAAGATTGAGTCAAACTCAATTTAGATTCACTCTCACCAATATATAATACAAGTATAATTCAGATTTTTTTTTTTGTTGATTAAATAAATTCAGATTCTTTAAATAGTATATGCCGGATAAAATAAACAAACAGGGAATATTCTAAAATGCTATTTATTGGTTTTTTTTTTTTATTACAAAACTAGTACTTATTAGTATATATTACTAATGCGTTCCCATTGTTTTCCAATAGTTTATCTGTTTACGTACCTCGTTAATATTTTAAGTATTTTAAAGTGAAGTGATTTGTTCCCTCACGTTAGCAATTGTTCATTAAATTTTGAGAAACAGATAAAAAAACCCGCAGTGTGAGCAAGTATGTATATTTGGATGGTAAAATAAAAGTATGTATAGTTGGCTAACAATTTTTGTCAATAGCACGATCCTATAATCAGTAGTTGTGCAGTCCCTTCTCAACCACCATACCTCATTCGACATGTAATCGTGGCATTTTGCCAAACTCAGGCCCAGCCCCATGTACCACTCTATCCGATTAACACTATATACTAACCCAGTAGAAATTGCTATTCATAGAATGCCCTACTCGTTGGTTTTGAGTTTTGAAATTACTTTCATGGCAAATTTTAAAGTGGATAATTTTATAAGTTGGCATTTAAAAATTATTTAAAATTTTAATAATGATATGCATTGTTTTCTATAAAAAAAAAGTATAAATTTATCATTCTCTTGATTTTAAAAAATGAAAAAAATTTAATTGGTGTTTGTTCGATAAAAGAAAAATGAATATGTGTCTTATAATTGAATTTGATAGATCAACATTAGTTAAGTCATTATCTCAATCTAAAAAAGAATATATTAACTTTTACTTCTAAAAAATACAACTGATCATTATCAGAATTTTAGATGATTTTTAAAATTAATTTACGATAAATTATGTATTATATTGGTCATCGAATAACTCATAATGTTTCATATATTTTATTGTTATATACAGTAAATTATAATTTTTTTAACAATAGACGGGACATAATTTATACTATTTGATTTTAGTAAACTATTATAAATATATATTAAAAATAAATTAAAAAGTTGTTTATAATCATACTCTATCATAAAATATTTGAAAAATTGACTAGATTAGGTATAATTTTTTTATTTATATTTTATTCTAAAAATATATATTTTTGTTGGAATACATTCCCTAGGTCCAATGAAAACATAGCAAACTAGTTGTGTTTTTAAGTGGAGAAGAGCTCAAAGGTTTAAATTAAATTGTTCAAACTCTACATCACTTACGGTTTGTTGGATATGGTTTTGAATTTTGAATTTTTGATTTTAAATGTTAATTTTAAAATTAAATGGTGTCTTTGACGATATGATAATTATTTTTTACAATTGTCACTTTCAACCATTATTATTAATATTATTATAATTAAATTAATTATAATTTTATAATATTTAAATTATTTTAAAAAATAAAAATTTAATATCATTTTTATCTTTTATTTTTCAATTATTTGTATATGTCAATATTTTTCTCATATTTGATGAATTCATAATAAGATATAAGAAAAAAAAAATGATTTAATTTAAATAAAATTTAAAATTAAAATTTACAATTGAGAATTGAAATTCAAAATTCAAAATTAAAACTGATTTACTGATTTTAGTTTTTGAATTGCCTTCATTTTTTATTGTTTCCACCGATGTAAAATCTCTCTAATATGCTCACTTGTAATTAACTTGCTTCATATTATTTTTCATCAAGTGTCTTTTTTTTTTCGCTTGATTTTTTTCTTGAGACCAATCTAAGAGGGGGAGCAAATCTAGGCGACCAATAATTGAGATGAATCTCTTTTGTGTAATTTTCGGTCTTGTTCATCATTGCCTATATGCAACTTTTCTGAATTTTAGCAAAGGCAAGAGTCCACACAGCCTCCATTGTGGAAGTCGAAGGTGTTGGAATATGGAATTGAGATTCAAAAGCATATATGTTTGCCACATTAGTGAATTGAGATTTATCTTACAAGTAACAATACAATAGTTGCATAATGTTAACTAAATATGTCTAAACTTACAACTTGGAGTGACACAACACTATCTCCAATCCATTCAGGTGATCTAAGTGTATTTCATTTTTTCTTTAATCTTACAACTCTTAAGAACTCATACATTGATCTAGCTTATATATTAATATTTTATTCGCATTTATTTTTAACTTAAAAACATTAATTCAATTATTTTTAATTAATATTCAATAAATTTCTATTAATAGCAACTATTGTGTATACTCGAGATTGAATAGCCCACCTTCATCTTAAGAAAAAGGTGCATTCATTATCATGTCTCTCGTTATGAAATTATGTATAATAATAAATAATAACGTCGTATCAACCGTTATTAAGTCTAATAAAATATAGGTTAATTTAATCTAATTAAATTCACAAATATCGATATTATTATATTGAGCGTGTTGTTTTAAGTTTAAATTTATTAAGTTAATTACAATGGAGTTTATAATATCTTTTAAAATAAAAAAATCATTAATCTCATATGACGTGATAAAATAGATGTCAAACAATTAACTTTACATTTAGTACAAAATAAAAAGATTGAAGAATGGAGGTTGCATTGGATATATAAGGAGAATGACCCATACACCTAATGCCTTAAGGTTTTGGGTTGAGATGTGATGTCTAAGTCTCTTATGAATCCTTGTTTAGCTCATTCCGAATGTTGTGCTCCTCCGGACTCCCCAACAATGAATTCGTCCCCCAATGTGTAATTACTTAACTTCCAGAAGTCAAATGAGTTCGTCCGCCAACGTGTAATCACTTAACTTTCAGTTCTTTGTGAGTTCACTGTTGGAGTCGTGTCAAAGTGTCATCACCTAATACTTTTTTTTTTTACAATTTTTTTTACATAATTTTATTTAAGTTTTTATTAACGATACTTTATTTATTTATTTTTCCATCTTATTATTTCAAACAAAAATTAAACCGTAAATAAGGAATGAATTGATTTAGAGTGATGTGGCATAGTAGAACCTATTTAAATGAATCATGTTGAGTTCGCCATTCAAGCAAAAAAAGAATGAGTTGCTCCAAGATGACGTGACACAATAGACCCCATCTAATGAATTCATGTTGAGTTCACCGTTAAAGATGCTCTAACTCCTCTTCAAGAATGTTGCACGTGTGTCAGAGAGTCTTTGTACGAATTAATTTACTAGTGGTAATCCTTATTACACATGGATATAGATTATTGCAAAAAGTAGTTTTTGAAACAAGTATGAGATATAGCATTATTTTGCAAACACACCATAAAAGAGTCTTGTTATGCATAATTAATCGTTTGCTAATGAGTGTCTTTATTATGCGTATACATGGATTGATACATAAAATAGTTTTCATAACTTGCAAGACAAATTACTTTGCGCCGCAAGCACTACATAAAAAAGTTGGCTGTGTGACATAAAATCTGGTGCTTTATTAATTGGTTTTGCCATTGATCATCTTTATATTGCCCATACATAGATTGATGCAAAAAATAATATTGGATACTCATGCGACATAATAGAGCATTGCGCGGCAAAGACACCATGAAGAGCATAGTGTGTGATAGATGCTTGTACTGTATTAATTGATTTGCAATTAGGTATTCATGTACATGGCGATAAATATTCATCTTGATTTTCTAAATAAGAAAGGTTTGGACGGGCCTATAATTATAGGAAGGTTTTGGGCCGGCCCATAGTTGAAAGAGCATTGACGCGCGCACACACCGCCTTCTTCCTCCCGGTTATCACTTACTAGTAGCAGGCCGTGTATAGATATAATAAAATAATAATAACAATCAGAATCGCTCGCGCTCTCTCCAAATCGTTCATTCTTCGTTCACAATTCTTCATTGTTACTGTGTTCAGATAGAAATAAAATTAAAACTAAAAATCAAACACAAATATCATACACTAATCTAATTCATTCATCGGATTCATGGGACACGGTACATCGATCTTCATTTCATATTCCCAATCCAACTAATCATAACACAAAATAATAATAATAATGTTTTTTCAATTTCATATTCACAGGAGAAAAAAGACCCTTCAAAAAGTTCAAAGGCTCCTCCTCTAAATTCGTTAGTTCATAATCAATAATCGATCTCTATTTACTTCTTTATTCGATTTTCGCGTTACTTACACTATTTGCCACAGGAAGATCCCCGAAAAGGATTCGCCGATGATGACGATGCTTATGGCGGCGATGATGCATACGACGATGACGGTAATTTCAATTAACATTTCATTTCAATTTCAATTTCATTCGGAGGTTTAATCATTTGGTTAGGATTAGAACATTGCGTTTCTTTGTTTTTGAGAATTGAGGGGTTTTCGCATGTAACAGATGGAAAAACAAAGGATTTTAGCAAATTAGAGTTGAAACCGGATCACCCTAATCGTCCTCTTTGGGCATGTGACAATGGCCGCATATTCCTTGAGACATTTTCTCCTTTGTACAAACAAGCTTATGATTTTCTTATTGCCATCGCCGAGCCTGTTTGCAGGTAGAAATATTTTTTTTATGAAATAAATAATGTGCAGTGGAATGATATGTGAGATTATTAGAGTGTTGATTTAAATGTTTGATGATTTATAGGCCCGAGTCGATGCACGAATACAATCTTACTCCGCACTCGTTGTATGCTGCTGTTTCGGTTGGTCTAGAAACTGAAACAATTATAGCAGTTTTGAACAAGTTATCCAAAACCAAGCTTCCCAAAGAGATGATTAAATTTATACACGATTCTACTGCTAATTATGGGAAAGTGAAACTCGTTCTTAAGAAGAATCGTTACTTCGTGGAATCTCCATTTCCAGAGGTGTGTTAATGATGTTTTTAACTATCTCTGGGTCTTGTGTTGTCCTTACTCCTTACCAATCATTGCTGGTATAAATTCATGTGGTTGTCATGGCAAATTTTGCAGGTATTAAAGACACTGCTCAGGGATGATGGTATATCTCGAGCAAGGATCACTTCTGAGGTTAGTGATCACATCCTTTGTTTGTGGGGAATTATTTAACATGTTTGAGTAGCTTTGGTCAATCCCTTTTTTTTAAAATGTCTCTTTCTATGATCCATGGTGATGTGTATAGAATAATTAGTGTCCTCGGTGCATGATACTTGGATCTTCTTTGCTGCCTTGCTGGTTTGTTGCCCTACCTCTTTGTAATTACAATCCCAGTATTACCTTGTGATTGGATCTATGCGTGGCATGATTAGACTGGCCTCATTTTTTGCTGTCTGATTTTTATTTTGAATTGCTTGTGCATATATGTTACACATACCTATGAAATGTTACCCTTGTTATTTGGGTTAGGCCTAACTCAACCCTATAAAACCAAGGTGAGGGGTGCCTCCTCTTTATAAACTCTTTTGAGACCTATTTATTTTCAATTTGATAGTTGGTTTTTTTTTTTTTCTCCAAAACACCCCTCCATGCCTAGCACTATAGGGGCTTGGTTTGTGTATAATATGGTGGGTGACCCGATTGATAGGTTTGTTATCATCTTAAAATTTGGATTAGAAGCAACTCAATCTTACAAAACTGACTTATAAGGGTGAGTTAGACCCAATCCCAAAACATCAGAGTTACCGTGTCGTATCAAATTGGTTTCGCATAGGTTTCTTTCTTTATCACAAAAATTTATAGTATGGTTGTGATTTTCACTTGCTTATGCTACCATGAATATCGTAGTTAGTCTTGCAGTGTGCACTCTCTTGGTACTTCATCCATTATACAAGTGAGTTTAGATTTCCTATTGCTGTTTTTTTAGGGTACGCATGGAGATGGATTTACAATCACCAAAGCAGCCGGTGAAATTGAAGGCACTCATGATGAGTTGCTAAATGAAGCAGAAGTAGCAGCAGCTGCAGAAGAGAAAGAAGCTCATGCATTCGAAATTGATCCTTCTCAGGTAATCTAGGTTTGAGCTTTTAGAAAAAACTGCAGTATATTTTACTGCATTGCCCTTAATCTCTTTGTTTTTCATTTTGAGTCGTTATATTATTATAAAGTCATAGACCACAGAATTTAATCAATGATTCGTCATTCATCATGAAAAAGTGATGTTCGATTGGGTCATTCATGTCTCAGCAAAAGAAAATGGAATATATATATATATATATACTTTGTAATGATGCATTCTTCTCTGTGATGCAGCTCTAGTGTTATTCCATGTGCTTTTTAAATGCCAGATTGACAATTTTGATTATTTAGGTCGCTTCTAATATACATTCCTGTTTCATCTTTCTTCTATGACATATTACCAAAATGATAGAGTTCCTCTTTCCTTCTTAGGTAAACTTTTGGTCAATTCAGTGGTGCATGGAGTGTATTATAGAATTCACAAAATACTTGAATAATATAATTTCAAAACTCAAAACATTCCTTGAGTTTCACAACAAAAAGCTTCTAAGAAAAATAAATTTTATGTTTTGGGAAAATCCAACAAGAGTTTCAAAGAGTAGACCAGATTGCTATCAGAAATCACAATAGAATAGCTGGAACTTGGAATTTCTTTACATCAAACATCTCTATTTAATTTATCTGATTTGCTTACATTTACAGGTTGAAAATGTAAAACAACGTTGCTTGCCAAATGCTTTAAATTATCCCATGTTGGAGGAGTATGACTTCAGAAATGATACAGTAAGTTATGCTTTACATACTCGGGCTGCTAAATCTTTGAGGAGTATAACTATAAATTTACAGATGTTATCATCGTGCAAATTTACGGAGTTTGAACTATTTTTCCGTGACTCATTCAGCACTTTTTTATTGCTATAGGTGAACCCAGACCTCGAAATGGAACTAAAGCCTCAAGCACAACCACGACCATATCAAGAGAAGAGCCTTAGTAAAATGTTTGGAAATGGTAAGGCTGGTAGCTTTTGCAAGGGCACGTGTAACTAGCATTGCACTCTTGTTAAATTTGGAGAACCTGTCAATTTGTATTTTAAATTGATTAAATTTACTTCTTGTTTTCCATCTTCAATGTCATCATTGTTCCAAAATAAATATCCTCAAGTTTTTTGTTATAAATTTAGAACTTTATGTGTTAGTACTTTACGCTATGTCTAAAATATTATGTTAACGAGATTTGAATTTAGCATAACTTATCACTTGTATAGTGATGCTTTAAGCCTTTCTTTATGACTTCAGCAACAGTAATGTCTATACATGTAAATGCTCATTGAAACAAAAATTACTTGTTCTGAGTGCATTTGTATCATCTTCCCCCTCAGGTAGAGCAAGATCCGGCATCATAGTTCTACCCTGTGGTGCTGGAAAGTCCCTAGTTGGTGTTTCAGCAGCTTGCCGGATAAAAAAGAGCTGTCTTTGTTTGGCGACGAATGCTGTCTCTGTGGATCAGTGGGCTTTTCAGTTTAAACTATGGTCAACTATCCGAGAAGAACAAATTTGTCGTTTCACATCTGATAGCAAAGAGAGATTCCGTGGTAACGCTGGAGTTGTCGTGACAACATATAATATGGTTGCTTTTGGGGGTAAACGGTCTGAAGAATCTGAAAAGATCATTGAAGAAATAAGAAACAGAGAATGGGGATTACTTCTTATGGACGAGGTAATTATGAAGATTTGCCGTAATATTTATATCCATCTTGCCTGAACTCTTTTTTTGTTCTTATGCATAGTATCTTGGCATAATAAACAGGTACATGTGGTTCCTGCCCATATGTTTCGAAAAGTCATTAGTATCACTAAATCTCATTGCAAACTTGGGCTCACAGGTATGCCACTATGCACTGGTTTATTAACATCCTGACAATGACTAAAGCCTCTTCTGCTGTGAGTGAAATATTTTTAAAATTTGCAGCCACACTTGTGAGAGAGGACGAACGAATTACAGATCTGAACTTCCTTATTGGTCCCAAATTGTATGAGGCAAATTGGTTAGATCTTGTAAAAGGTGGATTTATTGCAAATGTACAGTGTGCTGAAGTATGGTGTCCGATGACAAAAGAGTTTTTTGCTGAGTATCTAAAGAAAGAGAACTCCAAGAAGAGACAGGTGAAGCCTCTGGGAATTCTGTAAAGCTTTTTAGTAGAAATTATAAGGAGCGATTGCGCAATCTAGGATTTTTCCTGAATATTTGGTCATCATTTTCCATGATTGATTGCAGTTCTGATTTAGGATGTCTTGATTATTAAAATATTTGAAATACCATTGTGAAAATTTTTAATTGCTCAAAAAAACTTACTAGTTCACTGCTTGAATTCACTCATCTTCATTGATGATCTTAAGATATGCACAGGGCCCTTTATGTGATGTGGTGATCTTTACTTGTTTGAGTTCACTCATTTTAGTTGATGATCATTACATGTGCAGGCCCTTTATGTGATGAATCCAAATAAATTCCGAGCTTGTGAGTTTCTCATTAATTACCATGAAAGGGCACGCGGTGATAAAATTATAGTGTTTGCTGATAATCTTTTTGCTCTGACGGAGTATGCCATGAAACTCCGCAAACCAATGATATACGGTGCTACAAGGTGCCGTGGACATAAATTGACCTCTTTTGAAGCTGTGTTTTTGGGTTTTCTATTTTGCACGTTATGTTCTGATAAGCTTTATGTGCAGCCATGTTGAGAGGACAAAAATTCTACAGGCATTCAAAACTAGCAAAGACGTAAATACGATTTTTCTTTCCAAGGTATTGTTCCTGTTTTCTTTAATTTTATTTTCAGGCTTATTTGCTTATGAGTTTCACTAGGTTAGCTATTATCTTGTAATGTGTAGTATGTTTTTGTTGCTGTCTACCTCGGTACTTCTGGTTCATACTATTGATATTGTGTGCAATTCCATGTTAACATCTTAATAAAGGATGTTAAAATTGGTATCTGATTCCTTGCATCATTTCTTTTATTCTCAGGTTGGTGACAACTCAATTGATATTCCTGAAGCAAATGTCATAATTCAGATCTCTTCACATGCTGGTTCAAGGCGTCAAGAAGCTCAACGTCTGGGTCGTATTCTTAGGGCAAAGGTCAGTTTCTGAATTTTTCTCAATGTGTTGTTATTATTTCCCTGTAATAGGTTGTGGTAATTCATTTTTATAATTTTATTATTCCCTCGTTCCTTTTTAAGTGTCATTTTCTTAGAAATTTTTTGTTACTTTTTATTTGTCGTTTTCAATTCAAAGTGTTGTTAATTATTGTTTTGTCAAATTATCCTAAACTATTTATTGTAGATAGAAAAATAAGTGGTTTGAATGAATAATATATAATTGAAGGTACTATAGGAAAAGATAAATACTTTTATCAAAAGTAGTAAAATTTAATGATTTCCTTAGTAAGTATAAATAACCTTCAAACAACGGAGTTGGTAGTTCTGAAGTACTATTTATTTGTGTCTGCCATACTCCCCTTACAGATTTAATTCTAAATTTCATATGATTGCTGTGGTTGTGGAAAGTGAGAAGTTCTCTGCAATCTGCTGCATGTATATTTTTGTTGTCCATCAGTATGCATTATGAAAGTGGGCTGTCTGGCTGATTCAAAATCATGAATTAAATGGCAGGGAAAGCTTCAAGATAGGATGGCAGGTGGTAAAGAGGAGTATAATGCATTTTTCTATTCCCTTGTGTCAACTGATACCCAGGTATACATTGAATTTTTGCCAGGTCATATATTATTGAATTATCGGATCACATCGTCACTTTAAAATAATACTTAAACTATCATACAAGGAGTTTATGGTGTAATTTATCGCTTTTGTTTGCAGGAGATGTATTACTCAACTAAGAGGCAGCAATTTTTAATTGATCAGGGTTACAGCTTTAAGGTATTTTCTTTCCATTTTTGGTTCACCCCCTGTTGCACTTGTGGTAATTTGCCTCAAGAGATACATGAATTTGTACATTTAATTTACTGGACTTAAATTTGTCAATGTGTTAGCTGGGGTAAGAATGATTTTTGGCGTTATTTAGAGTAAGTTGGACTAATCCTAGCAAAACAATTTCAACTAATTGCTGCTTTGGTATGATGGCATAAGCTACTCAAAAAATGTTACGCCCTTGAAATATTCAAATATACTAGAAAGCAAGCTGTAAGTAACTCGGAACAAGCTTTTATTTGGTGTGTGTGATGTTTGCTATAGCCAAGTTGCTTGTTTGTTCAAATGAAGTACTCTAGGAAGACAGACATGTTTGTTGAAGGTAATGGAAGAAAGAAAGAAAGAAAGAAACTAGCTACTGCATTTGCACTCAACTAAAGTCTAAATACATGACCCACTTTCTTCTCTTTTCCAAACTCTCATACCAAATATTGCACGCATGAACACGATTGTCTGAATTTTTTGTGCTCATTGGTTTAAAAAACCTACTGCAGCTGTAGTCCCAATGCCATGCTTGAGAATTTGAAATATTTGTTGCCACCAAAACTGTATTGTCAAGGTATCAATCTATATATGCTTATAGTTTTTTATGAGATGTGACAGGTAATTACAAGCTTGCCTCCATCTGATGAAGGATCTCGTTTAAACTATCATCATCTCGAAGATCAATTGTCTCTTCTTGGAAAGGTTTCCATCTTTATTCCCCACTGACTTGGAGTTGAGCTGTTTATTGAGAGCTAAGTCACTAACTAATGTCTACGTATCAGGTATTGAATGCCGGTGATGATGCAGTTGGACTAGAGCAACTAGAAGAAGACTCGGATGAATTAGCTCTTCGAAGTGCTCGTCGTTCTCAAGCATCCATGAGTGCAATGTCAGGTGCAAAAGGGATGGTTTATATGGAGTACAGGTGCGTTATTCTCTTTATTTGCCTGATACAGTAAAGTGTGCCTTGTGAGAATATATCTCAAGCTGTTAGGTTTCCTTTTTGAGTTGTTAATTAAGAACTCGATCTGTTAACTAGATACAAACTATAGTTCTTTGATGGTAATCGCTTTCTTCCCTATGCAGTACTGGGCGTAAAGGCCAAGCACAGATCAAAAGCAAGCCGAAAGATCCAGCGAAGAGACACTTCTTATTCAAAAGACGATATGGCCCAACCTAAAACCACATCTGTGATTAATAATGAGTCATGCAGTGGTGTCTGGGTAATGTACTGTATTACAAAGATCAAGAAATCCGGATTAACATAAGTTACATGATCACATTAACTTATCGGTTGTATCAGAGTCTTATTACTCAAATATATCTCGGTGAGTGGTAACCACGAATTGATATTTGATTTCTTTTTGTTTTTTCAGATTTTAATCCTGTTCTAGAAGTAATCAAAGGTATAAGTTTAGTACCTACGAAAATATAGTACAACAGGCATATTATTACCCCGAATAATCTCAAGTGTCATCAAATTAAATTTTTTTAACGACAGAATATAGTGTAAATATGTACTGATTTAGAGACCGATGGAAATTTGTATAATCGAAGTACTCAAATGGATGCGATGGCTTTGAAAAACCACTTCATGTTATTATTATTATTATTTTTTTGTAAGCCCCACTTCAAGTAACATAATTGAAAGGACTAACTCGATTATAAACAAGAATTAATTAGATGTTACAATCGAAAAAATTTAATTGATATTATATTAAAAATTGAAATATTTAATTTGAAACGTGTTTTTTAATAATTGAGTTGTTTATTGTGGGATAAACTGAGTAATATGTTAAACAATCCTCTCATAATATCAATGTAATGATTATACATCTGTTTAAAGTTAGTAGTGGAGTAATATGTTAACAATCCTCTCATAATATTAGTGTAATGATTAGACATCTATTTAAAGTTAGTAGTGGAATTAAATTTCGTAAAATCAATTTAAATTGTGATGTGTTTTCTTTCAATTCTGCATTTTTTTTAATAAATAAAAGTTGAAGTGAGTTGGATTTTAAGACTCACACGGGTTGGGAAAAAAAGCCTTAAAGAATGTTTATTATTTCAAGTGTTATTTTGGTGTTTTTTGATGCGGATGAATATAATTGATTTTAATTTGAATATAGGATATGTAACTTTTGAGTTTTACATTAAAATTTATTGTTGAACTTATTTTTACATTAACATATCTAAACATAAATTATTTTATATCTAATTTATTTTTGAGTAAAATTAATTAACTCAATCAATTTGAGTGGAATCAAACACATACTAATAAGTAACAAGTTCCTGACTCAATTTTGATTTCTTACGAATTAACCGATGGAGTAATTGAATTGAAAAGACAAACGCACTGAAACATCACAAAATCTAATTGTCGCTGTCTGAAATTTGGTAAGAGCCCACCTACACGCTTTTGAGAGGAAACAAAGTTGATAGTTGCCTTTTGTGGAGAGATCTCTATTCTCTACCATTTCACTACTTTCTTAGGATATTCCCTTTGCTTTGGCCTCTTGTTTAGGCATATATTGATGCTAATTACTTGAAAATATATCAATGAATCCCATTCCAAACATAGCACTCATTACACCTATGTTCGATATATAGAAACAAAAGTTAGGCCAACTTTCCTCGGCGTGAGTTCAAACACTTCTTTTTCCTAACTGCGTGATTGATTTCTTGATGTTACGCTAGGTTAGAATGTCTTCATTTATTTAATAGCCACTTCTATGAGTTGAAACACATTAAATAATATAAGAATATAAATAGTTTCAACTATATAGGAAACAATAATTATGTAATTTCTTTTCCGTTCATACATTGGACAGTTTGTAATTGAACTCCTATTATACTTGTCTATTTAGTTCATTCAAGATTTTTTTTATTGTTTTACAAACAAAATTCTAATTTTTAATGGTATCACAGTAAATTTTGCAAAAATATTAGAATCTCTTTAAACATTTGAGATTATTTGATGTATTAGAATGTGAGTTCAAATCTGTCTATCTTTCTTTGTCACAAATTTGTGTGAATTTCATTTGATCAAAAAGAAAAAATAATTATAGAATTTGAACCAAAAGAAAAAACAATTATGGTATATGCTATAGACAATAATCAATAAAAGGAGTAGCATTATACAACTATAAACTAGCTAGGTAGGATAACATCTAAACAACAAATTTCATTTGACTATAGTAACATTTAAGATCTCACGGTGACCAACATCTAAAATTCTACGGTGATTAGTGAATAATTTATTTATATATTTTATCTTTTATAATAAAATTATTAAAAAAAAAATATAATTAAAAAAAAGTAAATCATCATTTTTATTTTTAAAAGTATAAGACGTCATTTTAAATACTAAAAAATTTAAATTAGTCATTAAATCATCAAAATAGTCGTTGAAGAATACAACTTATTATCATACAAGTTTCAAAAATAAAACTTACTATTAAAATAGTTTATACCTAACATAATTAAAAACTAATTTGAATGTTTTTCTGATACAAAAATCATAGTGTCTAATATATTTTTATGAACTAAAATAGTAATTTATTCTTCTCAAAAACCGAAGTACCGAAAGTGAGTAGGTCCGTAAGTGGTCTTCATATATTGCTGTGTTAAATCTTCTTGGGTCAAGTGCAATTCTTCCATCTACATGAAAGCAACGTAAGTATAAAAATATACAAAGCAAAAAAAGAAAATAGTAGTAATATTTACCCAAAAATCAACTTGGTCTTCATCTGTGGTTAAACTTAAACATGAAGGCTTAGGGATATCATTGTAGTCGTCATTGCGTGCGAACCTGCCACGTACGCGGGGTCTATTGTCTGCCAGTGTCTTTCGGCATGCATACTGTTACAACATAATATTAATTAATACATCATTTGAATCAAGACTGTATATAATTAATCATCTTAATCTAATTATTACCTTAATGGTCTTGTTAAAGTTCCTCTGAGTTCTCTTTGCCTTGTATTTGGAAATTCTTTCTTTTCTTTCTTCGGCACTGTAACGTCCTACTTTTATGTTTGCTTCCTCTCCCTCCCTTTCACACATATCATTTGCTTTCATCTTCTGTTTTAAGATAGTTTTTACGGTTTATTTATAAATTGAACAATTTTTGATACATTTATTCTTTAAATCAATAAATTAAAATTTTTATAATTTTACCTGCAAATCACCTGTGCTACACACCCTTCTAATTTGTCCAACGAATGAAGTGTTTTCAGGGGAGCTTCTATCACGCGTTTGAATTTTTGGAGAATCCACAACACTATCATGCTGACTTTGGAATACAAAATTATGCTTCTTTCCTTCAAAAGAATTACTACTATAGCTTCTTTGCATGTACTTTGATACATTCTCAATACCACTATTATAACTATCAGGAAGATATTCAATATTATAATAATCAGCTACACCCATTTCGGATTTCTCATTTTTAACTTCAAAACCTGGGAAATTTTCATTATAAGGAGGTTGCAATGTTCGGTTAGTTTCATAAATTTCAGTTGGAGGAGGAGAGAAAGAGAAGAAAGAAGAGGAAAAAGGGTCTACAGAATTAGGAAAAGGTTCATCAAATGAGTTTGAATTTTGTTGACAAGTTAGTTCAGCATTAGAGTTGTTGCTGAAAAAGGGGAATGAATCAGAGAAAAATGGAAGCTCTTCATTTTCTTGTGTTTGGAAAGTGGTTCCAAAAGAATAGAGATCAGAAGACATAGATAATAAAATCAAAATTCTATTCAAGAATTTAGTATAAAATAGTATAATCAAAATTCTTGTTTGAAACTACAATTTGGAATGGAAAAAAGTCCTTGAAATTGAAAAAGAAGGTGGTAACATTATGTGTATATGTGTTTGATGGAGACAGAGATTGAGGGCAGTGGATCAAAGCTTGAATTGAATGTTTTTGGTATTTATAATAAAAACAAGTCATGCTTGAAAACTTTAGTTATTGCTTGATTCTCCACTAAATCTAAAAAAGGTCCTCAAAGTTTTTAGTTTTAATTACCAGTCTTACCCCAAACAAAAGTTCCATTGTCTATAACATCTGCACTTTTCTTGTCTGCCAGATCAAATATATTATTAAGGTTTAAGTTTTGGTAAATTCTTGGCTACCCATGAAAAAACTTAGGTACCATTACACAATTACTTTGGAATGTATTTTCTTAGTTTTTTTTTTCTCTTTATTGTATAATTTTTATTTTACTCTTAGACTCATAATTAACTTAAAACATAATTAAATATAAAGGTTATGTGTCATTAAATAATTGAGTATTGATACTACACCTAATAAAAACTCTAGCTCTCCTATTACTTTTCTTCTTTCTAGTTTGTAATTTTTTGTTCATCTTTGTTGGTTTATTTTATAATCCATAAGATGATTAAAATAAATTGTACAAACACTGATTTTAATATGAATAAATTTTAAAAGGATTAAGACAAAATACTAAGGATTAAAAGTTAAAAGCGACATATTTGTAAAGATTAAAAATATAACTTTTATAAATAAACAATAAAAAATAATATATTAGATCAAAGTTGTATTTAAATTTATTATTAATGAGATGGTATCAAGTTACTATACGAGTAAGGACGCATAATATTTAATTTTACTCATTGTCATGGAGACCACAGTAATATTTCCTACTGCCTGCTTTATTATTAAAATAATCGAAGAATATTATTGTAAATAGAAATAATTGAAACAAATAATAAAATTAGAAGAAAAAAAAATGTTATACTAAATTTTGATATTTTTATTTATATATATAATTAATTATTTAATTAAATAAAAAATAAAAAATTATAAATAAAATAGTTTAGTTAACAATAAAATTTAAGAATTTTTTTTTACAGAAATTTAAAGAAAAGATAAAACTTTGTATTCTCATGTATAGTATGGAACCAAGAATCTGTCATGACTAATAAAGGGTTCATTATTGTGCAAAGCAAAAAAATAATTTTTTTAAATGTACATCACTTAAAATTAAATAAAAACAAATAAATTTATAATTTATATTTTAATATTGCCATCAAATCACTAGAAAAATATTCCAAAGGACAGGGACCGAACAATGGAATCGTTTGATGAACCAATGAAAAGCCTTTTGTTGGACTAAACAAAAAAACAATCCCAGTGGTCAACTTTCCCTCTCAAGCACCCATCATCTTCATGAAGAAAATTCTGTGTAAAGAGTCATGCGAATAAGCCTAGGCTAAGGGAACAAGAGTCTATCATCTTATAATAATCTATAGCATTGCAATCATAGAATGTTGAAGTAACTTTTTTAACATCCAATTCTTGCCATATAGTACATCTGGTCAAAAGTGGAGGTTTGGAATCATTTGGGTGCTTAATATAAACAAATTTTATTTAGCTAATCCTTTCCTTACTGCTCTCTCCATTAAGGGCATTGTCTCCCTCTATCTTCTATCACAATCTTATCGTAATAATAAGAAGGTAATTTTTTCTACTAAAAAATTAATATTTATTCATTAATCGGTACGATATATCAATCTAGAATAACATAAATTCAAAGTTGCTTTTTAAGGAACAAAATTTTAAGTGTCTGAATTTTATATTTTAATTTTATAAATTCAAAGTTGTTAAAAGGTTCATTAGTGTGCAAAGTAAAACAATTTTTTTTTAAATGTAGATCAAATAACAAATATCACTTAAAATTCACATACATTTTTTATTAATTCGATTGACATTTTTTTTAAAATGTAAATCAAGTAACAAATATTACTTAAAATTGACTTTTCAATTAAAAAATATATAATATCATTTAAAATTTACTTCTCAATTAAAATAATTGTATATATTTTAATTGAGAAGTCAATTAGTATATATTTTTATCATTTTAAAGGAACAAAATATTTAATAGAGTAGCCAATTAGTATATCTTCTTACAATTATAAAATCTTTTACTTGTAAGCTTTATAATCAGAAGCATCTTTACTTTAATTATTTTTGAAACTATATTATGTAAACGAATATCATTCTCTTGTGTTGTTCTGTCTTTTTTTTTTTGGTGTAAAGTGATACTCTGTTAAGGCACCAAGTTGTGTATTGGGGCTTCAGTCCACTTTTCACACATAAATTGTCTCTGTTTGGGAGTATTGCTACCAAAATGGCAGTTCAATACAATTTGTGTCTTTATGCCCTGAAGAGCAAAGTAGGAAAATCTTTATGTTTTTTAAATTCAAAACAACATAAATTAAAATACAAGCTCACAACTTTTGTATCTTTCAATTCAATAATCACTAATTTAAACTTCAGCTAATTTTTTTGAAAACTTAGTAAAATGGGGACATGAACAAAAATAGTGAAAAACAATAGAAGGAAGGTTGATTGCATTTGTTATAAACAATGAGAAATTTTTGAACGAAGAAGAAGGTGAAAATAGGTTGAGTCTTAGGAGACTTTCGTTGAATATTTAAGATTTATTCTAAAGATTTTTAAGGTTGAAATTTGTCTTTTTACCCCTAAAAAACTTTTATTTAAATGTGACATGGCCTATTCGAATGTTTATCTAATTAGTTTATTTAAAACCTGATTATGTGATCTATCTTGTAACATCCCGACCATTACCGTTATCGGCGATGCTACCTCACGACCTTCTCGTCCCCCTAATCACTCAGTTGGAAATACCGAATTTTTGCTTTCGAGTCCGGTACCTGGAGAATAAGTATTGCCTCCACACATATCTCACTACCAATTGAGCTTAGTAGCTCAATTGACAGTGAGATATGTGTAGAAGCTGTACTTATCCCCCAGGTCCAACTGAGTGGTTAGGGGGCGAAAAGGTCGTAAGATAGTATCGCCGGTAACGAGAATGGCTGGGGTGTTGCACATCTCAAATAAGCTAAATAAGCTAAAGAACTAAATAAACTAAAGATAACAAATTTTATACATAGTGTTTCTTCCTACATAAATTTATAATTTCAACGAATGATACTAAAATAAAGAGTGTCATTGAGGGGTTTATCGCTTTAATGATATGGTCATGTTCCTAAATATTACTTGTTCTGTTTTACAGTAAATATTACTTTTTGTTAATTAAAATATATTAATAAATGACAATAAATAAAAGAAAGAAGACAATAATTCTACTAACTTTTTTTTATTAACGGTTAATATATTTCTTGCTATATTATAAATTGAACAATATGCCCCTCTTTGTTCAAGAACAAATAAATAATAGTCGAACAATATTGAGTTCATGTTTAATGAAGGGTTTATCTTTCCAACAGTACCACACTATTGGTACTTACATTATTAAAAAGAGAGATTGCATGTGCATTTGTGAATAACATGAAGGAATTTAGTGCTCCACTCCAAACTTTGAGTTTATTGTGTGTACTCAGTCATCATTCCAAGGAAATATTTGATAGCACTAAAGTGTGAAAACGTAAACTAACATGGACCCTTTAATCCTTGAAATTAATTTATTCGACTAATGTTTAATTGGAAGATATAAGTCTACTTGTAGTAAATTGATAAATTTAATTAACCAAACAATACTATATTTAGCACCTTATGATAGTCAATAAAGAATAATAACTTTTCATTTTTATATTGATGCTTCGTTTTGTCTATTTGTCCACCCAAAACTCAATTTGGGGTGAAGCTTTTACAACTCGTGTTTCACCCTTCATGTGCTTAGCACCTAATTGTGGAGTTGGATGCCATGTTTGTAATTGTTCTATTCCACACCAATTTTGTGGATGGAAAAAATTGTTTGTAATGTAGCTAAACCAAGTTGGCAAGTTAAACAATGTGTTATGGTGACTGCCTAGGAACCTAGTATGTTCCACTCACGAAAATTGAATAATCTTTTTCTAATTGGTGATCGTTGGCATCAATCACATTCTTTCTACATAAAGCTCGTGATCTATTACTCTACTACTTTGTATGGTTGGAAGGCAAGGAATTTGGCAGAATCTATCAATTACTCTTTTCCTTTTTCTTGCTACGCTTAGTTTTATTGTTGCTTAAAATGATAAATGTAGAAACATCTAATGGACATAAACTCAATCAAATTATTTGAGCTACCCAAACCCCTAAACACTTAATTACCTATCCTTGTTTTTCTATAAAAAAAATAACAATATAAATTAACTCATTGTTTTTTTTTAATAAACACATACTTCTATGACGCCACAATAAGGAAAATGGATCATCTCCACCAAATTGTGGAGAGATAGAGAAAACAAAAAAAAAAAAAACTATCATCTCCACCAGAAGTGGAAGGATTTGAGATGATTTTTGATAGAGAGGATCCACATCCTAGAAAATGAGGGTGTTTATTTTGAATGGTTGTTGTAGATGATTTTACAATCCAACTCACTTGAGAAAAAAACAAACTAACAAAATCTAAAACTAGAAGGGTATAAACAGTTTTATACGAACACATTCATAATACGATGGAGTAAATAGTTCCACCAAATAAAATATAACAATTAAAAAAAAATTTGTTAATTTATCTGTACAATTATTATCTTGTTTATAAATACAAGATAATTTAAATCTCATATAACCTAACATATCATATGGAGATAATTTAACCGTTTGATTTTTAAGAATTACCAAGAAAGAGACCCAAAGGGGGTGTGTCTTGTGGAGTTGAAGATCATGTAGTGCTTATCTCTCAATGAACACTTAATTTTTAATTCACTACTATAAGTTAGTTTTCGAATTAGGGTATGCACGCATATCAAGGGTTGGGCTGGCAGTATGTGAAGACCTTTCCTTAAATAGAATCTTGAAGGCAATGTCGGTAAGGACATGTGGAGTGATGATATTGATATATGTATGTATTGGGCCAAAATAGTATATTAGGTCCAGCTGTAAACAATTCTAAAAAAAATGAAAACTCTTTTAGAAGTTTGTGTGTTGGTATTTTCCTTTCCTTCTAACCCTTGTTTGATATCAATTTATTTACCCACAAAATACACTTGAATGAATGAACAAGGCTGAGAATTCTTTTTGAACGTTTCTTTGTAGTATTTCATTGTATTCCCTATGAGAAGTGTGGTTGAAAAATGAGAGAAAGATTGATTTTTTAATTCATAATATGAAGAAGATTATTACAATATATGTAAGAATGATTTTATATAATGATTCTAATAACAACTATTTTTAACAAATTTAAAAAAGTTTAAATATGTTTTTTTCTTTCTATAAATATAAGTTTTCAATTTTAATTCTTGTAAACTTTTTTGTTTGAATTTTATCACTATAATATCAGAAAATTTTATTTTTGCTCTTTAACGTCAAGTGGACGTTACAAAAATGTAATGTGATAATATATTTTTTGTCCTTGCAAATATAACATTTTTCAGTTTTAGTTTTTATTGTTTGAATTTCATCATATTCATCATTCACAATTCAGAAAAATGAGTTTCATCATCTTCGTCAATCCAACAATCCATATTTTTCATCACCTAACTCAATATTTTTTCCTTCACTATTCACACCTCGCCTATTTCTATCAATAACTTTATACCTTCAACCTCATATTTTTCCTCTATTATCTTAAACGTTTATCAACCTCATCTTTGAAAATTAACTATTTAAAGGATTAACAAAATAAAAAATTAATCCATAAATGCTTAAAAATGATTAATTTTTTTAATATATTACCCAGTTGTTCAAACGTCTCTTGTTGATTTGTATTCGAAAGTTTTGAGGGAGTTAAGGGATGCACAAAAGGTGTTTGATGAAATGTCTGACATAAATGTTGTTAATTTTACTGTTTTGGTTTCTGAGTATTTGAGAGTTGGTGATGTTGGGAGTGGTTTGAAAGTGTTTGATGAAATGGTTGAACGAGATGTTTTGGCTTGGAACGCGATGATTAATCTTTATATTGAAAAATTATCTATTTAAAGAATTAACAAAATAAAAAATTAACCCATAAAAACTTTAAAATGTTTTTTTTTTAGAAAACAAAAAAGATGAAGTTTGAGGTAAAGTTATTGATAGAAAATTTGGGAAAAATTGGGTTATGCGAGGTATGCATAATGAAGGGAAAGAGATTGAGTTGAGTGAGGGAAAATATGGATTGTTTGGTTCACCATGAAACTCACTTTTTGGGTTTGTGATTGATGGTGATGAATATGATGAAATCCAAACAAAATATTTTATAAGTATGTTATATTTACAGGGTCAAAAATATAGTTTTTTGATATTGAAGAGATGAAATCCAAACAAAATTTTTTATATGACTAAAACTGAAAACTGTTATATTTATAGAGATAAAAAAATATATTTAAATTAATTTAAAATTATTTTTAACACGTGTCTAATAAGATGGTCAAAAGAGTTTACTATTATGATAGAGTTAACTGCATCGTTAATTTAAATATATTTTCAATACTAGCAAATATTTTATTTAATTGATTTCAATTGAATTTTATTAATGTCTTGTTCGTAAACATATCTCATGAATGCTAAAATTTAATATAGAAGATGATGGTAATAGGTGCTTTTATCCTCTTGAAAAAGAAAAATTAAAAAAAAA
>JBBPBR010000003.1:3536720-3549009 GCA_037974775.1 Cicer pinnatifidum | reverse complement strand
AAAAAAAGGTAATTTCTTATTTTTTTAAGACCGAGTATTAAATGTGAATATTTTTTTTAATATAAATTCATATTCGAATTTGCTACATCGTAAGAGTCTAATCATTATACTTATATCATTTGATGGTGGTAATTTTCTATTCTATTATTATAATCTATTTAATATTATATACAATTATACGTTTACGACATATTTTTAATTTTTTATATACATGTAACATCTTTAGTCTAAAGGCTACTTGTAAAGCAACAATTATTGGACAATGACATTTAATTTAATCTTTTATATACATGTAACATCTTCTAAAGGCTACTTGTACAGCAACAATTATTGGACAATGACATTTAATGTGTCCGATCCAAATTCAATTAGAATAAATTATATAAAAAATAATAATAATAATTGAATAAGCAAATTAAAGATTTATAGATTTTGGTTTTCAACTTTTAGGTCAATTATTTGAGGTCACATTGTCATATATCCTGCACTTATTAAAGCAATTCTTTTAGGTCATTTTCATCGTCTTGTTTCTCATTGCATTGGTGTATACTTGTTTGAGAACTTTTACACCCTTATTTATAGTAGAGTTGTTTCTTTAGGTCAAACAAAAAGTAACTTTTCCTCTTACTTGAAAACACCTTGGTGCCTCTTGTATGTTTGTGTTGCTTTTTTCGTTAGCATATATTTGTTGATTCATGCCAGTTCTTGCAATGTGTGGAAATTTATTTCTTCATCACTTTGTTGTCCTATGATTTTTCTATTATTGTATTGTTATTTTCCATCACCAATTTATTTCTCAATCATCTTGACTCAGTGAAATTAACCTAAACTAGTAGTAAGGGATCCAAAGGATGCAACCCGAATTACTACCAACAAGAACACCACAAAGTTCACTTTAGAAATACAAAGCAGGCCCAACAACTTAGCACAATAAAGGATAAATCCGATATGTATACATTCTTAAAGTGGATGATGTGTCTCAAGGGCTACGTGAAGTCATCTAAGCAATTAAACATATCCATAAATAAGGATTCTAGACGGTCCAATGTATGAATACTGTTTACACATATCGAAGAACTCATTCGAATTGAGTACAAGTTCCCACCTATCTCGACTTTCAAATATGCGAGCACATAACCAATAGTTTGAGATGTCCTCAATAGTCATTTGAAGAGAAATAACAACAAACTGGAGCACATGGGAATTCAGAAGCACTCATAAAAAATCATTCACATATCACTCAGTATCGGTTTGCACCTTGCATTACTCTGGCATCTGAGTATTTTTGCAAATACACATCCCATTTGGAGAAGAAGTACATTAGGAGAAACAAAGAGTACTCAACCCGTGACAGAAAGATCAGAGAACCAAACTCATAGTTCACATCACCAACTTTGGTGATCAACCTTTTGTGTTCACACAAGAACAGTAAATAATAACAAATTACTTATAGTATAATTAAGTAGTAGAACTAAAACAATTATTAAATTTTGATTAAGGTGAAATCATTTGAAAGTAGAGTTGTCAAATTGTGTTGTCTGACCCAGCATGAAATAGCAACTGGCCAAGTTGAACATCGGGTCGGGTTAGGCAAACTCATAATTTCATTAGGTCACAAATTTGGTGGCCCAACCAAGCCTTAAATACACCGGTCTGGTTAGGCAGGACCAAGCCAACAAAAAAACTACAAACTATTTTAATTTTAAAAATTGCATAAAGTGGCCTAGCTGGCCAAAATGGGCTTGTTGTCTCTGGACATGTAATTAAGAACCAATCTAACTCAAAATACAGGCCCATCGAGCCAACCCTTTGGGTCGGGCCAAAATTGAAAACTTTAATTGGAAAACATATAAGTTCGATCTCTTTTATGAAAAAATTTGTGATCAATCTTTACTTATATTCCAATCAAACTTAGTAAATTCATAGAAGATATTTTCATTAGGAAGTTCATAATTGATGTAGGTGGAAATAACAGACTGGCACATGATATTAATAAGCATGGCTCTACATCAATAATACAAAGTAAACTTCTCCTACCATTGTCCCATCTAAATTGTTTAAACTACAAATTTCTTTGTACATTGATTTTTCCCCAACTCTCACTTCTTTTCAGTGAACTCGGGGGGAAAGAATTACAAAATCTCACACAGTGGGAGTGAGCCACCCAATAAATATAAATAAAGAAATTTTTATGTGAAACACCAAGAGAAGATAATGCATAACATTAATCCACCTCCCTAAAATACTTAATTTATCAGTAACATGTGAAAACTATGCTTCACTTACCTCGCTTTCCCTACACATACCCACATCAATAACCATGGTTCCTTTCTCCTTTGACTTCATAACTCTGCAACAGTTTCTCCTTGGAGCCTGCCAAATACATACAACAAAACAAACCCAAATCAAATTAATTCAGTGCCACCAAACCAGTTAAATTTCCAAGTTAAAGGTGCATAATATTAACTTCATTAGAAGACTATGACAGTAACTTACTCTATCCCATAGATGCGGATCCGGCTTCTTATATACCTCTACTCTGTTAAGAGAAGAAGGATCAGCCATCTTCCACCGACATTCTGGGTGAGGAACACGATGCCTTTCGTATTCAGTCAGTGTCTGTTGCATTGTATCATTGTACTCTGCCTTCGAAAAGTAAAAGACAAAAGGCTTCTGGCATGGATTTCGGCTAACCGGACGCGTGTTGAATGCATATGCAGTGTAATCTGCTCTTCTGTACCAATTCAAGAATGTTCTTGAAGGCATCTCCATCTCTCGGGGTGAAAATACCCCACGGAATATCTGAACAGTGAAACCCCATGAAACAGAAACGGTCCAGTGCTTTGATTTGTCGTAGCAGATGGATTGCTGCATGAGCCCTGCTGAGTCAAGCTTCATTGGTATAGTAAGCCGTTGTAGGGCTTCTACCCGAGTCACATTGGGGAAGATTGGCTCAACCACATCAAGGTGGTGCAGTGACACTAACGGAGTCACCGGATGAGACGCAAGAAGACCAAACAGGTTGCCGTACACATCATACTGTTTCAATAAACCAGGGACTGCAAGTGTTAAATTAAGTTAACATAATAGAATGCATGACTAATAGACTATGCTGCATTCCTTGTATATTATTAGCATTATAATACTGTTTTATTCAACAAAATGAAGTACAGTAATTGACTTTACTGCATTCCTTGTCTATTATTAGCATTACAATACTGCTTTATTCAACAAAATGAAGTACAGTAATTGACTACACTGCATTCCTTGTCTATTATTAGCATTACAATACTGCTTTATTCAACAAAATGAAGTACAATAATGTTGTCTGGTGAAAATCTTTAATACTATATTTACAAAAATTTAAAATGAAATTCAACAACCACCAAGTCTTATCCCACTATGTAGGATCAGCTACATGGATCAAACGATGCCATAACATTCATTTTCTCTTTTTAAAATAAATGGAATCATCTAATAACCACTAATAATAAATCTATGTTTTAACTTTTAATTACTAAATCATGTGTCCTTGGTCACCTAGAAAAGGTCAAGGAAATTTTATAGCAAATATCTCTGTTCTTCAAAAGTGAGGAGAAAAGATAAAAGCCATTATCTCTTTGCTTAATTGCCTCAACAACTTCTGCCAAAAAAATAAAATTGGGACCAGGCAACTATCATTTAGAGTAATAACCTTCCACTCCACATGAAGCTCTTGCAATCATAAAGTCAAATTTAAACACCAAAACGACATAAGAATCTAGTTTTTGGATTTGGATTGCATGCAGTTAGCAATTCTATGGATCTACGTTATCAGCACTTCGATGGCTGTTGGATTGAGATCGAACATCCAGATTTCAATGCAGATTTTGATTTTATAGAAATTGAAAATACCCAACTTAATATCTAGATCATTCAATTTCAATCTCAATCTCAATCTAACAGCAACCGACGTGCTAACTACGTGGATTGCTGAGTACAAACAATCCAAAATCCCAAGTTTTCGGCCCCACATTCTAAACTAGATGATCTAAACATGCTTTTATTATTTGTATGTCCTGAAAATGCTGTTAATAATTTCTAAAATTATATCGGAGTCCCTTTAATTTTCAAACCCATACTTGTGTTCTCAATTTTTTTAATTCTTTCACTCTAGTGATACCAACCAGCTGTGGTAAGTGCTTACCTTTTCTCACTCTGAATAAATATTTCCGCAGTCTCAAAATATAAACAAAAGTGACTCAAAGAAAGCGATAAATCTAGTTATTCAATCAAAATATGTGACGTAAGAAACCCGCAAGCCAAAGGAGAAATTAAATTCCACTGACCATAAATTAAATGTGGGAGTTCGGATCCCGCCAAGAATACAAAACCCAGAAAATATTTAATGCACGATACCAATACATCACCGACACAAAAAAAAAAAAAAAAAAAATCTTCAGAAGCAAAATAAACTAACAGTTTTTAAATATAGCAATTCGTTATTAGGGGAAAAAAAACTAAACTCAGTTATTACTATTCTCATTCATTCATTGAGTCCAAAAGTCCAATCAAAAAACAGCTTGCACAGTAATTATTATTATTATTAGAAAAAAAACAGTTAAAAATCCAAAAAAATTGTAAAACAAAAGGCAATTTCATTTTCGTCCTTCACCCACCGAACCATAAAAAAAGGCAAAGGGGCCACAAAATAAACAGAGACAGTGTACTACCACGTTTCATGATAAGACAATGACAGCACCAAAAAAAAAAATAATAAACACAGTGATTAAAAACAATAAATAGAACGAGTTAACGACTCACCTGATGAAACCCTGTTTCTTTAGTGAGTGGAACACCGAGTTCAGCCATACAAGCATGCATTCTATCATCTGAACCGTACAATCCAGGATACCGTTGAATACAACGATCTTGCATTTTGTGAAGCGCTTTTGCCAAAGGATAGCTTATAGCAAATCCACCACCGCCATAAGCCATTCCGTAAGAGAAGAAAATGTTCTGCAAGTGACTCTCCGATAAACTTCCGATGTAATAAAATTGATTATGATCGTATTTTCTCAAAATCCTTATAAGATTCTCCGTTACGAAAACGGTGTCGTCGTCTCCCATTACGAACCACCGTACATCTTTCATCCCTAGACGGAGTGTTTCCGATACGATCCGCGATATTCGGATCGCGGACCGGTGACCTTGTTTGTTTTTATACGCGAATTTCGATGTGTCACTGGAGATTCTCACCGGCGGGAGACTCTCGTTTTTCTCCGTTTTTACTTTGTTGTCTAACCACACTACGCCACGCATGTCGGTAGCGTTGTACCATAGTTTAATGTAGTTTTTTCTCTGTTCCCAAAGTTTCGCCGAAGCGGCGATTCCGAAAACCACGTGGCGGAGGTTTGTTTTCTCTGCGGCGGCGGCGGTTGTTGTTGCGGTGGTTGCATTGATGAGTGAGAGAGTTGATTTTGAAGGAAGAGAAAGAGTGTCGGTGGAGAATGTAAATGGTGTATCTTTACAAGCGCGTGAAGTTGAGACGAGTTTGAGCGAGTAAACGACGTAGGTAATGGAAACGAAGAGGATGAGTAAGACGAGAAGCTTGTGGGAGATGCGAGTTTGTGTTGTTGCTAATACACCTCCGTTAGAAATGGGGGTGCCAGATGTAGGATTCTTCGTATGTTCCCAAATTAATTTTTCTGAATCTTTCATTTTTTTTTTTGGGAGTGTTAATACTTAATGGAACTATAAGGATGTCTGAGATGTAATGTAAATCGCGGGGCTTAAAAAGCCCCTAATTAAGTTTGAAAGAATCAGATCTTGCAGTATAATAGAATTATAATAGTTAATAAAAAACAATCTTAGAGTTGGAGTATTTGAATGAATGTAGGAAATAAAAAAAAAAAAAGTAAAGCGAGATTTGATTTGGGGGAGGCGTGTGGGGTTAAAGAAAAGAAAAGAAGGGAAGGGTTTTGCAAAGAGGTAGAAGAGAATGCAAATGCAATTGCAATTGGAAAGCCAAAGACATTACTAGTTGAGTTCACAACCACTCACTCTCTCAGTATACAACTGGAATATTTTTTGGGGGCTGAATTGGGATCACTCATATGATGGAAAGAGATTAAACCCTCATAGGTATGGAGGTGGGCCAATGTTATCATTCCGGTCGTTCTCTATATTTAGTTAGTATTTATTTACAGGTAAACTTTCAATTGAATTAATTTTAAATATCTTATGGGAAGATTTTATTAACATACGATTTTTGTCATATTCCCCTATTTTGTATCATATCATCTAAGGGAGTGAAAATAAAAAAATTCTAAAAAAAATGTGCTTTTAATTTTATATCTTTTGGTATATTATCACCCCGATTAGCTCATGTCATTATGAAATAACTTCCAAAAAAGTAATATAAAAATATTTTCTAATTCATTTGTGACAAGGTGGAGAAAATATTTAGTGATCGTAAGTTTAGAAATCTTTATTATTTTTTACTTTTTTTTACAAAAAGACTTATTTTAATTGAGCCTGTCGTTCAAAAAATTTATAATTAGGTTATGCATTCAATGTAACATTTTATATTCATTTGTGATAAAATAGATACCAGGTGCATAAACTTTTTGTGGGGTCATTATGATGATCATTTGAGCTAGGATTAACTTTGCTCCCCAAATTGAAAGGTGGTTTAGGACAAAGAAAAGCAAGAGACATGAACAAAGTTTGTATGGTTAAAGCTAATGGGGACCTTTGTAACGTACCTATTGACTTGTGGACCTATGTGATTTGCAACAAATATAAATGTGGTTATGCTATTATGTTTGAGATTAAAAGTTTTTAAGTAGGTTCGAAATTTTGACGTGTGTTATGTGATTTGTGGGATGTGTAAATTAATATGTAAGGGTCGAGGACTGGAAATGGAATGTTGATTAGTTTTTGGGTTGACTCTATGATTCACAGTGTGGGGTTCGACTCATAGATGCGACTACCTTTCATGTGCCTATATCAAAGTGGACAAGAGTATGACACACTCAGTTAGTGTTGACAGTGGTTTGGAAATCCAATGTGTGGCCAATTTGTTACCATATAATATCTTGAATCGTATTTACATTATATGTTTGCCTTAAATGGAGTCATGAGAAAATTTGTTGATTTGGGCTAGGGAACATGTTGAGAATTTATCTACTAGACCATCTTTTGATGCTATGAAATGGTCTAGTCGTGAGGACAAGATTAATAACTTTAATCATGCTTGGAAATGGAAGTGGCTTGAGAAGCATAGGTTCTTCTTACAGGAGTTAACTTGGGGATGTTTGTAAACCAATGAGTAGCAGGTTTGTTGTTATATAAGCCAAAGATGCAAATTGTATGTTGTGTTGTGTCTCTAGCGATAATTTGATTCCCCTTTTTCTAGCCATGTTGGCGGATAGAAGCATTATCGTGTTCCCTTTAGACTTTTAGTCTTGTTATTTTTTCTAAGGGGTTTGCTCCCTCATACTCATCAAGAAATTAATTTTATTACAGTTTTTAAATTTGAATCAGATCAATGGTCAATCAATTGATTCATATTTTAACACAAGTTGAGCTATACAAATTAAAACAAAAAATTATTAAGATTTTTTGGCCTAGCTCGGGCCAAATTAATTAGGACATTTTGAGTTGGGTTGGTCCGATGAACTTCATACAACAATTTATAAGTTTGTTATAAATGATTAATTGGAGAAAGGTTTATTTATTTTTTTTCTAAGTATATCTACTAAAAAAAATTAAATTTTTTTAACAAGAAATTAATTAAATATAAATTTTTAAAATTTTTGACACTTAAAAATTTATAATTAATTTATTTTTTATTAAAAATTTCTAAATTTTTATGTTAAAGACACTTAAAACTTTATGAAAGTAGTTTGGTTCTTTGAGTTTGAAGTCTTACCAAGATTCATATAAACTTCCGAAACCAACATGATTTATATGTGTTTTTTTCTTTACCGAATGAATTATATGTAGCTGATGACAATATTTGGTGGGTACATGGTTGATAGGGTGCAACATGGTGGTCAATGACTCGATACATTGTTTGAAATTAACAAGTCCCACATATTGATGGGAACAAGCCATACTAAATGTATGTTCAATTTTACCGTGATACTTCTATGTGATTTTATAGGTTACGTACCTTTTGCAAAGCAGTTGATGTTTGAGTGTGATTTTGTCAATTCTTCTTAAAGCCAAACATGTATTAAGGTGTTTATTATTAAGAATTATAGTTGAGCTCAAGAAAGAGAAAAATAATTAAAAAAAAATAAATTTAAAATAATTATTTGATGAATTGTTGTTACATTCAGAGTATGATGTACTTTTATATATTGCAATTAATATAACTAACCTAACAACTTATACATAACTATAAGTAATTTTAACTACCTCTAATACTTATTATACGATTAATAAATTAGTTATTCAGGCTAAGTATTATAATTAATTAGTATATATATACTAACTAATTATAGTATAATTAATTAATTAACTAATTTATCTAATAGTGATAGTTAATATTGGAGAGTTAAAATTCATTATTTAGAACATTAAACGTGGTTCTTTAGATAGTCGGAGACTAATCATTTCGCTAAATTGAAGGAAAAATATATATTTTAATTAATTACATTGTATTTTTTTAATTTTTAAATTGTATTTTTCTTTTCAAATTAGAATTGTTAATCTATTTTCAATTTACGAAAATGGTTAAATATATCTTAGAGTTTAGTTTAAAATAATTAGAAATTAGTTATGTTAGTTAATTTGAATACTATGTAAAAATGTATTCTACTCTAATTATATAATTCATGGTAGTAGTAAAAAAAAATTACACTATCAATTTCATTATTTCTTTCAATTATTTATTTTTGTCTTCATTGGATTCAATGATGCTTCTCAACTTAGAAGAATGATATAGATATCGGTAGGAAGATATATACGGTACATAGAAAGAGCAAATTATAGTTATGCATCTATTGCATGAAATGACTAGTTTTTTCTTGAAAAATGCAAAGCAAACGATGAAGCTCTGTAAATTACAGAGACAATGGAATGACAAACATTAGCTACTATCTTGGATTTGATCTGCCCTCTCTTCGGAATTGGTCTTGAGGATCTGAACATGTTCCTGTTGCCAATTTCTGAAGCTTGAACAATATGGACAGTGTTATTCATTTTGGTATATTATCCTTTAGCTGCAATAATGTGTCTAAATATTTAGGCTGAATGAGAAGAGCACGTGGTGTTTGAGTTTCTACATAGATCCCTAAATTATTCTAAACTGAAGGCAGATTTCAGAGTAATTATTAAATAATCAAGTTGATGAGTTTGTTTGTATTTGATTTACCAGGGAATCAAGTGGAAAATCATCAACTTGTAAAATAGAGAGCCTAAGGATAAAGAAGAAATATAGGAGTATGTAAAATATATTTATACTATGTATGTAAGAACTCTTATACTAATAGTATATACATGTGATGGTGGTGATTTTGCAAGAAGGGAACCAACTCAATCAAAGAAAGATGCAGCAGCGGTAAATATCTTCATTTTATTTTACCTCTTTAGACACAAACGTACCATAATATAAATAAATAAATATCTTATTTCTGAATGATGCATATCGAATTTAATCTTGTGTCATAGTTTGTCTGTTCAGCGTTTGGTAAGATTGACCCAATTGTGGAGTTTGTGGATATACTAGTATCTGTTAACTACTGGGCTGTCTCTTCACATGTGCATGTCCAAAAACAAATCATTCAAAGTTTCAACTTTCAAATTACAGAGCCTTATATCAAATAAATATAACAATTCAACCATTTAAGACATTAATTTGACATTTTGTCCCCCTGATTATTATTAATTGCTCTTTTAATTCTTTATTAGTATCTATGTTATTTTGCCCTTTTCCTATGCCTTTTGAATTATGAAAAATTAAAAATACATTGAGCCAGAAAGTTAGATTCAAAGAAACCAGCTCAACCTATAACGCTATAAGCCTATAACGCTTAAATTAAACCATAGACCAACCGACAGGTTTTGTTGGGACTTTTACACCAATATTACACCAATTTGAACCTTCTTTTTTTTTTTTAAATTAAAGAAAAAAAATCTAAACAACGTGGTAATAAATATTGTCTCAATTTCACAAGCACAGAAAAAAATAAAGTTGAATATGATATTCTCATGCATATAGATTTTTTTAATATTAGGTCGATTTCAATTCGTCATGAAGATAATTTGAATGAAAAAACTAACTAACAACTAATTATTAATTTCATACGTTTAAAATAAAATAAAATTCAATTTGTCAGCATGCACCGTAATAGTCTTTTGTAATGGTCCTCCTAATACCTTTTTAAAATATTTTGTTACCTGTTCATTTTGGTGTTATATAGCACTAATCCACAGACAAGAAAACTGGCTCACCATATAACCCCTTTTAAGTGAATGGAGGCTTACACAAGCACGTGAGAATTTTACTAGACAGTTGACAGGGTCCATTTCCTCATTCATATGACTCAGGATTTTGTTGACGAGCTTAAGCCCAAAAATACTTCAATAGAAGTAAGATACATGAAAGGAATAAGCCCAAACATGTAGTCTAATGGTTGGATTGAGGTGTTATAAAAGAAGTCACGAGTTTAATTCTCTAGATAAATTTTTCCGCTCCTAACTAATTATTAACTATTAATATTTGTTTACAAAAAATAAAATGAAGTTGTTTAAGCGGCCACATAAGCAATTTTTTGTTCTTCAATGGGTTGAAGATGAGGATGGAAGAATATAAAGATGTTTAGAGTTCATATTATTTGAGGTTTATTTTGTCTTGAATAAAAAACTAAATAAAAGTATTAACTCATCAAATGCCACATAGGCACACTAAATGTCACAGAAGCATTTTTAATGAAAACTTCATTCAAAGGTAAACAATGCAAACACTTTGAAACTTAAATTACTGTAGTAGAGAGAAGAAAGTAAATGCCTTGGTCATCAATTTTTATGTGCCTTGTGAGTTAACAAAGAAAAAAGTGTTTGGGGGAGAGTTGTTACGCTTTCTATCCTAAAATTGGTCTTCAACTTGATGTATGGTAGGTGATTTAAATTAAATTAAAAATGAACAAGATAAAAAAAATATATATTTAAAAAGACTAAATGAAAGTTTTTAAGGAGCTTATCACGAAGATTAAGAGTATAGATTTTCCTCTAACATGGAGAAAGTCTACTTGGTATAGATATAACAATTCGACTATGAATCGTATAGATATTATTATCATATATATGATAAATGGTTGTTTATGAGTTCTCTAGTTGATAGTGGAACTTGAATCAAGAATCATATTGTTTGGTGTTAAAAAGATGGTAGTGTCAATTTGGCGGCCTAAACTTTTTAGAATGTTATGTAATGTTGTAGTGATATTAAAGGATACCATTTGTTGGTTGGTGAAATTTGGAAAAATATAAAAGTGAAAGGTTTAAAATTAATCAAGAACGTTGATCAATTTAATTTCTCCACCCAAATATATCTTTAAAAAAATATTAAAATAAATAATATATAACACTTTGAGAGTTGCGTAGTCTCGTGAAGACTTATTTTTTTCTTATAAATTTAAATTGAATTTTATTTTATGAGATACATTTTTTTAGAAAATTCAAATTTTGAGATTTTTTTCAAAAACTAATACATTAGAAATAAATTGGTTTTTCAAAATTGGATTTTTCAGAGCAGAACTAGATAAGAATAACAAAAAAAAATGATTTGCTAATAGTTGTTAGCGGTAAAACAGAAATCTTATTTGCTTTACGGGGGTAGGAGTTCGAAATAAGGGGTATATGAAGACTTTTGTAACTTATAAATTTATAATAAAAGACTAATATCAAAATCAATTTTTAACATCCTTGGCCCAAAAACGGAAATTACGTTGGGTTTTTTCTACTCCCTTTTTCTATTGAGTCAAAGGCCCAACAATAAAACAAATTAACCAAGGAATAAAAAGGAATCTTCTTTTCTCATATTCACGTACAATTTTCTAAAAAAGAAAAAAAATAGAGGACAAGAATATCACATAATTATCATGACATCTAAACTTTGTTGATATCTTAAGTTAATATATATCATTTGTAATATTTTAAAATATTATTAAAAATAAAATATAATAAAAAGATATACAATTTTTGCGGGATTTACCAAAATCTAATAAAACAATGATAAGAGATATAATAATTTATAAAAAAAATAAAAACTTTATAAAAAACACATAAGTCAATCAATTTA
>JBBPBR010000003.1:3520389-3535261 GCA_037974775.1 Cicer pinnatifidum | reverse complement strand
AAAAAAAAAAAAAGAAATTGTGTCCTCTAAATTGTTAAGCTTTCTTAACAATAAATTAACTTTTAATCTTCATCTATAAACAAAAATAAACAAATAAATAAATACAAAAATCAACATAAAAATAGAGAAAATATTAATGATTTTAATACTATTTTCATTGGCTTTATTACTAATATGCATTACAACCTTGTTACTATGTTTTTTTAAATTACTCTACTTTTTAAACCTTTTAAGATGTCGCATCTTAAATTTGTGACGAGTTGAAGAAATTTTTCTTAGATGGAGTAGGAGATCGTTCCCCAAAAATACGACTATGTATTGTATTGAGGTAATTTTGATGCACCATGTATCGAGATAATTTTTATTTTGTTGCCATTTTAACAATTGAATAATTGATTATTTAATAAATTAAAAATAATAAAAATATTTAAAAAATTTAAAAAATCAAAATATTATTAATAAAATAAAATACATTAAATTGATGGACTAATTGTGTCAAGATAAATAACATGTTTGTAATATTTTGTTCATAAACTAACAACGTATTTTCTTAACAACTCCCTTATATATATTTTTTTATCTAATAATAATTTTTTTTCAAATAATAATAATAAAATATTGTTAATGTAATTAAAAAATAATAAAAATATTTTAAAAAAATTAATAATAAAATCAAACAAAATATAAAAGTTAATGTGGTTAAATAAATGTGTGAAAATAAATAACATGTTATATTATTTTTACAACTCAATCTTATTTTACAGTTAAATTAGCACTTTATATTATTTTACTAACAATTAAGATATTAATTATTTAATAAATTAAAAATAATTAAATATTTAAAAATCAAAATACTATTAATTAAATAAAATAAAATATATTAAATTGAAGAAAAATAAATATAATTAAAAAAATGTAATAAAATAAATAACGTATTATATTATAACAACTTTTTTTTTCTTTTTCGAATTTAATAAATAAAAATAATTATAATAAAAAAATTGAAGATAAAACGCAGATACAAACTCCACGCAACTAATATGTAATAAGCACTTCCATCAATTGTTGTCAGCAGAATGAAAGTATTGTGAAATGAGATAGATGCTATAGTCATAGCCAAGAAAAAAAATGAACTCAGCTTAGGACGCAATAAAAAGTTTACTCGCTAAAGGATGTTATCGTAGTTAAGGAATGTGAATTAAGGATTTAGGCACTTTATAAAACAATTGATAAATTGACTCATTTAAAAGTTATTTCATTTTCCATTTTTTAACTATATTGTCTAAATTAATTCAAACAAAAAATATGTCTATATCTACGGTAGTCCATCGGTTGTTATAATAATTCATGATAAATTTAAATATCTCAAATTATAAGACATTTATATCAACAACAAATGAATACCTTTTTAAAAAAAAATAGTAAATTAATATTTTGATAACTGGATAAAAGTTAGATAATTTTGTCTCTACAAATTATAAAATGATAATTTATTATAAAATTAATTAAGAATCTGGGTCAATTTAATCTCTCCACCCAAATATTCTAGAAAAATGTATCAAAACCAATAATATATATTACTCTAATGGTGTAAACGTTTATGAATATTAAATGCCTTATATAAGAAAAGAAAAAAGAAAGAAAATGACATAGAAGAATTATAAGTGAAAAATTAAATTAAAATAAAATAATCAAAAGTTCAGGTTTATCTATTTTGTAGACACCCTTGATATTAATTTTTTTTTTTTATAGTAACTATGATTATTTATTAAAAAAAAGTTAAAGAAAATGACGGGTTTTTATCTTATAGAATGGAAGGGAAATTCGACATAAATTTTGTGAGGAATAAGAAAATGAAGTTTGGCCCGTGAAGAGTATCGATAATAGCATGATGGGAGTGAGTACGTGTCTTGTTTCCGTGATGAGAAATATTCACGGGTTATGTCACATTGAGACGTTCAAACAAAGTTCCGTGACCATTGTGGACCCATCCATACACTCCTATTTCCCACCCATTACCCCATAACCACTTTCTCCACACTACTAAATACATTTTCTTAAATAAGTTTCTTAAATTCAACAAAAAGTAGCATATATTTAAACTTCAATGATAGTTTTTTTTTTTTTAATTGTTAAAATTAAGTTTTACATTATAATTATTTTTGAATTCACTTGCTAAAATTGTATTTGGTGTAACAAACAATTCTATGCAATCACGCATGGTGGTGATTGTTGAATTGAGATTAAATAGTGTAGATTTTAGTGTTAATTTTGATTCTATTTTTAAAAATGATACACTAAACTTGAAATTTAATTTGTATGATCTCTCAATCAAAACTACTGACATACCAATTGGATGAAGGGTAAATAGGTCACACTGCATCAAATCCAAATTATATAAAAAAGATTAGACGGCAATTAGTGCACAATATAGCATAGTCTATTGTCCATACCACTTTATCTACTAGAGCTTAAAATAGAAGCGATAGTGATCCACAGAAAAATTTCAAAGGTACATGAGTGGTATTTGTCCTTGCATGTAAGTGGGGGACTACGAGAACCACACATTAAGGAGAAAATAATAAAATTGCTAGAAAATGGAAGGCAAAAGAAGGTGGAACTCAAAAGAGCAAAATAAAAAGGACCTAGTTCAGTTGATAGCATCTTTTCAAACTCCACATGCCAATTCATTATTAAAAATTTCTTTAGATGACCATTGCACAACTCGCATGCCAACCTCTACAAATTACCTAATATATCTAGATATAGATTCTTTTTATAATCCCTTAATACAAATTGTTTCATTACTTTAGAGAACTCTATAACAAAATACTTGATTTTTAAAGAAATTAACGTTGAAATTCACACCCTGTTTATAGAATAGTGGAAGATTTTGAATTCAAATATATATATATATATATACACCTTAACATATCAAATATTTCAACAATTATCGTATAATTATAACTACGCGACTAATTTTGACCTTCCTAGATTTAATTTTTGCAATCGTAAATTTACTACTAGACAATTAGGCTAAAAAAGAGACTGAAACCAAATGTAGAAATGCATTTTTTTGACAACTATCTCAGACTTGACCAACTGAACTAATTCCAAGCAAAATTCAGTAATTAGATCAATTAAAATCTGCTTAATCTTATCCAATATTAAATGCAAACATACTATTTGTACTAAATTTGCAGGCTACTACTTACTACTCAATTCCTGTTAATGTTATCACATGACAGAATAAGAAATATGATTTTTGGTTGAGTGGGTGGAATGTGGAAAGCACAAATGAAAGCAAAAAATAATTCTCAATAATCACTATATATATATATATATATACCTACACATGTCTTTCTATGTAAACATATCAATAGCTTAACTCTCTCCAAAAGAAACTAAGGTAAAGAAAAACAACATTGTTTCATTCTCATCTTTCTTTACTAGCATTAAGAATTAGAGTAGTGAATTAACCTTTATTTTTTCTTTCCGAATGTGAAAATTTTAACAGGTTCATGGAAGTGTTATTGTTATTTCTAGCTGTATTTGCTGCATTGACAAGCTTTAATGTAGTAGAGAGCCGCAAAACTCCAGTTCTGGAATATTTTGAGTACTGTGCTATGAACTGCAGAGCTTACAGTGCCTCATTGACAGATTTTGGTGGCGTTGGAGATGGAGAAACTTTGAACACAAAAGCTTTTCAGACAGCTATAGATCATTTGAGTCAGTACTCATCAAATGGTGGTTCACAGCTTTATGTTCCACCTGGAAGATGGTTGACTGGTAGTTTCAATGTCACCAGCCATTTCACTTTGTTCATCCACAAAGATGCTGTCATTCTTGGCTCTCAGGTATTATAGCTTAACTTTTTTGCATGTTAATATGAATATGTGATTCTTTATAAAATGTTATTTATTTATGTGTGTTAGGATGAAAATGATTGGCCAGTGATTGATCCCTTGCCATCTTATGGTAGAGGGAGGGACACTCAGGGTGGAAGGTTTAGGAGTCTCATTTTTGGAACCAACCTTACAGATGTAATCATTACAGGTAATGAAAATGTGATTTTTTTCTTTCTTAACCATCCAATTTTCGGAGGAAAATAGTTATGGTAATCCGTAGTTTGGGTGGGAGGTAAATAAAGTTTGATTAAGGATTGTTTCAATCAGAGTTTGAATTCGGATTCTACTGAATAATTTTCTCTTTAGGGAAGAATGAGTTAGGGTTAATATAAAAATCTAAGATGGTATTCAAAGACTATCTAAAATCCGTTGGATCATCTGCTATCAGGTCAACACTATCAGACCACACAGGTCACACTCCAGATGTCTAGTCTTGGACGTGAGAGGGGTGTGTTAAAAGTTCTACATTAGATGAGATACTAGTATGGCCGAAAAATGTGGGGTTATCCTCACCTTACAAATCGATGTTTTAGGAGTTGAGTTAGGCCAAACTGAAATTCTAAGATCATTAACCACTTGATTAAATGTGTTTTTGGGATTAAAATAGAAATTTAGTCCAACTAAAATATGCTTCTTTTAATTATTGAATTTCAAATATATTTTCAGGGGACAATGGTACACTAGATGGACAAGGTGAACTGTGGTGGCAAAAGTTTCACAATGGGCAGCTTAGTTATACCAGACCTTACCTGATTGAAATCATGTATTCAGATAATATTCAGATATCCAATCTCACTTTGGTTAATTCTCCCTCCTGGAATGTCCATCCTGTTTACAGCAGGTTCATCTTTTTCTCTTTGCAATGTCTATTATCAATCTACTATATTGTTTCAAGTTTTTTAATATAAGAAATTGAAATGCAGCAACATTATTGTTCAAGGCATCACAATTCTTGCGCCCGTGAAGTCGCCAAATACAGATGGAATCAACCCTGGTGAGTTAGTATACATCTCAAAATATTATTTCAAGATGCTGCAATATGTAGTGTTAGTACTGACTATAAGATTTTATGGTTTTGATGCAGACTCTTGCACGAACACGCGAATTGAGGACTGTTATATAGTGTCCGGGGACGATTGTGTGGCTGTGAAGAGTGGTTGGGATGAGTATGGTATAGCTTATGGAATGCCAACAAAGCAACTGGTAATCAGAAGACTCACTTGTATTTCTCCAACTAGTGCCGTGATTGCTTTAGGGAGTGAAATGTCCGGTGGAATCGAAGACGTGAGGGCTGAGGACATTGTAGCCATCAATTCAGAATCAGGAGTCAGGATCAAAACTGCTGTTGGAAGAGGAGGTTATGTGAAGGACATATATGTTAGAAGGATGACTATGAAAACTATGAAATGGGCATTTTGGATGACAGGAGATTATGGTTCTCATGCTGATAACAACTATGATCCTAATGCACTTCCTGTGGTTCAAAACGTTAATTATCGCGACATGGTTGCTGATAATGTGACTATGGCAGCAAAACTAGAGGGTATATCTAATGCACCATTTACTGGAATCTGCATATCCAATGTAACCATTGGACTAGCAAAGAAGGCTAAAAAAGTTCCTTGGAATTGTACTGATATTGCTGGGATTTCTAGTGGTGTGACTCCTTCGCCGTGTGACCTGTTGCCAGACCAAGGAGTGCAGAAAATGGGGGCATGTACCTTCCCAGAAGACAATTTGCCGATTGAAGATATCAAGGTGCAAACGTGTACTTATTATAGAAGGAATTTGTGATGATAGTATAGAAGGAATGTCTCATTTCAAGGGATCAACCCAAACACTGTAATACTTTCAAAAACTGTTTTTACTGTGTTTCAATCATTAGACTATTGGAGACTTATAAAAACTCTTAACAAAGGGCAACCCCAACAATGAAACAAGACTAAGATTAATAATAAATATATATGTTTAAGCCATATGCTTGTGAAATTCATTCATTTTAAGCATTAACCATGCAAAATACATAATAGGTGAAACTGAATGGTGCATTCAAAATGCATGTAGTTTCATCATTAATAAATGTTGCCAGATACATAATTGAAACTTGAAAACAGAATTTAAAGATAATTATCAGGTATTATGAAAGAAGTTTCATCATGTCCATGACAGACTCACAATGTTGTCATCATTTTTGTTTTGTCCATGACACCCTATTCCTCCTAAAGCAAACTTCAGAACAATACAACAGCTTTTTTATTACTCGTTTAAATGCGTGTAACATCCGATTTTTCAAGAGAAGTTTCTTTCCATTATCGTAGTTGGTTTAGGATTAGATTACAACGGAAAAGAACTTCTGTCCCTAGCAAATCATCATCGGAACGATGGAGACGGGCAATAGACATTCGTCTTGTTACATTTATACAAATAAGAAAGTGATTACTGACAGGGTGGATCCGGATTGAACTTCACAGATTCCTTCCATATGAGCTCCTTGATAGCCTCTTCAGTGCATGTTGGCTGATCAAAATCAAAAGTGAATGGCCTTGGACAAACTGGCTCCTCGTTGATGTTGTGAAGTGATGAAAGATATGGGTGACAAAGTGCCTCATCAACTGCATATCAATGAAAATACAACATAAATATGAAGCAAATGAGGGAGATTGTATATTTAACTTATCTTATTAAATGATGACAACTTATTTTATTATAGAAATTAGTACACTCGATGATTTTTTTTAAGAAGTGTGCATAATCTTAAACGAAACTTATTATGAAGCAGAGGGAGTACCTGTAATGCGTTTGTTTGGATCAAAGATAAGCATCTTTTCTAAAAGATCAAGTGCCTCAGGCAACATGTTTGGGAATCGGGACGAGAATTTTTGCTTCCGGTATTGTTGAAACTGTCTAAAATATCTTCTAGCATTGTCGCTTCGGAGAAAACCAAGGCTGGCATCATCAGGTGAACCTATTAACTTTTATGCAAAAGGAAAACAAAATGTCACACAACTTGTAGCCATCAACTTAAATTCATTTGGCAATAACAATATTCAAGATGGAACATCATATCATTTCAAAGGGACATATCATAGCTTCTTCAGATGCAATACATCAGTTAGAAACTTAGCATGCTTAAAAACCAAAACCATACCTCTGTGATAAGCCTTAGTTGATGAACATAGTCTTTGCCAGGAAACAAAGGTTCTCTGGTCATAATTTCACCAAATATGCAACCAACAGACCAAACATCAATTGCAGAGGTGTACTCAGAACAATTGAGAAGCAATTCCGGGGCTCGGTACCATCTTGTGACAACATACTCAGTCATGAAATCTGTCTCAGATGTTGTCCTTGCCAAACCGAAATCACCAATTTTAAGGTCACAGTTTGCATTCATTAGTAAATTACTCGGTTTAAGATCACGGTGCAAAACATTAGCCGAGTGCACATATTTCAGCCCACGTAACAGCTGATATAAGAAGTACTGCAGAAGTTTCATGAAATATGTTAATTCCATGCTTAATCTCCAACTCAATGAAAAATCACAGATAAAAAGTCAATACTTCTCAAGGAGAGTTTGTATATAATCAAGACTTGCAATGAAAGAAACTATAGTTGACATGTAATTAAGGCTTAACAATATCATTAGAAGCAAACCTGACAATGTTCTTCGCGAAGAGGTTGGTCAGAATGAATTATATGATGGAGATCAGTGTCCATCAATTCATAAACAATGTATACATCATTAAATGCTTCCTTCTTCGGGGGTCGAATGATATCCTTGATTGCAATGATCTGGTGAAAGAAAATAGCAATTTTGAGTATTTAAAATTTAATAATCTCCAGTAACATATACATTCTAAGATCTTTCTTCTCTGTGACAGTTTTTAACAAAGAAAAATAGTGTTGCATGGATACTTGATTTTCACTCGACACTCTAAAATATAGTTATAATATTATATTAATTAACCAACCACCAAACGCTAATTTCTTGTCAGATTTTTGCGTCAAAATAACACAACAATGCATGCAGTATATATATTAGAAGAGATTGAAATATAAAACGTTAGAAAGTTTCTCACTCAACACTCAGCAACACTGCTGGTAAGAGAAATCTCAAGAAATTGTTGCAGCCATTAGTTTCAGCTTAATCCTTGAAATACTGTGCTATGATATATTAGCATCAGAGGAAGTCAAAAACTGTAATTAAGATAATATATCTATTCATTTAAACAAGGTAAAATCCTGCTCTTCCACTGTTCATATAGTGCATATTGAATCATGAAATTAACTATGAGTTAGCAAAAGACTGTAAGTCCACAAATGATTAGCTAACACGAACACTGCAACACGGCTAATTCCTAGAATATAGGACACTGGGATACCACATACATATTAACCTTCTTAAAAATAAATTATGGAAATGATAAGAATGTTCAAACTATAAGAGGAATAATTTTAATGCAATTCTTAAATAATAATAAGATAAGAGGATGAATTTAACCCTATGACAATTAGTCTCACATAAAAATGATAGGAGACATCATTTTGCTATTTGTCACACACACAAAAAAAAAGATCTAATCTAGGGGTAAGAGTGTCTAAAAAGTATCTGATCTAGAGGAGATGTCGGTTCAGTCTCTTGGCACCATTGAGAAAAAAGTTATAACTGATATGTAGTTTTTTTTATTACAGAAGCTGATAAATTCTTCTCTACTTTCATAATCCATTGAAAACCATATAGAAAGAATCTTATACCATAAAGTGACTAAAATAAGGTTGTATAACTTAGCCTTACATTCATGAATGATTTACCAAATATATTAAAAGTTTAAAACACAAATTTGATGAACATGTAGTAAAAAAAAACTGAACAAAACAAGAGATAATCACTTACATTTTGATGATCCATGTGACGAAGGAGCTTAATTTCTCTCAAAGTCCTTTTAGCATCAATTATATTGTCAAATGCATTGCCAATCTTCTTGATGGCAACTTGTTCATGTGTATCAGAATTAACAGCAGCACTAAACAGAAACATTATTCAAGTGAAAGTAAAATCATTTCCAACAAACAAACATCAAATTCATGCATTTTGCCAAGACCATGAAGAAAGAAACAAAAAGACTTACCAAACGATACCATAAGCGCCTCTACCGATCGGGCGAATGGGAGGAACATACTTAGAAGATACCTCAAACAAGTTTCCATACACATTGTAATGTGCATATTTACCACCATGAGTAAGAACCCTTTTGATTTTAGTGTCTCCTGATGCTGAAGCAGAAGCAGTAGAAGAGCTTGACTCTTTTGTTGCCATGTTTGGTTTTGAAACTTGAACAAAGGGTATTGATCACCTTACCAATACAAAAAACAAATGGTGAATTGAAGAATCAAAGTTAATCAACAAACATCATTTTTCACTGCATTCAGTTTATTATAACCAAACTTTCTATTTCTTCTATCTTACTATATAGAAATTTTAATGTAATTAAATATTTTTGGTAAGAAACTAAATTACTCAATTAGTATGTAAAAATACAAGGATATACCTTTGTTCTTAGAATAGTGTATTGGAAGCTAATATTGACACATAAAGAGAGAGAACAAAAGAAAGTGAAAAAGAAACAATTGTAAGATAAGTGTGATTTAATGAAAATTTTAATAAGAAACCTGAAATGGAGTTTTCCAGATCATGAGCATAATACCTGTAAAAGCCAAAAGTGTAACGTGATATCTAAAAGAGAAAAAAATCTAACTAATTGCTTTTGGGATTTTTCACGAGATGTTTGTTTTGTGTTCACCTACTAATCTAAGTTAAGCACGTTCACTTGTGGATTCACGAAGTGCATATGAAATGAAGCTAGTGGCTTGACAAGTTACCACGTATTGAACTTTATAACATGAAAAAGAAAAGAAGCTAATAGATGATAAACTGAACATGAAACGAAAGAGCTTTTCTGTGTACATGTATCATGTGTGTTATCATACAGTGGTATATATAAAGCTCTCAACAGATTTTCTTTTTCTTCTCTATTTGAAATCAACTCAACTCTTCTTTAATGTTAAATGTTTTTTTATTTTTTTATTTTAGGAACTGTGACTGTTCATATGTTGTGGATTTGTCTCAACCAGTGTTTGTGCTTCAATTCTGCATATGCAGAAATGCAATTTGTTGTTGTTTGTAGAAAATTAGGGAGTGTAGAAGCTCTGCATTTGACTTGATTCATATGAAACACATATACTCACAACCATAATAATTTTAAAAAATAAATTCTCCGAAACAGGCAGATGCAATGACATCCCACATGGATAAATTATTAAAATACTACTGTTACTTATTGACTTTATGTTTTTGACTCAATTTTCTCATTTACTTAAATAATTTTTTTCTGTAAATATAGTAAAAAAAAAACAACGCTGATCATGTTACAATTTATGCAATTGAAGAGATAGAAAAAAAAAATCCAAATTGTAAAGTGGATATATTTTATTTGATTGAATTGTGTTAAGTTCTAAAAACTTGTGAAAATTGTAAAAGTTGTGAAAATTAAAATTTTAATTTTCTCAACTTGTCGACTATATATTAATTATGTGAAACTCTAAAATAAAAAACAATATTACTTTTATAAAATTCAATTGTAATATTTTAATTAATATTTACCTCTATCTAACTTTCAATATTTTATACAACATCTGTCACTCATTGAAAGTAATTAATATAGCACACACATTTGATCACATTTGATCAGAGGAATGTATTGCTATATAAATTTGTTGTATATAAGATTAACCTATCTTTTTGCAGGTGGTGGATCTATGTTAACTGCAGTATAATTCGCTTATCTACAGTGAATATCAGAGCTGAAGTATAATTGAAAAGAAAAACGGAATAAGCAATCACACTACTCAAGAGTGTTCTGCTGAAGAGTTTAATTATAAGAGCAAACCAAAAGAGATTTAACTGAGGAGAGAGATATAGGTGCAAACAAATATTCTAAATTCACTGTAACAGAAGTATTTATTTTTTATTTAAAACAAAAATAGGTAAGGAGAATTTTTATTAATTCAAGTTTCAATGATAACTATTTTCCGATTTTATTTTTTTTGAAGATTTGAAGTTCGCTTCTTGTAATTACAATATTAAATTTTTAGCATTAAACCTCTAAAAAAATTAACTAAGTTAACACATCATTGGCAAAAATATTACAACAGCCTCATCTTGCGTTGAATAATTGATTTGTTCGAAGAAAAACAAATCTGTATTATACCATGAGAATATATATGGTCAACCAGATTTTAAAATTGTAATGCGATGAGAAAAGAAATGTTGATCGAATAAACACATTTAGTTGTTCCTTAGCGTATTTTGGTCCCCTATGTACGACCCTTTGCAACTTCTCAATAGTGCATAACACACTAATGTGGTAATTTCAAATATACATCAACAACAAATGAAACAAATGTGTGAATTATGTGACCCATAAAACTAATATACATTACTGGAAAGTCTAGCATTGTTGGTAAGGTATATACTTCTCCATGATCAACTTAGGAGGTTGTATTTACAATTTATTTTGGACAGGCCAATTTATAGGGTTTTTCACAAGGCTTATGCATTAATGATTGTTTTCCTACATGCACAACAAAAATTTGTAAAATAAGTCAGAAAATGGCAAAATTGTGACAAAGTTATGGCCCAAATTTCACAAACTTGATTAAGAATAGTAAAGCATATGAGCATCAGTGCATAAGAACAAATAAAAAAGGACTGAGCGATGGATGATGAGACAGGAGTTAAACAAAACACTCAGAAATTCAAAATCTTCATTGAATGATAACCAATTTAAAGTAATGCAACATGTCGATCAAACAACTTCTGGCAGAGAAATCTATCATTGACTCCAACTACAACAAAATCTTGTTCAAAAAAAACTAAGCAGAAAACATTATAATTTAAGCATCTGAGCTGGTTGGAGCCCCAAAACCACCAGATCCTCGACCGAATCCAGGCCTTCCACCAGGACCCTGCACAATCAGACAACCCAATTGATTCAGCAAAAACTTCAAATACTATTTCGAAAATAGGGGAGCATTACAGTATACGGGAAAAAAGTTCTGCCAAAACTATTTTATGCAAATACTTAGTAATGAACATGAGGACTACATAGTTATTACAACCACAAAAACATTTATTAAATTAATTTTACAGCATTGTGCTATGTCAAAAATCAGATTATTAAATCAGCCAGTTACAGAGATAGAAAAAGGAGCAAAACAGTGTAATTGCATTAAGAAAATGGGGGATATATAGCACAATACATCCAGGTAAACTTTGCAACTGCAATGGAAATTTAAGAATTGACATTGAAACATGACAAAATCAGAGGGAAATCCCAAAATTAAAAGCTGATAGGATGCTACATTAAATACAAAACATGTATTGAAAACACTTTGCTTTCTTAATACTATAAAAATTGTTTCAAAACATTCCACAACAAATAAACAAGAAGACAAAACAGAAATAATTTGTTCCTCAAATAGCAACTAATCATCCTATAAATAAATACATAACATTATAAGCTAGCTACTAGCATGAACCTTCAATAAATTAGACAATAAACAAAGATACAAAGATATAAGGTGCCTGTTTGGATTGCATTATTTGACCTTCTCTACTGGAATAAACATTTCATAGATTGTTTGGGAGAGATAGTGAAACAGCTTACCATAAATTTTTTCAGCTTATTTACACAGGTTCTCTAAGATAACTTATCAAAACAACTAATAGCTTATATAAATAGTATTTATAGATAGTTGTCAATTAAGCTGTGGCCTAAAAAGAAGCCACAAACAGTTTGCATAATATACACAACTATAAGAAAAATATACTGTCACTAAGATGCAGTAAACTTACTCCAAATGAGGGTCTGTAATCAGCAGGAGCTCCTCCTTTGTCTCCTCCGAATTCACCGGCAGGTCCTCGTGGTCCTCCACGATACCCATCTCTGTCACCTCCAAATCTACGCTCACCTTCAAAACGTGGTGGACCCCTGTACACAAATTAACCAATTTAGAATCAACAAAACCAACAACAACTAATCATGATCCCAATAAGGGGAGTCAGATTCAGGGATCTTACAGATTTTTAAAAATGAAAATAATCTAAAAATTGCCTCAAATGGGAAGTTGTTTTAAGAAGCTTCACAAAACAGCTTCGTCTTTACTTGAAAATCTCTTAAAAAAATAACCTCTAAATTATTAAATAGCAAAATCAATTATTTAGAATCTATAACAAACAAGCCTTATATGTCTATAACAACTCTAATTCTTTACTAATAGTTTTTCTAGGTTTTCCCCCAATGAATCAAGTACACTCCAACTGATCTACACAGCTTACAAATTAACAAAATTTCAATTAAAATAAAATAAAAATAACACATAACAACGCAATAAGTTATAATACCTAGGGCGATCGCCGGGTGGACCACCAAATGGTCTACCAGGTGGCTTAGCCTGTTTCTTCAAAGTAGCAGGAACAATTTCGGAAGGAAGATTAAGATAAGTCCTAAGAAACTCGATTCCATCGTTTGTGAGGAACCAGTAATAGTGCATCCAAGCAAAGGTTTCTCTAACATATTCCCTCGACTTGAAACTCTGCATAAGCTTAATCACCTGCAAATTAGGAACATCGATTTCGGGATGCTTTGCCAAATTGAAATCCTTCTTAGCGTAACATACACCTTCTTGAAACAGGTATTTGCAGATCTCTTTGCGGTTCTTCTCTGAGATAATCTGAATAAATAATAATACAATGTTTATTGAAGAGAAAATTGAATATATCAAATGATTAATAGTTAAGAATTTGAATATATCGAATGAGATAATGTACCATGGCGACGACGAGTGGAGGAGACGAAAGGAGGCTGCCGCAGTTTATCGCTGATAGAATTATAAACCCTAAAAATCACTTCTATGTATTTTCTTATTATAAATAGGCCCATCAGTTAATGGACTTGTTCATGGGCCTATTGTAAACCCATTTTTAGAAGAAAAAATTATTTATACCCCCTACTCTTACATTTAAATCAAAATTTCATCTTACGCTTTTTTTTTTAAACAAAAAACATAACATTTTTCAGAGTTGATAAATGGGCTTTTTCTTTTATAATTGATTAATATTAAATAATATTTCTCTCAATTTTTTTTCTTGAATAATTATGACTCGTCAACTTATTGGCCATATCATGTCAATCACATTAACAAAATGTCCACTTCAATATTAAAATAGGATGGAAAATTAAATTAAAAGTTTTTTAAAATTGAAAGAATATATTTTGAGATTTTTTTTTACAAATATTAAAATTAAAATAACACATATTTATATGAATAATTTGAAGAATTAAACTAAAAAAACAAAACACGATTTTTTGTGGTTCAAAAGTACATTTTGAGACGAAACAATAGTTTTTCCATATGGACTTAACATTTTGTTAATTTATTAGTAACGTTATTAAATTTTTATGATCATCAACTAACCAGATACAATATTATAAGTCTCTTCTTCTTTAGAGCTTGATCTTGGTCCCAAAGGAAACAGGAAGACAAAAATAATAAAGAAAACACAATTAACGTAATTGGTTTATTTGTTAATTAATTTCTAATTTTATGATAATACTTTTTAGTTTAATGATGTAATTTATCTTTTTACTATTTCATATAATTTAAATATCTCGTAATGTTAATTTTAACTATCTAACGTGTTATTAAAAATTTAATATCTTTTACTAGACCGCGAGATATATAATTAATGGTGGCAAAATGAGTTAAAATTTTAAAGTTGTCTCTTTTAATTTTTTTTTTAAAGATTATATTGAGTGTTGAGACTTTCAACTCTCCAAATTTTTGACCCGCTCACATAACTCATAAAAAAATTACATGGATTCGTTAAGTTTTTTTTTTTTTTT
>JBBPBR010000003.1:3501476-3520292 GCA_037974775.1 Cicer pinnatifidum | reverse complement strand
TTTGTACAAGAGTAGTAAATATTTATTCATTTTTTATTATAAAAAATTATATTAACTAAAACGTTGAAAATGATAACTTTTATTGATTTTAATGATAAAACATGTGTTTTCATTTTGTTATTTTTGACGAGTACATCAGCTAATATGCATATGTTTTATGTGATTTTATTGAAAAGCAAACTCCTAACCCTATCATGGAGCGAGAAAGAATTCAATTCACTCCACTCCATTTTAGGCTAATTGATGAGGAAGTTGATCACTATTTTTTCTTACACAAACCAAACTCTTCATTTAAATAAAAAATTTATATCTACTTTACTATCTATACAAAAATATTTTGTGGTGTCATGTGTCACTGTTTTACAAATTTACTTTTTTATTCATGTTTATTTAAATTTAGTTATTTTTAAACCATTATTGATATTTTAAATTGTACAGTTCTGTTTTTTTTAACATAATGACAGCTATATAGTACACACTGCCCACTTCCACAACACAAAGATTTACAAGTCTATTAAACTTAAAATGTCATCTACTAATAAAGAGTTTTTTCAGCTCAGCCTTAAAGATATTGCTTATCTTTTTATTTTGAAAAAAAAACTGAATAGTAGAATTTTACTTCTTTCTCATTCACCACTGTTTTCTCCTTAGAAGTGCTTCTTTGTTGAATATGCCTACTAAACTCACCTCTACAAATTTCTAATTTTTTTAGGGAATTTTGTATTTCTTCTACATGCACATGAGTTATATATATATATTAGAGAGAGAAATAGGAAGGGAGGAAGGAAGGAAGTGGGAGAGAATGTAACATGTATTCATTCTTATCATATATTTTTCAATCAATTCAATGTATTAGAAAAATACATGATAGAGCTTTAATAAATTCAACGAAAGTATCAATTTAAATTATTTAAATACTTTTGTAATATTTAAATCATTTTGGTTCGTAAATGTTTGTACTTTTACTTTTCCAACATTTTTTTTTAATAAACACATGTCGGTTATATATTGTGTTTATGTGGCTGAAATGAGGACTCCATGATGAATACGTGTATCCTCTTCTTATTTCACAAGTTATGTTAAAATTGATCTTGCAAACCTTTGGGGTATGAGAATAAGCAAGCGAGAAAAATTGAACCTAGGATAAGAATGAAGAAGAGAGATTCAACTTGTAATGGAATTTGAGTGACTCGATAAAGAAACAATGTACAAAATTTAGACATTTTGATATTTGAGGGGAATATTTTGGATGAAAGCGGATTTGAAGCAACCATCATAGATTACTAGTAGTGAAATTAGACAATGGTTACCCTACACCTATGTCTTCTCTCTTTTCTCTCATATTTACATTTGGCGTTTGTGGCACTTAGTAATTAGGGGACAAACATGTGATTAGTCAATGCTTTTTCTTTCTTTCTTTTTTGGTCCATTATTCAATTTTCAAAGACAGGTTGGTAGCGTACTTATAAGACATGGAAATTATATAAAGGGCGATACTCATTATTATCATTGCAAAGTTCATCAATCACCACATCTCTATACCATTTAGCACCAAATTAAAGATGCTTTATGCATCTTCAAAATCCCAAACCCATACTAAAAGACATAGAAAAGAAATTGTAGATACACACGTTATTATATCATTCAAATATTTGTTTCTAATTGATGAATATACTTTATGTATCTCTATAATCAAATTCTCTCGACTACTTTTTCTATGAGTCATTTAAAATATCTTGTTTGATATTTTTTTTTAAAGTATTTGTAATTTTATAATATTAATTATTTTTTTATTAATATAATTTTATTTATTTTATCTTAATTTATTAAATTTTTCAATGAACTGCAATTAATTAATAAGAGTATTTTAATGAATAAAACTCATTTTATCATTTAAATCAATAAAACTAATCATTTTTTTAAGAATCGCACATAACTTAAATCAAACGATTAAAATAAGATAGAAAGAATACATTCTATATGAGTCTCTTCTAATTTAACGAAGTAAAAATACATGCATGCATCAACATTAAAATTTTCATTGATCTTATTAAACTCAAAGAATTAATCTATGCAATTACACTGATCTAAAAGAGAGAAAAAAGAATTAAAAAAAAAAACTCTCCTAGCAATCAAACACCTTTATTTATTTTTCCCTCAAAAGGGTCAGAATACACTCAATAATAAAAATCTTCACGCATGCATGGGTTATACACAACATGTAATGGTATGTTACCTTCACACTCACTTTTTTACAAATCAGCAATCAAAAGGAAGAAAGAAAAATGAAAAGTTCAAAAAGGAAAAAAAGAAGAATCCCTGCAAGTTTTCAGAAAGCCTGGCCTGCAGGACCATGATGGAGTTTTTTGCTCCTAGTTAGAAATGTCAAAAGAAGGAAGAAAAAAAGTGGAAAAATAGTAGGGACAATGTTTCACAATCATTATTCTTATCTCAAAAAGATGAAGAAGGAAAAGGAAAAACCACTGTGTTTGTTCCCATAATATTAGATGAATTGGATGGTTCTACTTCTTCTTCTTCCCCACCACCAAGTTCATGATGATCATGTCCTTCAATAACAATATTATCCCAGAAAATAAAGTTACTAGGACATTGTTGTTGTTGTTGTTGTAAATGTGTTTCTACCCATTCATCAATGTTATTATTCATCTCTTGCTTCTGAAAACATTCTAGTACTTGGTGATCTGATCTATCTCCAAGTTTCTCTTCCATGCTACAAGATTTTATTGGTACCATGTTTTCAACATTCTCTATCAAAGGTGGTAGATAATTCAAAGTGTCCATTGTAAAAGTTGATGCTATTGGAGGAGGTAGTGATTGAATTTGATTCCATGTTTCAGAGTTCAAACCAATAGATTCTTGAATTTGAAAATATTCTGTTTGGAGATTATTACTTGGCTCAAACATGAACAAAGGACATGTGGGAGAAAACAAGATGGTTTCTTGAAATGGTGATGGTTTTGTTGGTGTTGTTAGATTATTCTCTTGGATGGAAAAGTGTTCTAGTTTATTATTATTAGAATTATGATGAACAAGATTTTGTGTAATGTTGGTGGTTGAAGGGGTGGACAAAGAATGCTTTCTTATTTTCTTTTTGATCCAAGAATTCCAATAGTTCTTTATTTCATTATCAGTTCTACCCGGCAAGTGGCTTGCAATATGTGCCCATCTGCATTAATACCCAAATTCAATATCAAAAACATTACTACAAGATTAAAAGTATACAAAACCTACATTATATATATACTTTATATCAAGCAACAGCTTCTCAATTAAAATAATAAGCAGAGGTTTATGTGTGTGAAGGTTAAACTAGCAACTGCACTATGGTGCTGTGACTACAACAAACTTTAGATTTAGGTGAGGCTAACTAGCTTCTCTTGAAGACCTAAAGTCCATTATTTACATTTCTCATTGAATACATAAATCTTATTAATAACTAAATTGATTACTCCTCCAATTGCATATATAATCCTCCTAATTAATAATTAAGAGGGGGAGTAGTAGTTAATAGTGTAATGAATGAAATGAATTATATATAAATATATACCTGTTGCCAACAACACTGTGAAGGGTTATAATTAACTTCTCCTCATCAGGTGTAAACCTTCCTCTCCTAATATCAGGTCTCAAATAATTTATCCATCTCAACCTACAGCTCTTACCACACCTTTGAAGCCCTGAAATACAATTGATTAATTAAGATGATGATAATAAAACACAGTAATAAGTATTGATGAAAATAAAAAGAAAAGAAGTACCAGCTTTTTCAGGAACTTCACTCCAACAGCCATAGCCATGAGTGGTGATATAAGTGATGAGTTTTTCATCTTCTTCAGGGGACCAAAGACCTCTCTTAACCTTCTGTTGATTGCAGCAAGAATGATGTCCCATATAGTATATTATTTAATCAAACAAAATGCCTGGAGTTAGGGATCGAGGATGAGGGATGGATGGATCAAAATAATTAATTGGTGTGCAATAGTTGTTAAGTCTCTCTCTCTCTCTCTCTCTCTCTCTCTCTCTCCCTTCCTTCCTTTATTTAAATAACAAGTTAGGGACTTTTACAATACTGCAATATGCCCTGCCTGCCCTAGCTAGCTAGGGAATCCACATACATACATACATTCATTTATCAACCTGCCTGGGCTCCATTGCTATTGGGAGAGGACCCACATCTCCATCTAACCCTAAAATGACATTCCATCAACTCATTCAACACTATTCATTAACCACCCTTTCATTTCTGTGTCTACATGATATACTATATATATATATATATATTGTGCTGATGGATACACCACAAGAAAATTAAAAAGTTGAAAAAATATATATATTTTTAAAATAATTAAACTTTTTTTAATATAAATATTTGTTTCCACGCATAAGAATTATTCACCAATATAATATCCCTGATATAGATATGCTATAAGAATTATGTGTTTCCACACATTTATGGTTTTGGCATACTTTGCACCATATACCCATACAGTTTTTTTTTTAACATTATTTTTTCTCTCTTTGAATGGGATACCTTATGTTTGATATCTAGTATATACCTACAAAAAACAATTAGTATAGGTGGATTTAGATTGTCTCATTTTTCCCTTCTTTCCCCATCTTGTTAGAAGTGATATGGAGACACAAATAATTGTTCAATCAATTTATATTTGTAAAGTTTATCAAAATTATTTGCGACTCATTTTCTCTCTTTTAACGTGCTAACATGAAGGTGATAATAAGAGGAAAAGGAAAGGATATGAATTCTATAAATGTAACCGTGTACAAAATCTTTTGAAAAATCACACTTCTCGTCACTTGTCATCTGAAATTAATTATTGGGTCTTCACTAAGGAAGATAATGGATTGAATACAAGTAGATACTATAGAATTTATTTTTATATTCTTAAAAATGGTAGTGCTTTCATATATATATATATATACCTCATACTATTTTGTTGCTGTTGCGTCCATACGAGTGAGTAGTTTGTGGGTCATAACTGATAGATTGTGAAGAATTTGTAATGATCATGATTTGCAACATTGGGGGACAACATTTTACAACATGCAATTACTATTTTTATTACATTTAATTTTTTTTAATGAGTCATGTAATTTTCTTAAAAAATATGAAATTATTATTATTTTGTTTATACATGACACCGGGGATGATAATATTGTAGGTAGAGTTGTCAATTTTATAAGACCTCAATATTACATTTTAGAGGCCTTAAACTCTCAAATTTAAAATTGAACAACATAACTAATTTTTTGTATTAATTCATTTCAAGAGAAATTTCCCCAAAAGAAAATTTTGGGACTTAAAGGTTTGGAGATTTAGTACTTTTTAAGAGTTCTATTTGTTTTGTAGTTATATTCATGTATGCCTTTCAATTTCGCAAAAGAATGTTTTGATTTCAAAAAACACATTTATTGATGTTTCTTCTAAAAAAAACACTCTTATCTTTCAATTATGAAACCAAGTTTTAGACTAAAAATTATGTATTTTTAATTTTTTACGAACATTTTTTTTTTGAAAGCACAAGATGTGCTACATCAGTACATAGTACATCGTCACACTTTGATAAATCATCATGTCGACAGAGTGACACACCACTGCCAATATTTTAAAAATCATGTTAATATGTCAATAAGTGTTTTAAACATATTTGCTGCGGAAATAAAATAATATACAAAAAAACTTTTGACTATAAATTTTTAATTTTTATAATTCTGAAATATTGTACAACTTCCGATATTTCTTTTCGACTTTTAAATTCTTAATGAGTTTAAAAGTTTCATAAAACTATTTTTGCTTCACAAATAAAAATATATATTTATTAAGAATACACAAAACCAAATTTATTTTACATGTGTGTGTTTTACGAGTTAATTCAAATTATTATTTTAATGGTGGATATAATATAACTGTAGTAATTAATATATATTTAATAATATTTTAATTTTTTTAAAACTATATATATTATATTTTTTTAACTTATAAAAAATACAAATTCAACTATAATTAATTAACGTAACTTTTGAATTTGCAGCTGAAACAAGACGTTAAATTTATCGGCATTTATCACTTAAGACTTAAGAAAATATATATATTCAAACACACAAAAACATAAGTGACACGAGCGAACACGAGTACCTGACTAGTTAGTATAATTTATTAGAATTAGATAACAAAGTTGAAATATCAAATCTCTGTGTTTATTAGTAACACATAATTAAGTCTCATTCTACATGATTATAGTGGGAGTCAAGGTGGATACTATTAATGTGTAATACCTACACTCATATCTATTCATTTTGAAGATAATATCCATAGTTTTTTATTCTTTTTAATAATTTATATTTTAATAAAATTTATCAAATTACTCTTTTTTGAAAATTATATATCAAAGACCTCTTTTTTATTCTCAGTTATAAGTCGACTGTGCAATCACGACTTCTTTATGAAAACTCGAGTTTACACATGCGACTTCCTTAAGACAATTTTTCAAAAAAAAAATATCAAATCAAATTTACAATATATATACATATACACACACAGACACACACACACACACACACACACACACATATATATATATGTAATATTTGAACAATGATTTCGAGTATGACCAATTAATTGACATAGTCTCAATCATTGCTTTGGTACAATCAACATACTATAGATTTATAATTTTATATGCAGAAAGAAAAAACCAATATCATGCATCATTAGTATTTTGTCGAGTATACACAGACGATTGCATTGACAAGATTAAATATGAAGTTGGTAAATCACATACTCACCAAAGTCATGCAGTTCAACCGAAATTATAAGTCTTTCATGGTGCATGAAATAATAAACCCAAGAGAGGTGCGATCAATTGATCATTTCGAAGTCAACCTTCAAAGAAAACGGTGTGATTGTGGAAAATTTTAGGCTATACACGTGCCTTGTTCACATGTCATAGTTGCATGTTCTTACGCTCGTCAAAATTATTTAGTACATCTACCTGATGTGTACAAAGTTGTTAATGTATTCAACATCTACACAGAAGAGTTTTCACTTATACACATTGAAGGATATTTGTCCACATATAAAGTTAAAACATGGTATCACAATTCTAAAATGCGAATAATTAAAAAAGGTTGTCCAAATAGTACCCTTATAAGAACTGAAATGGACGTTAGAGAAAAAGTGTCAAGAAAATGCGGATTATGTCGATTAACTGGTCATACTCGAAAATATTGTTCAAATGTTACAAGTAACTCTAATCAATGTATATAATTTAAAATTTATGCTTATGTATTTTTGTGAATTATATATATATATATATATATATATATATATATATATATATTTTATTATTTTATTTTAAGTTAAAAAAAATTTAAAGATTTTTTTTTTTGAAAAATTACCTTAAAGAAGTCAACTTTGCAAATTCGGACTTCCTTTGAAAAGTCGCCATTTACCAAACAACTTGTAACTGAAAATAAAATAGAAATATTTTGATATAGAATTTTGAAAAAAATAATAATTTAATAATATATCTTTTTGAAATATAAGATATTGGAAAAAAAAATCCAATATCTAAACTCATATTTATACTACAATGATTTTTTTACCATATTTATTGTACATATTTTTTGTGGGTTAGAAATAAGACCCACTGCAAAAATAGATTTTCTATCTTTGATGATGAGTGATTTTGGTGACTTTAGTATATTTTATAGTAAAATTAGTAATTAAAATTAAGTATTAAAAAAATATTTAAATGAAAAAGAATGATTAAAAAATAGAATGAAATATATAAAGTCACCGAATCCTTGTCCATCTGCTCTTTTCCTGGCGTTGAATTGTTGTTAGATGCATGAATATCAGTTTGTATATTTATGTGGCAACCATGCATGTAACATATTATATCAACTTAATATATATAATTTTTTTAAAGCAGCTTTATATTTAATTTAACTAATGCAATATTCATTTCGGAAACATAATGATGTTTATGAACAATTTAATTAGGGGATTCTAAATACTGATCAATTGAAGATTTTGTACAAGTGCATGTATTTTAAACTAATAAATGAATAGTCATTTTTTTTATAATTAAAATTTCGAATGAAGGTAGTCCTAGTTCAAGATAGGGAAAAAATTTGAATTTAAAAAAGAATATATATATATTTTTAAATTAAATTCTTAGTTTCTCATATTTGTAATATTTTGGCATCCTCAATGTTTCTATCAATATTTTTCTAAAAAAATGCATGCATCACAAAATTAATTATAAATTTAATAGTTATTTTTTTTATATTTTCTCCGTCATATGATTTTCAATATATTTTTTGACACAATCATTTCCAATACATATTGTTACTGCAATTTTTGAAATATTATCGCATAATTTTATTAAATAATAATAAAACTCAAATATTTGACACAATGCAAAAGCTATAATCATTGCTGTTATTGTACGGTTGCAACAATTTCAACGCTAATAAGAGAAGCACAGCACTCATGTTGCCCGGCCCAAACCTGTGGGCCACTCAAGCAGACAACTAGTGACTTAAAGTGGAATTGGGGGTCTACTGATAGAGAAATACTTAAATAAACATAATCTTAGACACATTATAAATAAATAAAACTTAAAAGAAAAATGATTAAATAGTATGATTAAATTATTTTTCTTTTAATTTATATGTGTATGTCTAAACATTTTAATTTGAGATTGTATTTATGTAAGACTTGTTTGTATTGATATATAGTTTCTTGTTTTTTCCTCTGTGTTCAAATATGTATTTAAATTGGTTAAAAGTATACTTTCAAATTGAATAATTTGATAAAGAAATTTAGAGCTTCTGAAATAAACACGCGGAGGATAAATTCACATATATAATTGTGATTTTATTTGCAGATCTGCTGGTCCACTTTAATCACTTAAATTACACACCCACACTACAATTCAATCACGTTTATATCTTTTCTTAAAAGGTGAAAAGTGGTTTTCATACTTTTGAAGATTTTTTTAAAATGATTCAGATAGGTGTGAATTGTTTATTATTACAATTTTCTTATATTAAGTTCGTAATTATCGTAGCTTAAGTGATTAAGGATTCTCGATTCAAATTATATTGATGGCTAACATAATAATATATTAAGTACTTAAACGTTTCTTTTATAAAGAAAATTCTTAGTTATATTAAATAAAAAATCAGATCATATTTTTTAAATGAAATATAAGTAAATCTCAATAATTTTTTTCTTATTTGATGATTGTAACATGTTACGTACTCTTCATTTAATTTGACTTTTTATATTTTTCAATGATCCTCGTGGAGGGTAATTTATGAACTAAACTTAATTATTTTTAGATTATATAAATTACTCTATTTGGATTAAAAAAACTTAATTAAGCATTTATAGTGTATTATAAACTCTTATCGTACAAGTGCTTATTTAGAAACTATATCTATAAAAAAAAAAATAATAAAGTCAAATTATTTTTATGTGGACAATAAATTTTTTCACCAATTATTCTGGAAAATTTATGAAAATTAACCAAAAATAGCTTATGAATATGTCATAAGTTGTTTCTAAAAGTTCTCTCAATCAATCTCATAGGTACTTATATCAAAAGATAAACTCAAATAAGCATTTCAAATATGTCATGAATGTGATCAACTACATTTTTTAATATACGTAATATCATCAAATTTTGTTTGTGATTCATTTATGAGGGATTGTATAATTAAGAGTGTTAGATTCAAGTGTAAAAAGTTGTTTTTACATTAACTATTAATAAGTTAAACGTTGAATACATTATTAGGTTTTCATAACGGATTTAACTTATCTTTACAAAATCAACGTGTAAGGTAAGGATTGCTCCTACTTATAATCACAGTGTGACTGGAAATTATAGCAGGTGACCCAATGGATTTTGAATAGACATTGATATATCTTAGAATTTGAGGTAGACCTAATCAACCCATAAAAAGTGATAGTTGTTGAGGTACTTCGTCAAATTCTTCAATCTACTTTTGGACTTATTTAAAAATCTTTAGGTATCTTCATAACACCACTTCAACCAAATCAAGAGCTCTAATCTTTAGGTATCATATATCAAATTTTGGTAAATAAAACTTAGCTACTGTATACAGTAGAAGCACAAAAGAAATAAAAAATGTTTAACTATTATATGATAAAAGCACAAAGAGAATTGAAATGCTTAACAACAATAATAAAAGCATAAAATAAAGTCAATAATTACTATACTCATTGATAGTGATCGCAATGGCTTGAGTTTGGGTAAGGTAATATAGTATCGGTCCCTATACCTGCAGTTTAAAAAAATACTCATACCCGTACTATCTTGGATATCAACTTTAGTACTCGTACACTTATCATCTGGGTACTTAAGTGCTCATACTTATACCCATTACCCACACTTTAATTAAAATAGATTGATAAATAAATGATATTACTGTGATTAAATTTAATAATTATCCAAATACATTAAATTCAATCATAAAATATTATAAACTAAAATATTTTATAACTTAATATTTTAAATGAACGCTCATTACAATACACATTTAAATATATATAATAATATTATATGAAGTTCTAAGTCATACGATAATATTATTCGAGATCTGTAAAAATAATTGACAGAAAGATATAAGTACAATTATAAAGTCACAACTAATAAGATATAAATCTTAGTTATAAAGTCACAATTATTTATCTATTCATCATAATCAAATTTTTAAAAAGTTTGTCGACGTTTATCTTTCAATTATAAATATTGTAGTGGTCCAATAATATTACTAGATGTTAAAACATAAAAGAAAACAATTAATTAAACTAAACACTAATATAAATAAATAAATAAATAATTTATATAAGTGCGGATGTGAGGTGGGGTGGGTACTATGGTACTTGTACCTGCACTCATACCCGCTTAATTTTGTGAGTAATTACCCGTCTGCGTGTCCATATCCATTATGCGAATTTTTACCTTACTCATTATGATTTTTTTTTTTTTTTTTGCATGTATCCATTAGATCTGGAGTTAATTGTCATCCCTACTCGTTGAGGTGTATCAATGGTTCTAGTGATTGTGAGATGTTTATTCCAATATGAAGTGAAAGAAAAACTGAAAAAACAAATAAAAAGAAAATGAACGGAGAAAGCAAGAAAAAAATAGGTTGGATATCACAACTCTTATACCGTGTTAGATTTTTATAGGCACAATTGTTTATGGGATCCCTTAACTAAATTTCGGATAAAACTTCAATCTTTTATCTTTTTTTTTTTCTTTTCGATTTTGTCATTTATTTAACTTTATTACAAAAAAGTTGAAAATATAAAGAATGGAAATATGAGTTTATTTGAAGATTTGAGTTATACATTTGATGAAATTTGCATTATATTCAAGATGGTAATTAATTTTGAGTTTTGTTTAAAAAGTTTGATGAATTTTTGTAAAAAATAGGATAACATTGTTAACATTTTAAAACTTAAAAGATCAAATTGTTTACTTATAATTAAATAAAGGACCAAATTGAAAAAAATAAAAATAAATTACTGAAGTGTTATATGAAATTAAGTTAATGGACCACATAAATAATTATGTCATTTTTATATTGAATATAATTAACTAATTATTACAAAATTAAATTTTAAGGTGATGATTATCCTCACTTATAAACACATTGTGATTGTGAGACATTATCTCATTCAATATTTATGGGACTCTTAACACCCATGTCTAAGACTAAACATCTAAATTGTGACTCAAGTGCTTCAATAACAAATTAGAATCGTAGATGGACTATATAATATTATATTAGTCTTTTTAAATTGGTAAAACATACGACTCTATTTATAAATTCATTGGATACTTTACTTTTTTTTTTTCTAAGTAGGATTCAAACTTTTTCTTTAAAAGATTATTATTTATTTATTATTATATATAACATAAATAACTTATATACTAAAAACATTTGTTTTGTTGTTCTATAATATGTAATGCTCCTTAACTCCCCAACAAGAGAAAAGGGCAGCTATGGTGAGGTGACAAACAGCAATGCATTAATATAGGAAAGGTATGATGTCGGCTTTGCCTAAAGCGGCTTGATATTGTGTTTCACTAATCGTTGATGCCTCTTTCGAAAGGCCATATTATTAGTATTGTTAGTTATATAGGTGAGATCATGTTAACGTTGCTATTACACAACGACATTGCCTCTTAATTTAAAACAATTTCATGCAATCAACTTTCGTACTCCTTCATCACAATATTATATCATCTTCATTTATTTGTGTGGCACTTGTTTTATGGATATGTAATTTCAATTAAAATTAAATTTCTTTTCATAAAAAAAATAAATCAAATAATATTTTTAAAGTACTATTATTAAATATAACACGTTAATGTTTTTTTTATATTTATTCTAAAATAAAAAAAAGTTATTTATGCTAAAATTAATTCATTCCCCATAAAGTATATAACAACCACGAGTGGTGAAAGGAAGAGGGAGAGGAACTCATGATTGATACAAATGAACCACCAAATTGATGGGGAAACGGGGAAAGTGACATCGCTTAAATGAATAGCTAGCTAATTGTAAAAAAATTATAGGCAAAATATCATATCTAATTTTTTATTTTAATTTTAGATAATAATTTAATATTTTATTTATTTTTTATTTTTAAGTAATAATTTGATCTTTTAATTAATTTTAAATAACAATTTGATATTTTCTACCTTAAAATATCAACAATATTATTATCTTTTTTTACAAAAAATCAGAAAATTTATTATCATCTTTAAACAAAACTTAAAAAATTTGTATTCATCTTCAACAAAATTCATATTTTTATCAAATTCATAAATCAAACATTCAAATAAATTCAAATTGTCATCTCCACTGACAACAACAATATCAAATACATCAAATAAAGAATCTATAATTTAAGATTTTAGGTTAGGGATATGATTTGAAGAATAATAGAAAGAAAAAGAAGATATTGTCTTGGTGATTTGGAAATCAAATCTTAAATTGTAAGTTCTTTATTCGATTTTTGTTGAAGATGAAGATATAAATTTATTTGAAGATTTAAGTCATGAATTTGATTAATATATGAATATTTTTGAAATTGAAGAAATTTTTTATAGATTTTGTTTGAAAATGAAGATGAACTTTTCAAATTTCTATAAAATATGATAATATTATTAATATTTGAAGATATAAAAAATTATATCGTGACTTAAAATTAAATTAAAAAAAAAAAGTCTAAATTATTATCTAAAATTAAGTGAAGAAAGAGTAAAAGATGTTTTTACTATAACAAATCACATATTATATTATATGCAAATTGCAAAAATTATGATTGGGAGCAAAACCTTTTTACCCCTTGAGTGCATACTAATTAAATTAGTAAATTTAAATGATTTTTAAAAGAGATCTTTCAGAAGAATCTGAAAGAATAATTGATCGTACTCAACTTTAAGGAGGAACAATGGAGTTATTTGTCCCTACCCTTTTCTTCTTTCTTTTTGTACAGGACCCCTTCCATTTCTAGCTAGTGATTAGCGGTGAAAATAGTAAAAAGGATAGTCTTCACAAACATCGTGGATATATGTCATGGATGAAGTGTCTCTATACCTTTTCTGCGTGGCGTACGTAACACAGTTTCTATTCATCACCACGTTTATATATATTTCATACAATTTTTTTTTGAATGATTAACACATATATATCAAATGTGTAAATAATTACCTAGAATTTGTCTCAATTATGTAACAATTCTATTAAATGTAGTTAATTATATTTTAAATAAATACGATTAATCACAATTTTGAATTTTGTTGTCTATAATTTTTGTTAAAATTTACACTTTAAATTTTTTAGTTAATTTACAATATTTAAAATAATGATTAATTGTGTTCAGAAAATAATAAAAAAAAATCGTGTTATATTGTTATATTTATTAATTATTCAATTAATAAATACTATCAACTATGTTACGACCTGCATTATTAAGATAAATTGTTGTCAATTTTTATTGTCAATTTTTTATGTTAAAATAATCAAAATTTAATAGAAAGTGCACCATATACTTTGGTTAAACCTAATTTTGATTTTGATTTTTTTATTTTTTAGAATTGCAAAAAGATCCCTCTCTAAATCATCAACTATTCCAATTGATTCTCTTTTATATTGCATCCATAGCAAACCATACGTTCATTATTATTGAGAATCATAGTTGAGCCCAATAAAGAGAAAAATAATTAAAGAGAAAAATAAACTTGAAATGATTATTTGATGAATTGTTGTTACAATTAGAGTATGATACACTTTTATATAGTGCAATTAATATAATTAAGCTAACAACTTACACATAACCATAAATAATTTTAACTACCTCTAATAATTATTGTTCAATGGTCCAATTCGGCAATGATTTGAAGCACAATATACATTGCCATTATCTGTAGTTCCAAAACTCACTTCCAAATGTTAGGAGAGAATCAGAGCAAGAAACATGCAGCTTCATCCCCAAAGAAATTACACCTTCAATGTTTGTAGCATTCATCTCCTCTGACATGCTTCAATTCCTATGTAAACGATGTCTCAATCACAAAGAAGGTGCACACATTCTATCTCAACATCTCTCACTCTATTTGTTCTCGTATTAACACGATTAAATATATATGAGCGTCATAGTATTTGCATATACCACTTTTCTACAAATGATAACTATATCTAATCTAATAATCTTTGTGATTACATATACCACCCTTCGATCTTCCTCATTGATCCATCATAAATCAATAAAAATTCATTATTCTTCCTACTTTGACAAATAATCTTTGTGATCGCTAATAAAATCTTCATTAATATCCACTTACATTAATTTTGACCTTGCTTGATGGGCCATTGCATTCGGCCCAGTCTTATAGGGTATTTATTTATTTAATGTACGAAAAATAAGAGACCATTTTGATTTGGTATAATTGGCATGTAGAGCTAGACTAGATTCATATTTTATTCAAATTTTAAGAAAATTGGAGGCCTTGTTTAGTAAAATTGTGAATTTAATTGGATCTCTGGGTCACAAAATATATGGTCTAATATGAATATGGGCCGAATAGGCCCCACATTTGCAATTTAATATGAATCTATTCCACTATATACTTGTTGAAAAATTGTTCCTACCCACGTCATTGACTCTTAATCTTATATTTACCACTTTTACACGAAATTTTAAACATATTATCCTAGAAAATACAAAAAAATTTAAAAAATCAACTAGTACTTCTATGTATATGTTCGTAACGGCAATTTTTAAAATGTAATTTTATTTTTAAATATTTTAGTAAGTAAAATTTTTTCTATTCAAATTTTTAATATGTCCATTTTTAAATCAGATTTTTAAATGAAAAAAAATTATATATGAAAAATTTTGTATTTGTGTGGAGTAAAAAAAGTTAAATTTTTTTAATGAAAAATAAAAAATGACAGATAAAATTAGATTTAAAAAAAAAAAGAAGGAGGGAAGTATGGAATCCAATTGTGTAGTGGTTGTTATGTTGTCGCTTCACTTTGGCTCTATGATCTATTGGAATTAAAAGTTGGGTCCTCTGTACAACGCCTTTGTTGCATACTTGCATCACTACCCGTGGGAGGGTTTCTACACTTTATTCATCTTTTTATCTCTTCCATAAATTCTTTAAATAAATATTTTCTTAGAAAAAGAAAAATCATTAATAAGAGCGAAATAGAGGTTAAGAGATTGTAGAGGAGAAATTGGTACAGAGGATCCAATTTTTAGTGGCGAAGGATCCCTACCAACCTACCATACTTCCAATTGGACTTATTCCAACTTATAAACTGTATATGCTTTTACATTTTTCAATCAATTATTAGTTTGTGTTTGTCTTTTTTTGGTAACCAATTAAAGAGCCAAGAGACAACATCTTTTGCACACTCTTTAATAATGCATATAAAATTTTGAGATGATTCTTTTACAACATCTTTAACAAATTTTATGTTAATATTTTATCTCAATAAAATTCATCTCAATAAAATGGAAAATTCAGAAATAAGAGTTCATGCATTTCAATGTATATTAAATTAAATTAAACAACATCGACAAGTCCCCACAAGTTTAGTGAGTGCAGTTTAGTCATTCTCTTTCACCTCAAAGGCAAATAAAACAAATTAAAATCTATAGTCATGTAGATGTATACACACATACATACATATCTATTAATCATGAAGACAACAAATGAAGATTAAGTCTTCAGACTCACTATACATCAAGGAAAGAAAATAAAATTAGAGAATTTCTTTTTTCCTTCTAAACTTCTAAAAATCACACATGTATTCGGAAGTATAATAAAAAAAATTATTTTTTTTAGAAGTGTAGTTCCGAAGTGCATGTAAGAGTGAAAAAAGAAACTTTAATTTTGAAGATCTAATTGGTGGAAAAAGAAAAAAGAAATAAAAGTTTACATAGTTGGTGTAGATAATTTCCCAGCTTGGTCCAAAACATGAAGAAACTCAGTTCTGGTCCTAACAAGCCTGTGAAAAACCTCTCTAATTTGTAGCTGCAAAGGTTCCAAGCCTTCCTCCATCTTCCTACAAATGTCAGCTAATTCCTCAACCTGTACCTTCACCTCATCCAAACGCTCATTATCACCAGGAAATTGAAAAGAGTCAGCAAATTCAGTCAACGATTGTCCCAACTTTTCCATCTTTTGCATCTCTTCCAACAATCCAACTGTCCCTTTCTTCTCTTTCTTCTTCCACTCCTCTGCAATCTTCTCTTGTAAACCAATCATTGGTTGGGCCCACGCCAGTTGCCTCTGAAAAGGTAAATGAGTACCCAACCCATTCCTCTCTTGACATGGAATCGCCGCAGCTAGAGTCCACATAACAAATACTAATATAGTGCTCATTATATAAAGGGGCGAAGCCAAACCTGTTGATTCAGCGCCACGTGGCGCTGTTAAATTTGATGACATGGCATGAATTTGTTTTGATGCAGACCAATTTCTTGCCATTGTCCATGATAATGCTCTTAAGCTTCCACCACCACGGTCCTTATTTCCTCCATTGAATCCTTTTCTTCCAAAGGACCTGATACACATAGTTACAAATTTCTTACTTGTATTTTCAATTTCATAAAGTACTTACAAGTTACTTCAAATTTACTACTTTACTTGAAATATTGTTCCATATAAATCAAAACATCACATTCAAAAGTCAAAAAATGTATACATATGGTTACGACAACAAAAATCAAATACATAAATAGTTTATATATGAAAAGACACAAATTCTACCATCTTTCTCAACATACCTGCTTCTCTCAGTTCCTTTAGTGCTTCCACAATCTTTATCCTCGTGTATCATTGTGGTGACAAGCAAATTCAAAGCCTTTTTAGCCCTTCGGACTTGTCCATCACCCATGGGTCTAGTTTCAAGAGCAGAGACCGCAATCTCAGCGAGCCTCTGGAGATTCTTGACCGCGTCAAGTCCAAGGGTGACAGCATTACAAACATCCAAGGATTTAATGACGCGGTCAAGAAGCTCTGGGAGGAGTTTATCGAGAGGCGGTTTTGCAATCTGTGAAGGGTCACGACCCATCATAACAACAGCTTTGAATTCAGCTTCACAACAAAGAAGCTCATCTAAAAGCTTTCGAAGCCAACCAATGGAGAGAAGAGCATCGCTTGATGGGTCTTCCGTGGTGGAAGAAAATAGCTCGGAGAATCGATCACCAACATGTTTTTGAAAAAGTTCAAGGTCTTCTAATTCTTGATCATGGTTACCATCCATTGACATAACTTGGTTTCTTCGGATGCTTATTCGACCCAAAAATGATCCTTGATTGTTCTCTGTAGTTGCAGGCATTTTGTTTGTTGATTCTTGTTTTGATGATGGGTGAGAAAATGGGAAGATAGAAAAAAGAAAGAAGGGGTCTAATGAAGTCTAAGATCAAATGGAAAGGTGTAAAAGATTTTAAGCGTTGCCGTCAATTTTGGAAGTTATATATTTTAATGTGTGCGACTTTTAAGGTCGGGCGTTGTCTAAGACAAGACAGTTTCTGTTTTTTTTGTTTCTTTTCTTTTTTTGGGTTTATTCATTCACTATTATCCTCTCCTTTTTTTTCAGGTCTCAACAATATTTCTGCCTTTTTTCTTTTAATTAATTCATATTTTTCCTCTATGTATGAAGGTATTCTAATTATAGTATGTGTTTCCCAAATGCTTGGTTTCCTATTAAATATCATTAACTACTGCCAGCTCCAAGCACAAAAAAAAAACTGGTTTCTCAATTTCAACAACTTTTGTGTATGGAGGCCATGTTTTTCTGAAGACTGCATTAGGATTATTATTATTTTTTAATTTATCATAAAGATTAGGATTTTATTTGATGACAACAATGCAAGATGTGCAAGTCATTACCTGCCGATTATGTCATAATTTTATTTTTCAATAAAAAAATCCTCATCCAAAATAGACTGATAAAATGAGAACAAAAAATTGTCTATCCACGTGTGAACAAGAATTAAGAATGTATCTTTAGTAAAAAAAATAAAAATAAAATTGCATCTATAAAAAAAAAAAAAGCAAAAATTCAACTACTATATAACATCTTAAATGATGATTTTTTCAGTGAAATTTAATATGCAACATCCTCTTAAAATAATTCATTCATTTTTATTTTAATAATATAATTACTCTTAAAATTCATATTAAATTATAAAACTTTAATTTATAA
>JBBPBR010000003.1:3489398-3501466 GCA_037974775.1 Cicer pinnatifidum | reverse complement strand
AGTTCTTTATTTTTTTTTTTCTTAGTTGGTCCTTTATTTTAATATTATGTTATGTGATATATATTCTCTTTGGTCAATATTATAAGCAACAAAGGGCTTAAATATGTGTCACTATTATATACAAAAGATAACCCCTTTTGAATTATTTAATTATATTATTTTTAATACATCATTCATTTATTTTAAAAAATTTAATGTTGATAGTTGAGTGTTCCATATTTAAAATAGACAATTTAATAAATTTAACTTATGTTTTATATGAAATTTAAAAAATTGATTATATTTAGTCATATGTCTTAATACCCGCAAAAGTAATTTTTTTCTTCTTTTTATAATAGTGACTGAATGGAGTATATATATTAAAAATCTTTATTCTTAAATTTTATGCGTAAATATATATTGGAATAAGTCCCAGTTGGTTTCTTTATTGATCACCCGTAGCAAATTTGGCTGGGTCATTCAGCTCTGGATTTCGCTGGTATGGGCCGACGGGCCTTTCCAAAAAGGAATCTGAAAATTTTATCCTGTATTCCCCCATTATTATATTTATACCCTACAATAGTTTGAAGATGTCAAATTTACTTAAATTTTTTTGTCATTTTATCAATAAAATTAACCTATTTTATATTTATTTTATATTTTACAGTTTAAATATTTATGAATCAAAACAATCTAAATTTTTTTAGTATGTAAAAGATTTTTGAAAACTACCAAAATTTTTTTTATAACATTTTCGATATAAAAGGTTAATCGAAAAATTTAAAAAATAAATTTTGGTACAAGATATTGTACCATAATTTTTTTGAAAAATTTTCATTACGGACTATTGAAAATGTGTGTACCGGAGATTTTTAAAATAAAATTAATATAAAAAGTTGAAAATACATAAAGAATGTTGACAATATTAAAAAAAAATTATAAAAAATTTAAAAACACTTGTGTGGTAACCGTCGAAAAAATTATAAAAAGAATATTCAATAATGTATTGTATTTTAGAAATATTGAAAAATGTTTTTTCGGTAATTCTAACAAACTTCATATAAATTTTCCAGTACCATTGAAAATTAGTCTTTCAATAAATACATTATATTGAAAAATTGAAATAATATGACAATAGAGAATGATAAAATTTAATATTAATATGAGGATAAATGGTATTTGTGAGAATATGAGTATAATCTGAAGAGTATCGGGTAAAATTTAGGAGAATCCATGTGGCTCTTTTATTTATTTTTGGGAAAAAGGAAGGACACGTTAGGTCATAATACACGACGATGACCTTCAATGGAGAGAATGCAACAAATAAACGAACTCCAATCGCATTTTTATTGGAACTGGATTTCAAACTTCAATTTCATTCATTACCCCTTCGACCTCTTTCAGAGCCACTGCCACCCCAACACCGACTCTTCAATAATCAATAATTAAATTAAATTAAATCATCACTATTATTATATTATAATAATACATTTTTATTTTATCTATAAACGCATCAATCAATGCCTTCTTCAGGTTCGTTCGTCATCATCATAATCATCTAGTGCGGAATTGAAAGTATTTGATTTGTTTTGTGTGTCATTTTCGGTAACTGAATTCTGTTTTGTGGAACAGTTCGCAGACTCACAATGGCAACTATCACTAACTCCTTATCACTGAAACACTCTCTCTCTTTTGCTTTTCCCCAATCAAAAACTCTAACTCGGAATCGAATTCCTCCTTCTTCCAATTCCCTCGCTTTGAGATGTTACGCTTCTTACGCAAATGAGAATCGCGAGTACCGCTTCAACTCTTTCACCACTCTTTAATTTTATTATTTTTATTCGATTATTATTTTTAATTCCTTTTTCGTAGGTATGTGATTGTTGGCGGAGGAAATGCTGCGGGATACGCTGCTCGCACTTTCGTCGAACACGGTGTTGCCGATGGTCGCCTTTGTATTGTAACCAAAGAGGTTAATTTCTTTAGCAAGAACACGATCTATTTTGCTCTTTATATTTATGATTATGATTGTGATTTTCTATTGATTTCATGAAAACAGGCATTTGCACCTTACGAGCGTCCTGCTTTAACCAAAGCTTACTTGTTCCCACCGGATAAGAAACCGGCACGTCTTCCTGTAAGTGTACTATGATTATGAATAATTTTTTTTCGAGTAAAATAGTCCATAAATGTGTGAGGCGGTGTCAATATAGTTCTTGAATGTACTGAAACTTCAAAAACATCCTTGAGTGTGTTGTTGTCTGTTAGTAATAATTTTATGAACTAAAATGGCAAACAAAAGGACCAAATTAACTATCATAAGACACATTAAGGACCAAATTGACCAGCAAGAGACACATTTGAGGATATTTTGATAACTTTGATACATTTGAAGGACTATAGTGACACTGCCTGTTATATTATTGAAGGACCCATATGATTGTTTACTCAGTTTTTCAGTTACTCAAACCATAACGGCAATTATTCAAAGAACAATAACTGTTCTGCAATCAGATCAGTTACCGACATGTGAAATACAAGTGATTGAATATAACCACATTGTCTGTATCTCCCAAATACAGACTTCAATCTGAAGAGTCTTGGTGCTGAATAAGAATCAGTAATGTTCATATTCTGTTACTTATTTTTCGGCTTGATGTGATGCTTGGTACATTGTTTTTTATTTAGGGGTTTCACACTTGTGTTGGATCCGGTGGAGAAAGGCAAACTCCTGAGTGGTATAAAGAGAAAGGGATTGAGGTACTTTATTTTATGTTTTTAGGAATTAGAATAATTTGGTTACATGTTTCTTCTGTTACACTGCAAAGTGTTTAAAAAACAAATAAATGAGTTTTTTTTTTTTCTTTTCATTTTCTATAGAGTGCTCTTGCTGTTTAATGTGTTAAATGTGATTGTGATAGAATGGACATTGGATTGTTTAAAATGGAATGGTGAAACTGAAAACTCATATTCTTAGCTATTATGAAATGGAGACATTCTTTCTATTCTAGGATAGTCTTAATTTAATGTAATTGAGTAAGGCAGGAAACGATTCCAAAATGGATTACTTTCAGCTGACTGTGAGATTGAGAATTTCTCTTTTTTCTTAACCTCACGGTCAGCAGCCAGCTGCGCAGTAAGTCCAATGACAACAATTGTCATATGATAGGACACCAACTTCCAGCATTTGTGATGGCTCAGTGATTGGGCTCAATTCGCAAGAATACCAGCTTCTACAAGCAGCTGGAAAAGGGGGAATGAGAGTTAGTTGGGATCCCCCTGATTTGGGGGAAATTCTGTTATAAGAGAGAGGTGAGGGTAGTTACTAGTGAGAAAGGCATTCCGAGAATAATTAGTTAGTTACCTAGAGAGTCTCTCTCTGGTTTAGGGGAATTAGCTCAGGTAGGAGTTTTCTCTGTAAACCTCTTGTTCACCATTTTCCCTACTGCTTTTTCTGTTTTCATCCATTATAGAGCATAGATCTCATCCTTTTCAATTCGATAAAATTCAGTTTCATTACCTTAAAATTTAAAGATCTATCATCATACTTTTCAGTTGTCATCCGATGAAGTTATTGAAATGCTAAATTCCACACTATTGGTTTTGTTGTGCAGATGTTGTATGAAGATCCAGTAGAAAATGTTGACATTGAAAAGCAAACTTTAACAACAAGTTCTGGAAAGCTTCTTAAGTATGGATCGCTTATTATTGCTACAGGATGTACAGCCTCAAGGTATCTGTCTATTTACCTCAGTTCACCTTCTCTTTTGGCGTAAAAATTGGTGCAGGAAATCCAATTCATCTGCTTTCTTGTTACTAGGTTTCCAGCAAAAATTGGGGGAGATCTATCTGGTGTTCACTATATTCGGGATGTTGCAGATGCTGATGCACTGATTTCATCGTTGGTAATATTTTATTGATTTTTACGTTGAAGATGGGAAATTTTGTGTAGTCCTTACAATCATTTGATATATGGCCATTCAAATTGTATCTTTATTAGTATTTAATCTCTTCAATGCTTTCCCTATGTGTATGTTGTTTTGTCACAATCCTGCTCACGCATCCTTTCGTGCTAATTGAGAAAAGTTGCAAATTATGTTTATTTCCTTTTACAGTTACTTCCAAGAAGCACATTGTTGTATTTCTTCACAGCCAAAAATTAGTTCCGGCATAAAGTTTGATCCTCATTATGATTTCTTTCTTTTATTTTAAATTTCCAGGGAAAAGCAAAAAAGGTTGTAGTTGTTGGAGGAGGTTATATAGGGATGGAGGTCGCCGCAGCAGCGGTTGCTTGGAATCTTGATACAACAGTATGTGTCTTTCCTACTTATTTTTTCGTTGAGGAATGCGATTTATTTATCTGGTAATGTGATTTAAAAAGTCAACACTTTAAAATGTGATTTATTTATCTGGTAACTGAATCTACTTTTTAGAAAATGAACCAACAATAGTAGCTGCTAGTATTCTTCTTTACCAAATATTGCATTATGGCTTAAAGAGTTATTCAATTTGCTCCACTGTAATGCTTTGATAAACATCGCATTATGTTTTTTCCTATATGCTGAATAGTGAAGTAATAAGTACGCCACAAAAAGTCTTTCTAGTCTCTGATTTTGCTGAATTCCCTGCACTAGATTAGGGCATGACATGACAAATTGGCTTACATTAGCTGTTTACGCCCGTCCATGCTGTTCTACCGAGAACTCAGACTATTATTTGCTTTTACCCTCAGTTTCCCTCTAATTTATGGTTCAAACACTGATAAGCAAGTGGCAGAGGAGTTAATTTTATGCATGGATACTTTGAAAATCCGTAACCCCATACATATGTTGTCATTAAATTTAAACCTATACGTTTAAATTGATTGTTGCTTTCCGAAACTTTTGATCTACTGACTCAGCAAATATGTTCATGTAAAAATATAGATCATATTTCCAGAAGATCACCTTTTACAAAGATTGTTCACTCCTTCTCTTGCCCGGAGGTATGAAGAACTTTACCAAAAGAATGGAGTCAAAATATTGAAGGTGTTTCATCCTTTCCTGTTCTTCTATCTTTCTTTCCCGTTATTGTAACTAGTAAGTAGTACTGGGTATGCTTGATATTGGTGCAACCTTTCTATTCTCTTAGTCCATCCCCATCCCCCCATTTCCTCTACTTATTTTGAACCGTATATTCATCAGGGTGCATCCATTAAAAATTTGGAAGCTAGTTCTAATGGTAACGGACATGTAGCTGCTGTGAAACTGGGAGATGGATCTATTGTTGAAGCAGATACGGTATTTTTCTTTTTCCATTTTTTTATATGTGGCTATAACTAGTTAAAAATTTACTTAAATAATACTCAAATTATTAGAAGAGAAGATCAATGGATGGAAAGTTACTTTTTCTTTCTAAATTGCAGGTAATTATAGGCATTGGATCGAAGCCTGCTGTGGGTCCCTTTGAGAGGGTGGGTTTGAATACTGATGTTGGTGGTATAAAGGTGAGGCCACTGAGTATCCAAATATTGTGAATAGTGTTCAAGATTAGAAATTGCAGTTGAGTCTTAAACATAGCAGCAGCAATTTAGAGGGTAGTTAATTGAACGTGTTAGCATTGTTTTTGAACATGTTAATTATCAATTTTGAGAGACCATGTTCTCTATGTTAGAACTCCATGTTTGTAGATAAAATTAAAGGGTTGCCAAAATAACAAGTTCAAGGACTTCCTCTAAATCTATTAGTATCCTGTCTATCAGGTTGATGGTCAGTTCCGGACAAGCATTCCTGGAGTATTTGCTGTCGGCGATGTAGCTGCGTTCCCTTTAAAGGTATACAATCAACTTGTCGAGATGAGATTAGACAGATCTTTAAACTCAACTCATTCTTGATCTAAATTTTGTGTTTCTGAAAAACTGGACAGATCTACAACCGTGTTGCTCGAGTGGAACATGTTGATCATGCTCGGCGATCAGCACAGCACTGTGTGAAAGCATTACTCAGTGCACAAACTAACACGTATATTGGAGCATATTTCCTGAACTTGGTATTGATTTTCTTTTTGGTCCCTGCTGTTATTGCTGAATTTCATTGATGATTTTCAGGTATGATTATCTTCCATACTTCTATTCAAGGGTTTTTGAATATGAAGGGAGCCTTAGAAAAGTATGGTGGCAGTTCTTCGGAGACAATGGTAAATATTAGTTCCAAATAAATATCATTTTCTGACCTTTCATTTCTTTTACTTTTATTTTTTCTTTCTATTTTATCCCCTGTTGCTCATATTGTTAATTTTTCTTTGAACAGTTGGAGAAACAGTCGAAATTGGAAACTTTGATCCTAAAATAGCTACTTTTTGGATTGAATCTGGTAATGGATTGTTTTATTGTCCCTCCTTTTGTATAGATTTGTGGATTATCTCTGAGCTTGAGTGGACACTGGAGATGTTTTCATGCATGTTCGTATATTTGTGATTGCATGCACCATGCATGTGCTTTTTTGATCTTAACTATTACTAAGAATGTGACAATGCTGTACAGGTAAGCTGAAGGGAGTTCTTCTTGAAAGTGGGAGCCCTGAGGTACTTGCCAGTTGCCACTATTTTTCTAGTGTAGCAGATATTATAATTATATATATATACTCCATTCGGTCTCAAATATAAGCAAAAGTAGGTCTCAAATATAAGCAAAAGTAGGGTAAAAGAAAGTTGATGTATTTGATCCAAGTCCAAACTAAAAAAATTACATCAACTTTCTTTTACCCTACTTTTACTTTCTCTTACCCTACTTCATGTAGCACTGCCACTTAGATTGAAGACGTGTCTAACACCAACACGACACCGACAGATGTGATTAAATTTAATTATTCCATTATCTCCCATAAATCAAATAGATTATGTTGAGAATTAGTCCTGTGTTTATTTAATCAATCATCTCCTGAATGCTTTTTTTGAATATATATCTCAGGAATTTCAGCTTCTGCCTGAACTAGCCAGAAGTCAGCCACCAATAGATAAAGCCAAACTTCAAAACGCAAGCTCAGTGGAGGAGGCCCTAGACATTGCTCGAGAATCCTTGAAAGCAGCTGTCTAGAACAGATTTTGGTCACAGATCATCCTGTTATTTATCTTTTACGACTAAAGATCACCCGTGATTATCTGTCATCATCCTACTAGGATTGCTTGCCCTTTAGGAGAGCGAATAATTTTTATGGTTGTCACATTTTCATCACGCGGCATCATGTATTATTATGTAATAATAATGGTTTTCTAGCGTAGTGTGTCTTGTTTTTGCAGAGGCAAAATAACATATATCTAGCGCCATCTGGCGTCTATGCAATTTCTTCATAATAATTTAATGCACCCTTTGTATTTATTATTATTATTATTATTATTATTATTATTATTATTATTATTATTATTATTATTATTATATTACATTTATTGTTCATGTGAACGACTTCTCAAAGGAAATTATTATGTTTGTTAGACCATTTAACTGAGTATGTTTGGTTTCCCTTTAAAAGAGTTCCACATAGCAGATTGATCAAAAGCTGGTTTAGATTAAGGTTAAAAATGGGTTAGCCTACATCAAGTTCAGGTTAAATAAGATTATTTGTTTTCTGGATAAAAAACAAGATCACAGGTGTTTAAAAAAACTTGTTTATCTGAATCTCATACTTTATACTTGCCTGCTGAAAGTTATGAATCCAATACATCATTGTTAGATTTGCATCACTAAAAAAAAATCCCCTAAAAAAATTGTTTGTGAAGGCTTGATGTCAAGTGCAAGGGGTATGGCAATACGGTTCAAGTTGATAAAATGTTGTCGATGTTGTTACGATAAAGGAGTCGCCTTTAATTTTACTGTTTCTTAAAGAGAAAATTAGATCAAACGAATAAAGTTTTTGAATTAACAAAAAAGGATTCAGAAATTGATTACAGTAGGGAAAATAATATTTTCTTATATTGTCCATTAAAACGGTTATCTTATAATTAATTATATATAAATAATTTATTTATTTCACCCTAAGAATAATAAAAAGAAAAATAAATTATTTATATTAATAAAAAAGATTATTTTTATTAATTTTCTTTGATAAATGGAAAACCTTACTTCTACGACAACTTTGCTCTTACGTTTTTTTAATAGTTTTTAATATAAAATATTTATGTGTTGGTCGATTTTAGTTATTTTATTATTATAATTATTATTATATATGTATGCAAAATAATAATAAAAAAAAATAGCCTTTGTTAGAAAACAATGGTAATGGTATGTGAACGAAAAAGATGAATTCAGCGACAAAACAAAATATGCAACATGTTAAAGACTTTATTCTCGCGTTGTCGGATTTGTTGTAGCACAAAGGTCACCGATAGTTGGGGGTGTGTGATGCGGTGCGGCGAGCGAATATAAATTTCATCCAGTTGCATCGACTATTAATTCAAATCCTAAGAAAAAAAAAATTATTTATTGATCTAGTTCGTTGTTATGGTTTTCAGAGTTATTTGATAAACCATGATATGAGTTGTGTTATGTTACAATCGAATGGAGTTTATTTTACTTGATGATTGGTTTATATGCATAAACTATTTATGTTTTTTTTAGTATGTGTGTTGCAAAAAAATTTTTAACAACAGACAACTTAAAAAAAATAAGTTTAACAAATGAGTTTATTTTGCAGAAGAAAAAAAAATTAAATTACATTTTTTTTAAAGAGTACAATACAAAAAAGTTAAAAAAAAAAAAAGAAAATTAGATAAGGATAAGAAAATTGGCATCTTGCTCTTGAATTGGTTGGTTTTGTTTGACTGGTTTTATCAAGTTCAAGTTCTCTACTCGTATTTTCACTTATTATTCTTTTTTTTTTTTTACTCAATAGTGCTCTAGCTCATTTTTCTCCCTTTCCTCCTCTTGGTGTGGATTATTTTGTAGACTTTTGAGTGTAAGTTACAAAAAACAAAAGAATACCATCATACTGATTTTTATTATATTTATTTCTTTTCATTCAATTGATTATAATTATAATAATTTTTATTATCATCAATCTATTTATTTTCGGTTTCTTTTTTTATATTTTGGAAAAGAGTGAAACGTCTGAACATGAATTAGATGCAAACAAAAACAAGAACAAGAAGTACTTAGAATTTTCTAAAGTTTAAAACTCTAATTATTTATTTTATTTTTATTGTTATATTTGTTTTTATATTTATTATTTTTCATAAAAGTCTAAAAATAGCCGACAAAGTTAGACATCAACAAATATAGGTATAGGTTGTTGAGGATCAACAACAAGAGGAACAATAGTTTTCCATATCATGCTTGACAATCAAACAAGTTCTAAAAAAGGTTGGTTTATGCGTTGGAGTGTCAAATGTGAGTGAGAACTCTCATAATGGAAAAAAATTGTTGAGTAACAAATATATTGGTGAGATGACTCATATATCTAATGTCTTAAATTTGAATGAAGATGTCAATCCAAACTAACTTAATGTGATGATCACCCACTACTTTAGACTTCCCTTACCACCCAATAAAGGTACCAAAATCGATGGTTTGATTATATTATGTCAAAAGTCTTCTAAACAATATGATGGTAAAAAAAATATGTCATGTTGCAATTGTTGATGTTGCAAGCCAACAATAGTATAAGTGAATGTGAATGAAAAAAGGTTTCACGTAAGGGAGAGCATCCTATATAATGGATGAACTCACATTTGAAGGAGGGATTGTTCGAGTGTCAATTATGAGTAAGATGTCTCACATTAAATGAAAGTTTGAATATTGATCAATTGATCGTGTGTCAATTATGAGTGAGAAGTCTCACATTCAATAAAAGTTTGAGTATCAAACAATATATAAGTGAGATGTAAATTTCTTTAGAATTTTAAAGGTCTTTGAAACTTCTTAATTTCTTACTAACTCAAACTTTTGTGCGTTCCAATTTTCTTAGAAAATTTTCTATCCATGTTTTTTATTTAACTACTTCATTTATTTAATAATACCTTAGGAATTCAAGTGAAGATTTAGGTTTAAGTCATATGTAATGTTGTTCTTATTATTTTAGTGTGAAAATCTTTTAGTGTTTTATTCTTCTATTATGACTCAATGATATATTGTCTATTTGTAATCACAAGGATTACCTCACTTACAGTGCATTTGGCCACTACTTCAAATTGTTCACATTTTGTTTGCAGTGTGGCGTGATAGTACATGTGCCATTGTCCAAACAAATATAGATATTATCGAGGAGTCTAGGAGAGCATTGAGAGCAACAACGAGTCAAATGTTTAATATTTCTAAGAGATTTTGATACCACATCTTCACCACAAATCTTAAAACTTTGGATGAAGATGTGGTGTCAAAGTCTCTTGTAATTCAAAAGTATTTGACGTGTTGTTGTTTCCACGGGCCCCAAACTCTCTAACAAGTGTATCAAGGCCATAGTCCCACTTGATAGGTAGTAGAAGTAGATCTTGGTATTGAATTGCTGTATCCAAAGAAATTTTGATGGTTTAGTCAGGAGGAGTGTCTCGTTAGTAATAAGGGTAGTGCAAATATAATATGTGAGAGACTCACTTAAAGAGAAATTATTGAATTAAGTATGAGTGGTTAAGTTTCACATCAATTATAAATGCACTAGATGTTGGACTTATATACTTATTATCTTAAAGTTTAATGAATATATAATGTCAAAGTATCTCGTGGTCTTAAGACATGTAAACTTACTTATAATTCAAGTATTTGAACTATTTAAATATTTTTAAATAAGTCTATGAAAAATAATTGTAGTTAAATCTCTAAATTTATTACTAGAAAGAGAAAATATTAGTATCAAGATTGAATCGTAAGACCTCGAACTTAAACTTTTTAAATATCTCTAACCAAAACATTAAACTATTTTTTTAATCAAATAATTTGTGTATTTCAAAACACATAGACCAAATGGCTTCGACCTTCATCCGACGATTAAGTGCACGATTTTTCAATGTCAAAACAAACATACAAACAAAAAAAGAAAGAAAGAAAAGTATTTTGCTTGGGTAGGGCACTTATTGAATTGTTTCCTTGTTGTGCACGCTTATAGCAATTATTATTCTTATTATAAGAAAATTGTTGAATGATTTTTTGATCTTATTTATAAAAAAAGTCACAATTTTGTAAAAGTATTTGTTATTTAAAACACTCTTTTACCTTAATTTAATATATATTTTTTAATATTAATATACATTCATTGTATAATAATTTTTTATTAAAGTATATTTAAAAAAAATTACCACAATAAATAATTTAATTGATTTTGATATTTTTGTTTTTGTTTTTCTCCTTATATTAAGGACAAAATATAGTAATTAACTAAGAAGTCATTTGTTTGACTTGTTTTGGAGTATCCTGAACGCCCTTGTGACTCAGTTTCTCTACATATTGTCCCAACGCGAGCTTGCATTCCATCTTTCTCTGCACCTTCTATATCCTCCCTCTTCATTTTCCTATTCACACCCCCTCCCTTCTTAAACTTAAATATCAACACTCTTCAGTGATCGTCAAAACTTACTACTCAAGTGAAAATGAGGGTGAGATTTCTTCCTCCAAATTACATGTCAATTTCCTAATCAAGAGTGTACGATGATGTTCTGTTTTCTCTGTTTTTTTTTTCTTGGATAAAATTCACGCTTTTCTTTTCCCTTGAATTTTCTTGTTTTTTTCATTCCAATTCAAATAAGCAGGACCGTTCAAAGTGATCTATATTTCTTTTAGTAGTAGATTAAGATATTTATATTCATCACCCCTAGTCTTTTTTTCATCTTCTGTTTTTAAGACGAGTTCATGTTTATCTTCTTTTTTTTTTTAACAAATAATTTCATTAATTAAACAATTACATATTGAAAATAATTCCAACTAAATTGGACCTACAAACAATTGGACACGAAACATATCATTGAAAGGAGAAGGAAAATAAATTAACCATAAAGTTTAAATCATAACAGGGTTATTATTGTTGATAGACATTAGTCAATTAATGTCAACATCTATTAAAGTTTCTGGTTATATTTTACTAATAATATCATGTGTTTGGGCTCTTTTTTTTTTTTTTTTTTTTTTTTTT
>JBBPBR010000003.1:3472628-3488419 GCA_037974775.1 Cicer pinnatifidum | reverse complement strand
AAACTCAAACTTCTACGTATTAATGTTATTGAAGTTATCAATTTAATTGTATTTGTTTAAAATAATAAAGAATTTTTACACTTAACAAATCATTACAAATATTTAATTTTTTTATCATAATTATTTTTAAACACATACCAATAATTGTAAAAATAATTATGATACGTTAATAGTATTATCAAAAAATTACAATGAATGAAACTCATAAATTAAATCTATTTTTTATTACAATTATATACAATCAAATTGTATAACTTTGTGTCTTTGTTATATGTTAATTTCTTAAAGATTTCTCAATAAAAAAAATGTTTCTATAAATTTCTACATAAGTGCATGCAAATTAAATGTTTATGTAATTATTTGGTTATCTGCTGGTATTAAATTTAAGTATGCAAGAAGAATAATGAATAATTGGAATGTAGGCATTGATTCTATCGCCATGGACATGAAAGAGAAGAAGCTAACTGTAATTGGTGACATAGACCCAGTGGATGTTGTGAGCAAATTAAGAAAAACTTGGCACACAGATATTTTAACAGTTGGGCCGGCAAAAGAGCCAGAGAAGAAAAAAGATGATAATAATAACAAAAAGAAAGATGATGACAAAAAGAAAGATCCAAATGAACAAATTGCTGAACTTGTTAAGCAATACAAAAATTACAATCCCCACATGACTACATATTATCATGTTCAGAGTGTAGAAGAGAACCCAAATGCTTGTGTTATTTCTTGACTCTCATCACAACCATGTATTTGTTTGCGTGTAAATTATGAATTGGGTAGTCATATATTTATTATGAGGACTAAAGGTGTATTAAAAATTAATTAAAATAGGTTATGAAGGTTTTTTGAATGAAATAAATTGATGTGATTGTGAGCACAATGTACACTTCCAGGACTTGTTCATCGTGCCCTGTTTACCTATATATGTCTACTAGGCGATTTTGTAATGCTATTTCTAAATTTTAATGAGAATTTGAGCTTTACTTCTTCACAAATGCTAGTAACTACTAACTCATCTAAGGATACTCATTAATTATTTTTTGTCTGTTAACCGTCCCAATATTGGGAGGATGAAGTTTCAATAATTTGGAGTTTGAAAAAGAATAAAATAAAATTTGGTAAAAGAATGTTCCGACTAAAATTTGAACTCAGGTCCTTTATAATAATTAGTTAATGTATATTTGATTTCAATTTTAACGTTGTAAAATTGATTTTGAAGTATTTGAATGTTGTAGAATAGAATTAATTTTGCCTCCAGAATTTGTTCTAAATTCAAGTTAGATTTTATATTTTTTGAATTTAAATATGATTTTTATATTGAAATATTGTATAACTCCGTTTTATTAAGACATATTCAAATATAAATTATTTTATATTTAATTCATTTTTAATAAAAATCAATTCATTCACAGTCAATTCTAATCACCGCATAATTAAACACATACTTAGTTGTTAACTGAAACTCATTAACAATTAAATTATCATTCAATGAGAGTGATTAACATAAATTTTTTGTGAGTTATAATAAATAGTGACTTATAAAATTATTATTGCATTTACAATATATATATATATATATATATAACTCGATAGATTAAATATTTTATGATTTGTGTGGAGCTTAATTTAGCCTTACAAAATCGACTCTTAAAAGTGGAAAAAAAAATTTTTTTTCACTTATAAAGTCATTTTTAGAACTTATAGGATTCAATACAGCAGTACTCTCAACACACTCTTTCACAAGACTTGAAATTTTGTAGCATGTCTTGAGTGACTCAATAGCAAGATAAAGATATCTCTCACTTACATTTAGAGTATGACCTAATAGGAAATGATCCAACAAATCTTAAATAAACTCCAATACGATATTAAAATTTACGTTGAGTCTAATTCGATCCTACAAATCAACTTGTAAAGTAAGAGATGTCTTATACTTATAAAGTCGTTTTTAGGTCATATTTCATCTTGTGTATGTTTTCAAAACACTCCGCATACCCTGAATTAAAATATGGAATATGACACGAGAAGGCAGTGCAATGAATCTTGGATAATTCATTATAAAATTTAAATAAGTTAGTCTAATTTGAGTGTTACGAAACTGACTTGTAAGATAAAAGATGTATCTTACTATACAAATACTTTTATAAATCATATCTCATCTAATTACATAACTCTCAATAAAAGATATACTCTTATTAAATCCTTGCTTTATATTTTATTTATCAAACAATAATTAACTTACTTATAAAAAATATTTATTCTAAAATAATTGATATTTTCAATTTTTAAAGTCATATATTAATTATATTTTTTTAATTATATCATCTAATTAATATTGTATATATTAATACTCATAGAAAATACATCAATACTCGATAAATATAATTTAATTGAAATAGTATTATCTCGTTAAAAAAAGTAGTATTATATCATTTTGGTTTATACAATTTCTTAATTAACATATGTAATATCTTTTAATAGGTGAATTAGTGTAAGACAAGTTACATTTCATATTTGTATAGACTATAGACTGTGGATGACCGTAGCATTTGTAGATAAGATTGAATTGATGAAGACAAGTTTATATATCGTCATGAATGAAGACATACCAATGATGTTAAGGATCATTATATTTTAGCATGTAACCAACTAATTATATTTTAGAAGATTAAAATATTTGACGGTGGTTTAAAATTTGTTCGCTAAACAAGGTGCTCATGGGATCGCGACCTTTAAATACCATTGGCATAAAATATTATCTCAGATGTTGCTTGTAAGAACCATATGTTTCTATACTTCAATATTAAATTGTATATTTACACATTATATATTGCCACTGCAGTTTAATTTATGTTTATATAAATCTTTTGGGACCCGTGGATGAATTAAAGAACAGAGTAATAAAAAGTTATAGTTTCAATTTCATCCTAAAAAATCAATATAAATCTAACTATTATTAACCATATTATCATAACAATTATTGTTTAAAAAAAAAGTATGCGGTTCTATGGTAATTTTTACGTTAAAAATTTTTAGTGACGAAATTTATATACTTTTAAGTATAAAAAGAAAGTAGTGTTAGTTTGAACAAGTCTCTAATATATTAAATGTGTAATTAAAAAATATAAAATTTAACGTATAAATTGTACTAAAGTAAAAAGGTCCGAACAAATTTTTAGTGTCTGACTATTTTAATTTAAGATATTAGTTTTAGGTACATTCCTCCAAAAAGTAAAGATTTAGGTACATATTATAAGACCACAAAAAGTAAGACAGTTTATTTATATATGAAATAACAAAATTATCATCATAAATTTATATCAAGATCTTGAGTTTAAATCTAAAATATGATGTTTAAATTAATAATTTCAATATTTATGAGTTGAACTATAATTTAAAAATAAAATATGATATATTTTTTAAATAGCTTTTTTATTATTGAGATGATATGGTCATCTCACTTGTGATGTAATCCTTTCTTCTGAAAATGCCATTTATATCCTTATTATAATAAGTGGTGATTAGAATCCACAACTTTATTAATGCAACGTTGCTTAGGTCATCCTCATTTAGCATTTTGTGAATGTTTGGTAACCGATTAAACTTGAAAATAGTGTTATTTTAAAAGGTCTCTCAAAAGGTTATAAAAAGGTGTATATTTTTCTAAACAAAAATTAGAATGACATGTCATTTGTAACGAGGGGGGTACTTACTTTTCAACAATATATAATTAAATTTTGGTTTTTAAAATATTTCTTTAATTGAAGTTTAAATCTTATTTTATGAGTTTGAGAAAAAATGCGTTTAGTACTCAAACGTCTAATTTATTCATGTTAAAAAACTAGAAAAGAATGAAGATCTATATAGATCGGAAACAAGGTTGAAGCATAGGGATTCAACTTGTTGATTATGCTTTTAATTCAAAAATTAATATAAGATGTTGCCACGATGTTTCTTGATTTAATAATCATGAATCATGATAGAGACATAAACCATTCAAGAGTTTTTCTAAAGGTTTGTTCAGGATAGTTTTTTTTTTAGTTTTGAAAGTTTAAAAATAAAGAATATCAATTATTACATCACATACTTACGATATTTTGTTTCTTTTAAGTCTAAGAATTTCATAGAAGTTTTTATTCTTTGATAAATATGTAGAAGTAAACTAAGTGTATATTATGTTTGTTTTTTTTGTCAATTGAAAACTACAAAGGCACGTTTGGGCCTAAATTTATCATAGATGAAGAACCTGTGATCAGGCCCGTGAGAGGTGCAACAACAATATCCAACACCCTCTAGATGAAAATCAAACACCTCTTATTTTTTTTATTAAACAACTCTTATTCAATTTGAGTAACTTTAACAAATTATATTCAAAATATGAATTTGGAATATGAGTTGTGTAATTTCCATTCAACGGGGTCAATTTGAGACAGCGTAATACTATTTTAGAATCTTTGACTTGACTAGATCTGTATCATTTTGTAGCATATGGACGATGATAGGAATCAATGTCCACATGATTTTACTACTTGCAAGCCAAACTTCCAATTTAATTGGCCTTCTCATAACCTCATACTTCCACTTTTATACTACTATTTTATATATTTGCATAAGTATAATCATTATCATACTAGCACATATCTTTTTCTTTTTACAAAATATACCAGTAATATATTTAAAATTATAAATCTCATATATATATATATATATATATATATTATAGACTATGCTTCATTGATTAGGTTCAATTAAACATATAAATAAAGTATTCAATTAAACAAATAATATACTTTTTAATACAATGTCAATTATAAAATTATATAGTTATAAATATCAAATTTTTATTATTTTTGGTATATATTGATTGGTATGATATAAAAATAATCCATAGTTTGAATAATGAAATTTAATATCTATAAATAATTATTTATCGAAATAAAACATAATAAACTACAGTTTTTTTAAAACCTTAATTTATTAACGATTCATTCATCATTGGCCTTACAAATTTCAGTAACAGAATACATATATTTTCTGGATTCTTCCAAACAAATAATTAACCTTACAAATTTCATAAACTTTTTTCACCACAAACCTATGATTGAGTAAGTGAAAAAAGAAAAAATGCCCCCAAGATTATTGTTATCAAAATAACAAATCAACAAACCAAAAAATATAAAATTCTAAAAGTTATCGCTTCTATAATGGTAGTGAGAATTATGGTAAATCAAGTAGTAGCTTTAACAAGTGGTGACTGAGGAATTGGAGAATGAGGTGACATCATAATATCATCAAACCTTCTTGATTTAAGGCTTAGCCTCAAATTACTATGCCAACAAGGTTTAGAATTCTTGTCAGAAACCATAACCTCCTTATTCTTCTGAAGAACAAATGATCTAATCCTTTGTAAAGCAATTTGCAATGCTCTATCATCCATATTTGCATAACACACTCTAAACCACCCTGCCTCAGAACAATGAAAAGAACAACCTGGTGAAACATTAATCTTAACTTCATGAATAATCACTCTCCAAAGTTCCAATTCTGATTCAAATGTAGGCTTCTTTAGAAGATCTCTTAAATCCATCCAAACGAAAAGACCACCGTTACTTTGCAAACACTTAATTCCCACTTTAACTAATCCACCGGTGAAAATTCTGTACCTTTGTGCTAACCTCTTTGCACTCTCCCCAAGAAACCTCTCCACAAACTCCTCATCTGATAGCATTTTTGCCATCAGATATTGAGTCTGTGTTGAGACTAATCCAAAACTTGACATTTTTCGCGCACAATTAACAACATTGTCATTATAAGAATAAATTATACCAACTCTAAAACCCGGGAATCCCATGTCTTTTGAAAGACTATAAATTATGTGTATGAGGTCACGGTCGCATTCGATGTCTGTGTCTTGTTCTATTATCTCAGCCACACTTATGAAACTTGGATGGCTGAAAACCGTAGCAGCATATATTTCATCGCTTATTAGGTGAATACGCTTTTGATTGATGAAATTCACAACTGTTCTTAATGTGGTTCTGTCCATAACTGTGCCTAATGGATTTGAAGGATTTGTAATCAGCAAACCCTTTATTCTAATGTTATCTTCTTTGGCTTTTTCATAGGCTTCTTCTAAGGCTTGTCTTGTTAATTTGAAATTGTTTGAGCTTTCACATATAACTGGAACAAGTTTAACTCCTGTTCTCCACCTTAAATCTCGATCGAAACTGCATTAGGAAATTAAGAATCTCATTAGAAAAATAATTTAGATGTAGATCTCAACAAAGTTTTGTATATTATTGTTAAAGTGTATCAAATTATGTTACAAGTTTGTTGTAACTAATTCTGTTACTAAAGATAACTGAAGTAAGTAACAGATTCAGTTGGTTCTAACAAAGTCAACAAAAAATATTGTCTTGATGGCTTGATAATGATAGTTGAGTACTGCCAAACACTGTTGAAATTGAAATATTGTAAAATTATTTATTTATTCCCTTTAAGACAAAGTCAGTGCCATCAAAATTCACTACTCTGGCTTCATATGATAATGGAACATTAAAATTAAAATAATAGGAAGGCTACTCAGCGGAGATTAATTCTATTTTAATTGAAGGAACATGGTAACATAAATAAGCTACACTTAACTCATTATCTTCAGCAAAACAATAACTGATAATTATTTTATAATAATAATTAAAAGGGTGGAAATTGAATGAATTACCCTGGATAATAAGGAGTAGGCACTAAAAAAGCATCACCAGGATCTGCCAAACAAAAAGCAGTGGCTTCATGTGCTCCAGTTGCTCCACCACTCATTACAATACGATCAGGATCAAATGTCACTCTGTTTCCTCTTGTTCTACTCATGAATTTAGCCACAGCCTAAATAAATTCAAATTAAATTATGTTAGTTTATATATATAGTATCAAATGATTAATTAATTAATTAATTTGTGGGTGTATGTATATTGCCACTACTCACATTTCTGAACTCAGGTAGACCATGATAATCTTGAAAATTTGCCATGTGTTTGAAATTATGCACTCCTTCTAAAGTGCAAATTGAGGCTTCTGGGTTACTCATTATCCAATTTTGAACCAAGTCAGCAGTAAGCTGCAAAAATTCAAGATAGTAATAATAATTTAATTAGAAGTTAGCATAAATTAATATACATAGATATCAAAATAATATAAAGTTGGAATCTATAAATACCTGATTTTCTGCAAGACCCATTTGGATAACACCATGAGGATTTTTGGTAAGATGAAAAGGGTCTTTATCATAAGCCTTCCATCCATCAAAATAAGATGATGATTCACCATGTCCATCACCAGTGGCTATCTTAGACAACAATTGAGGTTGGTCCATGCTCATTAGCCCCATTATAATCTTTAAATTTGTTGTTAATTTGTACTTCCAAATGTGTATATATATAGTAGTGTATGTATATTTATGTTGAAATTGATGCGATTCAAGTTCTAGGAATAATTTTTAGTGGTTTTGAAACTTTGAAGTTGTAAGAATAATTTAGAGATTGCAATGACTAGGAATGAAGTAGGGGTGCGTATTTATAGCGTGCATGTGCAAAAAAATATGTTGAAGTTCAGACATAAGAATTGTTTTAGTCTAGTCCAAATATATATAAAAAAGGAAATTTCGTGTGAAGGTAAGAGAGGAGACTCTAGCAGCAAATTTCATTTACGATGCCACGTAAGCACTTTCAGTTGAAAAGTAGGCAAGTGTTGGTGGGCAGAAAATCACTAGTAATAGTTGTCATTCTAGTAACAATATGCCACTTGTATTATTTTTGTCAATTATTGGAAGAAAAATAATAGACTTTGGGTTGAGATTGAATTCAGCTTTTCCACGATTTGTATACAATTTTATTTTTAGGTATGAAATTAAACTACTTTCTTTTTAATAAGAAGACATGGTATTACTTTTTATTTGTATAATTGTACCATACAATTATAATTAGTTTCGCCTAATAATTTGTATTTTTATGTACGCTACGATTCTATAATATAATGTTGGTGTGAGTTGATGTGACCAGGTCATAAAGACATTGTCATACGTATTACTAAATCCTTTTTCATTTTTAATTTTTTTTTTGTTTTTGCTGTTGTTCCAGTTTAATTAATTAGTAAATCATTATGATTTTGATGATCAAAATAGCGAGCAATTTACTAGATTTATTGATCTAACAAACATCCACCTCAAGAATGACGCTCCTAAAAATTGATACTTCATAAATCTCAAATTACAAGTCACATTAATAATTTCACACAAATTAAAAAATATAATTAATTTTATGATAAAATTATCCTTTATTAATAGTATATATAAAAGATAAATTAATATAATTGAAAAAACATATAAAATAATAAACCATAGATAATATAATTAAAAAATAAATATTAATGTTTCATTGATATAATTTAATATAACTTTTTTTCTTTTAAAATAACTCATAATTTGGTACAAAGTGAGTAGTATATTTTATCAACCTCCAACGTGATTTAACTATTGCACAAAATTTGAATATTTAACCTTTTATTTTGTACTACGCACTACATGTATTCCGCGGTCGGTGAGCATTTCAATTATATGACAGACACACGCATAGTATTAATTGAAGTACAATTATTTGGAGTGTCACACTGCATTGTTCAGTGTATGTCCCATGAAAAGAGAGTGTAACCTTTACCTAACAGATATGGCAGTGGTGGAATTAATGTTTGCTAACTCTTCGTCGGTTACGGAAGTGTGGATAGATAGTGGATACCATATGATCTCATTACTATGTTTGGATAAAAGGACCACACAATCCACACGCGGAACTAATTTTATGCATGTCATCATTTCTTCCCACTAAAATTCATACACATGTTTAACTTATTTTTAAAATTCTATTTAGTAACCTTAAATACCATCGAATTGACCCCGTAATTTATGTTTTTTAAATGAACATTGATTATTTTATTAAAATGTTCTCTTCTTCCTCTAAAAATTTCAATAGTTATTATTGTTGAGAAATTTCAACTTTTATTTTTTTTCTTTCGAAATTCAAATGATTCAAACCTAATTAAAGATATAAAGAAATGAGAATAATACATAAAAATATATAACTCAATCAATCATACTGAGTAGAATAAAAAATTAACATCTAAAATCTATTTTTTTTCCTTCTAATTTTTTGAGTCAAGGTGTGTGAGTTTGTTAGTGTCTTTGATGCATCAATTGTGAGATAATTGTTTGTGAGGCTTATTTCCTTTTCTAATTGATGGTTCGTATTCAAACTCCATAGCCAAGTCGAGTATCTCATGATCATCTCACACAAAATTGTTTATATAACATCTGATCAAATCAAAGGATTGATGTCTCTCCACTTCAATTAATAATTCACTAATCTCAGCCATCGTGGGTTCATCAAGGGTTCTTAGGATAACTTTCACTAAAGGATCTTAAGAAATAATATTAATCATAAGAAAAGGAGTTCGAATGGTGATCCTTTTTAAAATTTTAATTTCAGCACTTAAATTTAATTAACTAAAAAACAATACTAGTTGAAATAAGTTAATCTTCACAACGTTCTGGATGTGCGATTAGTGAGTGCAAGATGAATACAAATAAACGATAAGAAGATCACACAAGGATGTATTATAGTTTACTCAAAGTGGACTACGTTCAGTCCTCACAATCTGTGAGATTTTTTCATTAATATGTTCATCATTAGAACGTTCTGTCTTGCACTATCTTTCTTAATCACACTTTGATCAATTATAATATTCATGTTTCAACCTTGAAAGGAAGTTTTATTATCACCTTTAGGAGTTTTAAAAGTACCTTTGAAACAAGAAAATATTTTTCCAACACACACACAATATAATTTAAGAGATAGACTTGAGTTACAAAATGATGTATTTGATAAAAATGTTTGGGATCTAAAAAACTTCTTAACTCTTGTTTGAGAATGACTAACAACAAGAACCCAATAAGATGATCCATGAATATAGTGAAAGAATTGGAGTTTTGCGTAAGAGAAAAGTTTTGCTACTTGAACTTAAATGATCAAGTGTAGATTGATTATTTTGGAAACTCTTGTCTTTGTATTTATTTTCCTTCTATAGATGAAGATAGACTTAAAAACTCATAAAGTTGAATATAGTCGTTAGACACATAGACCAACTATCATATCTATTTTAAAACACTTTAAACACATGTCCATATTTCGTCATATCATTTTTGACAAACCCTAAACGTTATTGCTTTTGAGTTTGAAGGAAAACATGATTGAGTGTGAGTATTAGTTGTCATATTTCAATTGGTACTCTAACTCCAATGTATGCAAAGCTTTCTACATAACAGTGCAGACACAATGTACTTGTGTCCTTGTTGTCTCTGCTCACAACTCATCGATCTGAAGATTGTTTTCTTCCTTTGGGTCTAAATTTGAAGTTTTGAGTTTATCTTAGCAACATTTGACACTCTTAACCTATAGTTTGGACTACTAATAATGATCTCTCGTGATTTGTCTTTGACATTATCTTCAATAGAGGACAACTAGGATGTTCTTATGAACATTCTCAAAACAACCTGAATGTTCTGCAATCATTCTTCCATCTATCTAGTTTGACATTTTTTTGAGAAATTTTTCAAATCATTTCATACTTCATAAATGAGTATTATTGTCTTGATGTGTATATGAGATGAGTCCAGATTTGGATGATGAAATCAATCTTGATAGCTTGAAAAGTGATCATGTCATCTTTGCATGAATATGTATACTTCAACATATCATGAATTAATTTGTTTTTTATTTTTTGTCTAAATAAATACACTCAAAAACACAAGTTAATAATTAATAAGATCAAAATTGTAATTAAAAAATAAAAGTAAATGTTCAATTATCTTCAAAATATTAATTAGGGATTTTTCTTCAAAATGATCATGTGCTTCAAAGATTGGCAACTTCCTTCGAGTAGGTGACTCAACCTTTATGTGTTCAATTGCCTGATTTCAAGATATTTAACTGGATATTTTTGGAGTTGTCTAACCACCTTCAATGTTTTCTACTCTTATCAGAAGAAAACATTGCATCCAATATCCTTAATTCAACTCTCAATGTTGCTAGTTAATCAACAAGGTCCATTAACTTAAGGAGTCGTGTAATCATTGAATAATTTGTCAATAGATTGTGCGTCGTCCAAAACTTTCAACTAGAAATCTTGATTAGTTGAAAGTTGTAGGCTTCCAATACATTTTTTTTCATATTATTTAGACACTAGGATAGGACTCAAATAGGGTGAGTAAAATAAAGCTTCAAACATTATTACATCTGTTGAGATGAATTCTTATCAGCCTCCATAGTCTCAACCTTGTCTTCCACCAAAAATATAACTATTTGATGGAGTGATGACTATATGCATTAACTAGTATTGTGGAATCGTTCATGGTCCACTATGGCGGAGTAATAAGGTTTATCATTTATCAGAAAGAAAGTTGACCTAATTTCCTTTGGATTAACTAATACATCGGCTACGAGAACACTTAAAGCATTTAAGGCAATTATCATGAAGATAGTCATCCTCATGTTAGTAGGAATTAAATTCTCCATGTTTTTTCCAACCTTTTCAAGGTAAAAATTGACATAACATTGAGAACAACCTCATCATCTATAATGACTTGTTGAATATAGGCTTCATATGCTTGATGATATCTAGAGTAAGTTTTTCAAACATTCTTTTAGTTTCTTTATATTTGACTAGACTAGCTCACTCGATATATCCTACAAATGCACCACCTTCAAAATTTTGTGAGCTACTAAATTAATGACAACATAAAGCAGAAAGCTAAAATGATAAATTGGTAGAGAAAATGACAACTTGATTGATTATGTGTGTTTTATAATGGAGTATACAATAAGTATTTATAAACAAAGTTGGTCTTATTAGTCATTGCATCATTGCCTACAAAATCTATGCATGACTCAATTGAATCGGCTAATCTCGCAATACTTGGTGTTTTTGTCCATTTATGTGTGTGCACGGTGCCCCAAGTTTGTCTTGTTTTCCCCTCATTTGACAACATAGTTTCTTGCATCCACACACGTCTTTCCACTCATTTTCAGGCTTCGTGAAAATAATCGTTTTAGTTTGTGGTGGCTAAAAACATTGAGACACAAGTGTTGCAGCTAAATTATCAATTTTTACGTGCTTTTGACAACTTCTAACAATCTCGTGGTCTTTTTTGGTCTTCTTGAACTTGAGAAAGACTCATTTAATTCGTATTTGACTACTCTTACTTTGTAATTTTAGAATTCAACTATGTGGCATCGGCTGTTAGCCATTTTCGAGTAAAAACTTGTAATTTTTTAAGTGTAAACAAACTTATAAATATTTTTTTTCAAAATATTATTTTTAAAAAGTGAAAGATTCATCTATCTTTTAACTCCTCCCGTCTGATTTCTTTCATTCCTAACTCCCAGCCAAAACTAAATTTATAATTAAGGGTATAAATATAGACTTAGTATTCTCCTCCAATAAAAGTTATCTCCTTTTTTTCATTAAAAGTCGTTTTTTTATGTTATTATTAAAAGCCCTTTCATAAATAGTTATGTTGAACTTTGACTTAATACACTTAATAATATTAAAGTAGAGATATATTTTCTAAGGTTGATAAATATATCTAATAATTTAAACAAAACTTATGTTTAGAAATGTCTTTTTCTAGGGAAAAAAAATTGGAATTGTTTTCTTGCTACCTTATTTTCTTTTCGATGGAATAATAAATGTTCCCTAATGAAAAGACATGTCAGCTAATTCCATGAAGCGTAGCTTGGTCTCATTTAATTTGCACATGGGTGGCCCAAATATACGGTTGAGTTATGAATGAGTGGCAAGGAGACGGTACGACTTTGACATATGTGAGAATTTGATTGTTTCGTCAAACCTCCGTAGGATTAGAAATTTATTTTTTTATTTTGACAAAAATAGGATTTGGAAATGGGAATGGCCAACTCCAAAAACCGATCCTGTATAGGGATATCGATAAACCTTTTTTTAAAAGAATTCTTAATTCTTCTCATATTTATTAAAAATAGTTAAATTTTTTTAAATTTTAATTCAATTAGTAAAATATCGATATTATTTATATTGAATATGTGAATTTGAATTTGAAATTTTATATTTTTAAGATGTAAGTTTTTGATAATATTTATTATCTCATCTTCAAATAAAAAAAATGATTAATTATATTTTTAATTAATATAAAGTTTTCATATTTTAATTTTAGCTCTTGTAATAAATAAACACAACTTTTAGTCATTTAAGTTTTAAAAGAATTTTTAAAGCTATATTTACAATATTATGTTTATAAAAATAGTACAAAATTTGATCTTTTAGTCATATATTTATTACTTTTATTTTTAATTTTTTATATTTAAAAAATTTAAACTTAATTCATCATAAGTTAAAAATTTCTAAATTGAAAAGTTAACATTTTATTCACTAAAATTGAAAAGTTAAGATTTTATAAAAATTAAAAATATATGTAACCATTTAAAAATCATTGTCCAAAAACAAATGTAATTTACAATTAAATAATAATTTTAAAGTGTGTTTCATTTGTTGAAAAATGAGAGCTTGACAACACAATTTAAAATAATTAATAGGTGATGGATTGCGCAAAAATTGAAATTTTTATCCCTCACTTATCCCAAATACATAGTCTAAAATACCAAATAACCTTTTATTTTCAACTCAAATATTTGTTTCCCTCAAAATTTATCTCTCATATCTCTATGGTATCTCTCTCTCTCTCTCTCTCTCTCTCTCTCTCTTTTTCTTTCTATCTCTTTTGCGATCTGTTTCTCTCTCACACACACATTATGTCTTCTAGTTACTTATTCCCTTCGTACTTTCTCACTATCCTCTTTTATAAATATTTAAATATTTACATTTGCAAACATTTATATACATAGTAAAGATTATTATAGTAATTTTTTTTTCAATATTTTGTTTGTGCTCACCATTATCCATAGTACAAGATAAAACAATTGTCTAAAAATGTTTGTCTTGAACTGTTCAGATCGATATTGCTTTTTGCAGATAAAATACAACATTATAATTTTTTAATTATATATTTTAATTAATATCATGTGTATTTCTATTGAGTCATTTATTCAATTTCATATTTATGATAATAGTGAATCAATGTTTATTTAATAAAGATAATGTAATGATATATTTTTAAAAGATCTTGGTGGCGAATCACACACACTAATTGTTAAGGATTAGAAAATCTTGGGTTTGAACAATTTGATAACAATATATTGATCTCTTATCATAAATTTACGTGAAATAAATTACAAGTGCGTCACACTTATGGTAAAAATATGTTGAGTTGAGTTAAATTTTATAAAATTTAAGTTTCACTTGAACAAAAAGAGTTTGGTACGTTAGTTATCATAAAGTTGTGTGAAAGTATTAGAGTAACTTTTTTAAAAGTCTAACGATGATTTATTAATCTATTTAACGACTTATTTCATATTAATTTCTTTAAATAAGTAATTTAATATATATTTAAATAAATCAACGAGCTAACATATTAATAAAATTATCTTCTATTTTAATATCTAACGTGGCATATTATAAATTTTAATTGTATATATAACATCTATTTAAACTTTATCTTATAACAATACATTTAAATATATTAAAGTAATTTAATTCATATACACGGTAAGTGTAAAAAGTTATTACACTATTAGACAATTAAATTAATTTATTATAAATATTTAATTTTTTTATTTTAATAGTCTTTAATGTTATATATGTTCATGAATGATTGTAATCATCTAATAATATAAATTTTTTACAATGAACGTAAATGACAATTAAAACCATGTTAATTAGTAGATTTAAATTTATGGTTTAACAGGAAATAATTTTTTTAATATAATAATAAAAAAGATTAAATTTAGAGTTTAATTAACATATATTATTAATATAAATAATTTTTACACTGATAATTAATATGAACCATAAATTATATACTTATTGATCGATAAAAATTACAGTAATATAGTAAAATAATTAAATATAAAATTTATTTACATTGTGAAGGCATGATATGTTTTTCTTAAATTTATATACACCGCGGTGCGCGTTTTACCCCTTATCTATTTAAGGTTATTTGTGATGCTAAACAGTAAACACCCTCCTTCTCTCGTCAAAAAGGCTTTTTGGGTCAAAAAGGCTTTTTGGTCAAAAAGTCTAGGATTGAATTGGTACTCCACGTGGGGTATATATGGAGTCAAACCTTTTAAAACAAATATTTCAATTTTGAAACAAATGACGACCAACGTGAGTTCAGTTTTTCATCCTTATAAGATTAATAAGATTTTTTCTTTTAGTATAAATATAATATTATTTTTTTTAAAATTAATTATTGTTTTGATCATGCAAGGAATACAATTAAAATAACATAAACATTTGAGAATGTTGATTGATTGAAAAATTAGTGTTCAAATTTAGATATACAATGTCTTGGATATACAAAATTTGTAATCTCAAATATCAATACCAATGAACTAAGCTTTCTTGTTTGATTCTTGAACATTTAACATATCTCTTGAAATGATATTTATGTTTATGCACACATTTTTTTCTTCTAAAAAAGTGAAAACAGTTTTAGGTCATAGTAAAAGAAATGTTTGGATACTAATATTTCATCTTTCAAAAACATATTCGATAGTCTAGACATGAATCACTTGGCAGTTTTTTTT
>JBBPBR010000003.1:3438817-3454138 GCA_037974775.1 Cicer pinnatifidum | reverse complement strand
AAAAAAAAAAAAAAAAACATTTACCAAACAGAGCTATTAACTTAAACGATATCTACTATAAACTTACTTTTTGGCCTCACCAAAGAGACCCAAAAATTCATCTCTCTAATGTTTTAGGTGTTTATTCTCTCGTCTTTATATGTTCACATATATATGTTTAATTCTATGTCGATCAATTTGAATAAACTTTAGAGATTTTTTATAAGACTCGGAAAAAAAGAACCTTTCAATGTTGTATTCTTTTTAACGTGTAAGAAACCTGTACATGCAAATGGGCCGCATCAATTCAGCGACTGTCCAACTCAGCAGCTAACCTTCCTAACTGTAAAGGAAAACGATAGTTGACAAACAAAAAAGGAAAATGACATTTTGACTAAAAATCTTTAATTAAAAATGTGAGAAAAAAAATGCACCCACGCCACACACACATGTGTGTGAATTTGATTACTCTAAAAAACAAATACACAAAATCCAATTATATTTTTCAATATATAAATTTATGCATCAATTTTAAATAATACATCAATAATTATATATATATATATATATATATATAATTTTTTATATAATCAAGACATAGTAATTAAACCCTACATGTATATATAGGCAGAGCTGGTTTAATTAATATGTACACATAATGCAGACAAAATATACCATCAACCAATTAAAAATGACTTGATGAGAGATTTTGATACTGTCAGTTCATCCCTTGTTTTTCAATAATGAAGAAATCGTCAACTTTAAAAAAATAATGAGATTTGTGGTTCTCTCTAACATTGTATATGACTTCCCAAATCTAAATTTTTATTTATAAACAAAAAGAGAAAATGATCCAATCCGGCATATTCATGTGCTTCAACATAAAAACTCTTGCCTTGCTTATAAATCTTAGATTGAATCTTTTGGGAACACAATAGTTATCTTCCATACTATTTCAGAATTATCATAGCAATTCAACTTTCCTTGAGATGAAGCATTAAGGAATAAAAGCATATTAATATATAATAGATAATGGATTTCTTATTTCTACACAAAACAACCTTAAGTAGCAATGGCCCCTTGCTTGTTTAGTTGCTTTCCTTTTGTTCAATCAAATATCATGTTGTGCTTGGTAAACAACTATACTCGTTAAAACTTTAAGAGAAACCGAAGGCCCGTACAAATTTCAAGGTAAAAAATAAAACGACCGACTTCTTTAAAATACAGAAAAACACAGATGATATCAACATAACTTTCTCTTACCAAAAATATTTTAGATAAAAACTGCACAAGCCTCTCTGCTTACTAACTATCAAGACTAACATTTCCCCGTTATTCTTTGGGGACTCAAATTTTTTTTTAACTAATTTATATGCAGTGACCAAATAGACGATCACAGTGGTGATATCATTTTGAACAACTTGGTGATTATTTGGTCCACAACCCGAATAAGTTCCCAACAGTTCCAAAATTGTAAGGCTCTCTTTCTCCATTTAACAGTATTGTCGCAAAATGAGAGCCTAATTTATCCCGCATGGCACTAAGACCATCGGATACCATCCAATTGGGTTTTGGTTCTGCCCAAAACATTCCTTTTTGAAGGACTTCCCGAGGAGCATCACTAAGAGGACCTGAATCCATCTTTGCTGATCTCAATCAATCCTCATAAGGGCCGTGTTGAATTGTAAGTGCTCCAATGAATATCACCTCCAAAAGTATTCTAGTTAATGAGCTGATTAAAAAATCTTCTGCTGCTGGTTTGAGCTGCTATACATGCTAAAGGGCCATTTCACCTTAACGCCTCAACTAAAATTGCAAAATCACTGAAATTCCCAGCACGAGTTTTAGTGAATCGTTACAACTGAAAAGTGCCCAATTCATTACCATGCCTTGTAAGAAGTACTCTCCGGTCATCAACCCATTCTAATCGATAAGAGAGGTCCAGATTATGGAGCAATTGCTTCAAACTGTCCCCATGATTTGAATCCCTCGTATTATCCTGCAAAAGGAAATATTGGTGGTATTAAGGAAAAGGATAAATAGATATAAGGATATAATAGTAGATGACTTGATGACCAGTAATGAAAGGTGGTAAAAAGTAGTATACTCCCCCATCCCATAATAATTGACCCATTTTAAAAAAAAAAACCAAAATAACTGACTCTTTCAATTTTCAATACCCTTTTTCCCATTGTATATTTTATTTAATATTATTTGCATCATTTCTAATGCAGCATCTTCCACTATGCATTTAAGATATTGATAATACACCAACAGTTAACAAAGTTAATTTGGTAAAAGTAGTCTTTTCTCTCTTTCTTTTGTACACTTTTCTTAATATGTGTAAAAAGATCAAATAGCTCAATTATTTTGAAACTGAAAGAGTATCATTTATCTTAAGCTATCTATATGATGTGGTAGGAGATGTTTATATTTACTTCCTCTGTCTCGTATTACGAATCTCATTTGAATTGTGCACTATTCATAAAAAAATGATTACTTATATCAATTTGCAATGCAAAATAATAAGACTAAAATATCCTTGTACTTCATTTATTATTTGTCTATCATAAACTTGCAACTACTTGTTAAAGAACTACGCAATATTATAAATTGAATTAATAAATGTTATATTGATTATAAAATGACAAACTATTCAAGATAAAAAAAATATTACAAATGAGACATAATATGAGATGGAGAGAGTATATTCATGCATTTCAACTAATTCAATGTATTTTAGCATGTTTTAATAAGACTTTCTACTAGGCTCCCATCATGTGCTGCTACTGATTTTAAAATACAAGAGTTTTCAAGTAAGAAATTTACATTTCCTTCTAAAAACTAATCTATACAACTCATTGCATCTTCCCTCAGACATCAGTATCTGCTGAAAGACCAAGTTCTAGTTTCACCCACTACAAGTTAGTATTATACCTGAAAGAATACTATGAAAAAATAAGTTACCAGCAAATTCAGCTGCTTTTCAGTATCCAAAATGTTGGCCATAATGCTTGACCGTGATGAATTAGGTGAGAATCCTTCCCAAGGAGGAACAAAGATTAGTTTTGTGCACTGAACCGGAACATAGTTACGGCTCAGTTTCTCCCACCAGAAAGATCCCAGTGACCACCATCTAATCATGAGCCCATGTTCTGAAAATGCAACGAGCCCCTAAAAAGAAATATGTTTAAAGGTGTAGGAGTTAATCAATTATCAGTTTGAGATACTTGAAGAAAGCATCAATCCCAGGGAAAATAATTTCACAGTAAAGAGAAACAAAATATTTGGCATATAATGGGGATATGCACAGAACTGTTATAGTAGGGAGTTCTGTTAATGCAATTACCATGCATTGCAGCCACAAACCAAACGTATAAGCAACAACCAATACTTCAAATGAAAATGGCAAAACAATAGTGTACCAAGGGAGATAACTGATTTTCCCAAACAACACAATGAACTAATTTCTTTACAGAATGATATTTTTGGGAAGGGAGAGTACAATATAGGACAGAGGGACCTATCTGGTTCATAAAACAGTTCTGGAAAAATGAAAATTGAAAATGGGGTAGCACTTAAGATTTTGGAAAAAAAATGATAGTAGAAATCAAGCTTTTCATCTGGTTTAAACTGCTCCAATCAAGCATGATGAACCAATATGGAAAACTTAAATCAAATCATACAAAATATAGTGAATAAGAAGGGCAAGAATAAAAAAGGCTATTAGGATTCAGGAAGTATGTTGTACTTGCGAGGGCTCCCCTATTACTCTCCTAACGCCATTAGTTGTTGAAGTATTTCTCGAAACTATTTTTTTTGCACATTATCATTGTCAGCAACAGTACAGTAATCAGTAACGTATAGAAGCTCACGGTCCACCTTGTTGTAATGTCAGAGAAAGTGACTTGATCGATGACACCTAGGCAAAATCAATATAAAACAAAATTCCATTCCTCAAAACTCAACTCATTTGTTTTCTCTTGTTTTGCCAAACCGGCACCGACTAGGTCACTGCCTTAGTACTGTAAACGAAGAGGACCGTAAGTTTCTACTTTTAGAGGGCGGCATCAGTTGTCTTTGGTGCTTTGGGCAATTTTCAACTATTGTGGACCACCTATCAAGGTGGTCTGCTGTAGAACTTGCCCCAACTACATCATGTCAACAAAACACCAAGAAGTTGAGATAATTATAACAATTCCTCAGTACCTCTCCATCTGGCGAAAAGCTTAGCGCTGAGATCGCAGTAGCTAACACTGTTCCCGAAGCCGTTGCTGTGAGCAAATTTGGAAGTCCAGGTGGCCCACTTGCATCCAAAACCTTTATCATTGTCACACTGCATAAAAACAAAGGCTTTCATTATAGGAAATTATTATCTCTTTAGCCATCACAGAGCGAATAAACACAAGCAGACAACAACCTGAATGGATTTCACAAGTTTCAAAAAGGAAGCATTAATATAAGGTTTATTTTTTTGAGAGGGGCAGGGAGTTAGACAAGTTATAATTTTCATTATCATTTAATGTTCTTAATTATTCTCATCCAACCCCAAAGTTCTGAATAAAATTGATCTATATGGCCAACCCATGGGATTTAACATATACATTTTAGTCACAAATGAATTGAAAATTGCAATTTAAGAAGTTACGATTTACAAATGACTTCAGATGTCTACAATGGAGTTGATTATACAAATAAATAAAAAATTACACATGCTTATAAAATCAATCATTGACTTTTTCATTAATGATTGAAATTTCTTACTTTCCCTCTAAGCCAAATCTATTATCAACAAAGAAAATGATCATTCAGCTGTTTAAAGATAAGCAGGAAGTATAGAGCCACAGGCCACCATAGCCTTATTATTTTTTCCTTAAAAATACGATGTAGTTGGTTATTTTTCCCCTTCAAATTTTCATTCCAATTCCATCTCATGATTTTTATTTTTGCTTTTCTACCCTGCATATGGCACATAATGATACAAAATCAAGTTAAGTGCTCTCCTCTCAAGTATATGCGTGTGACAGATCAAACAATGGCATGGTACTTACATATTGTCAGCCTAAATCCTGAATTTAAAGTTACTGTCTTTTTTCCTAATCCTGATTACCTTTGCATATCATAAACCCTAATGCTTGCATTGTTAACTTCTCCAATCACATCTCCAACTGCTAGTCTGGTCCAAGACTCATTGAATGCAACCATAGGATATACACGTACAACTTCTTTGAAAGTTGTCATTGAACTCTGGAAGCATGCCTTCCGTATAACTGAGTTGCTAGGATCTATAGTCTGTAAAATGAAATTGACAACCTGCAGATCTGACCCACTGTCAAAGAAATTCATGCTTTCATGTTTTGAAACAATTAAATAGTATGTAATTTGAAACTTAGGGGTGAGAAAACTATTAACAAACCCTATGGGTTATAATTCAGAACGAAAACAATATAGCCACTCAAAATACAGAATCACTCTGCACCTGACCACCAAGAATAGAATCTAACATAAATAAGTGATGAAAGAGATAACCAAGAATTGGAATTTCTAATTACGAGTACACAAACCCATCCAAAAACATGCTCAAATCTAAAATGAATAACTGATTAAGAGATACAGAAAATTTTCAGTTTGCAGGATATAAATGTTGACAGTTCTAGCTGCCAACATGAATATATTGCAAATAAACACCTGGGATCAAAATATAATATATCTCATATGTATAAATGAACATCTAGAAGTAGATATTGAACAAACATGAAGTTTGACAAAAAAAAATCAGCCTAGAACTAGAAGCAGTAAGATGAATCTATCTGAAACATCAATTAAAAATTCAGTCAGTCCTAGTAACAAGTGGCTTTACAAACCTTGTCAAGGTAGTGAGCCAAATTTCTTGGAGAACCACGCATAATCCTTATGAGAGTCAACAAGGATACCATGTGGACAGGTGAATCAGATGCAGTTGACCAAATTTGGCTTTCGATCACGGTCAAAAAGCCTGGTATATCAGCCATTGCTAAGCTTGGAAGTAAAACCTCCACCAAAGTCTGTTTAATAGAAAAAGATGTTGCTGGAATGTCTGTCACTGACTTGGAAGATGGGCCACTCAACTCTACTTGGAAAAAAATATCCCCAATTAGATGAGGAATCTCAGAGACCATGTATTCTTTCCATGTGCTCTCCATGCCCTCTGCAAGGAGCTCAGCGGCAGTGGAGCTGTATTTTTCATTCATGGCCATAGCCAACTTCATTAATGGATGAACAACTAACATGGAAAGCCTAGGTTTTACAAGACTAGGATACCAGATAGCCAGTGCAGCAGCTACAATAATGTGAGATGTCATTGCATCTTGACTGGTTCCCCCAACACAAGAAATCCAATCTTGCACTTCATATGATTCTAGCCAAGTAAGTATTTTGGATTCCTCATCTTGATAAATTCCTTGGTTTGCGGTCTTCGGTGATATGCTTTCTACTATAACATCTCCCAGATGTTTGTCTCTACTTCCAGTTCGGGAGATTGTATTATTTGACTCATTATGTTTTGAATTGCACAGAGGTTGAGGAATAGCATGAGAGGCAGCACAGTGAAATATAGAGCGTGCAGCCATTCGTACATGTTCACTTTCATCTTGCCAAAAAGCCACCAAGAGCTGTAAAAAGGGTGTTGCTTTCAGCACTCGATATCAAGCAACTGGCAAATGGTTTAATGAAACATAATTCACAAACACTGTCAACCGCACATAATATAACAAACTACAATACTATTCAGCAGTTGTATCGATCTTAATAATAATAACAATAATAATAATGATGAAAATGACGATGATATCATCTTATGGAACAATAAAATGTTTTAATAATATGTTATGTGGCAGCAAATAGTATGGACGACTGACAAATTTTAAGCTATTTCGGACACTCACGAAACACAGACAAAGCTACTCTAAAGTAAGTTTGTTCCGAAGCAAGAAAATTGCCCCTTGATTTTATTCAAAGTGAATCATGATCTTCACCCACTAAAATTTTTTTTTTTTAGTAAAATATTGCACTTTTCATGGGGAGGGGAGAAGATATGTTATGTGTCCCACCCAGTTGTACACCAAAGTACTACATAACTATACCAATACTTGATTCATGCTTCATAGCTGTTGGCATCAAACTACCACACTCATCTTGGCCAAATGATATTTTTCCTTTCAAAAATTAATAAACTAAATATTTATGCCTTTTAGGATTAGTTTCACTTTTACTCTTTGAGAAATGAAATAAAATGACACACATTTCCTAACCTGCACAACACTATAAAAGAAAATTTATCTTGCAAGAAATGTGAATAGAGTAAAAAAGCAAGACTAATGAACTGATAATCATATTTGAAGGAACTGAAAATGGCTATTATACACCATGGTCCCTAATAATCAAGCAACCAATGTGTCTCAGTGTCTCTAGTTAAGTGAAATTGCGTACCTACATAGATCCAAGCACAGCATGGACATCAATCAGACTGAAGGACATATACTATGAGAAAAAGAAAACATAAATACGATTTGTCATGCAGGCCCAGTTTTACTATTCATTCTAAAATAAAATTATGGAAGTAGGGAAATGCCAACAACAACAAAAATCACAAACTCTGTTTGGTTGGTTAATCAAGTCAGCACAATGACGCAGCCTAGCATATCATATATTCCCCTCAAGCAAGCTCACAAATAACATAGGATGTGTAAAATCAATTTAGATTAAAATTACAAAACAACAAAAGCATTTTTAAAGATTATTTTAACCTGTAAAGAAGGCGGCTTCATATCTGGAAAATTTTCCATGAAATTCCGGGTATAGAATGCTGCCAATGCACTGCACATGATAAAGATACTATCAATCATCAGCACACCTTTTCTAAGTAAAAGTTAAAAAGGGATAGACATTGATTTATAAGTTAAAGATTTCAGAATGAAAGGAGAAAAAGGGAATACGCAACAGGAAACCACATAGAAATGCAATTAACCTTGCAGTAAAAGTCAAATTAGTAAGGCAAAAATTTCACAAGAAAAACTATTATCTTTGGAAGCATCATGAGAACCAACCAGATATGAAAAAACTACTCTATATCTGGCCTGCACATACTAAATATTTTTTTGAGATCTACCAAAACATCTAACTAAATTGTGTCATTATTCATTAACCAGATGGACAACTAGGTGAATGTGGGACCCAAAATATCTCTCTGCCACCAAGCTAAGCAGGGCATAATTTTTTTTCTTTTTTATCTTACTTCATTTATTTTCTATTTATGAATGAATATTTATATGTTGAAGAAAAAACTTCAAGATACAACTAGATTTTGAAGAATACCAAGACCCGCCTGCAAAACATAAAAGAAACTGAGCACACTAGATCCATAAAACCTAGAATTATATAAGAAAAAATAATGGTTATTCCGTTTGTAAGGAACCTCAATTAGGTTCTGAAACTTTTTAGTTTTTCAAAAGTATCACCTATAAAGCATCTTTCCCAGATAAGTTCAGTAAAAAAGGGGGTTTCCTCCACTGAAAAACTAAAAGCAAGAAGTAATTATAATTTTTTATTAAAAAACAAAAATAACTTGGGTTGTGCGGTTTTTTCCCCATTCTATTGATGTAACTGGCACTATACCTGCTGGCCGCTGAACTTGAGTGAGTCAAGCTAATTAATCGTTGGGCAAGGGATACCATTGTCAATGATCTCATTGCAGAAAACTCAGATGATGACTTCCACAGCTGAAATATGGTTTTTAATATCTCAGGAACTATTGAAATGAGACGAGAAAATAGATCCCAACATACAATTCAAATTACCTCAAGAGCAGCACTCTCACCAGGAAATGACAATGTTAATGACCCTTTATCCCCCTGCAGACCCGAAGCTACAATAAAATTTTCTGGTCTCCTCAGTTTCATATCACTTATCAACAAATTATCAAGCTCACTGTCTACGTTCCACAAATGTAAAAATGACAAACTGTAACGCAGTAAGTATTCTTCAAAAAGGCTAATCCAATTTGGCCCCTCTGAAGTTTCTGGATTATGGTAGGTTGGAATTTGCTCCTGAACACCCTTCTGCTTCAAATTGTTAATCACTGGCTTGCCATCACCATTCTCCATGGACTCATTCTTTTGAAAAGAGAACATCAACGATGCAAGATCAAAACTCAGGGACACAATACCAGGGAATGGGCAAGAGCATTTGATAGGAAGTTTGTTACTCAAAAGACCAAACAGAGATGGTGAATTTGACTTTGGTGAATTGCCTTTACCTGCATTTGGTTTGGAAGAATTCAGCTCAGTCATGCTTGAAATACTTGGTGATGACTTTGATGAAGGAAGCAAGTTCCCTGTATGAGTTAAGGGAGAGTTACAGAGCTTTGCATCATCAACTATTGGAAGAAGTAATGAAGCGACTGACGTATTTCCATTCAGCACTGAGCCAGATATGGAATTCATACTGATACTTTTACAAAAATGATCAAACATAGAATGTGCAGCTGTCCCACGTAGGAGTCGCTCACGGGAACCTGTCTTTACATCCCAAATGTATAACACATCACCATCAGAAGTTCCATGATGTGTTTGACAGAGACAGGCAATATAACCTCTTGCTCCATCCCATAAAACTTTTGAAGGATAGTTCATGTGTCCAGGAAGCATTCGTTCCACCTGCAGAGTCTCAAGAGAAACAAGGGCAACACATGCATCCTCTCCAACTGAAAGAAAACAGTCACTCCAAGGATGTCCTGTCAAAGATGGAGGAAGTATAATTTGACGCACCGCGGCCACATGATGATGCATTACCTTAATAAGACTGCCAGTGTCAAGATCCCATACACGGATTGTGCAATCCATACTGCCAGAAACCAAAACCCGTTTAAAAGTGCAGCTTTCCACACTGTCCATCATTTGATGCGCTGCCAAACAAAGTACAGCACCTGTATGTCCTGTGAAATTCTGTTTGCATGCAGTTGGCTTTTCATCAGGATTGGAACTTGCATCATCCAGGAAAATCCCTTGAAATTGATCAAATCTTACAAGCCCTATTTCTCCACTCAAAAATCCATATACAACAGCATAAGGAGTAAAGAGGTTCTCAGCGATAATCATGGAAGAAGAAACTATCTTCCCCTTGTAAGGATAATAATTACTTATAATGTCCTCGTGTATGTTGTCTATGTCCTCAGAACCTGGACTTGCACCAAAGGTTGATTTAATATCTAGATCACCAAGTCTGTTGAACTGATTAGACTTCTCAAACCAGTCGGTGAAAGATGCACCATCGCTGACCATTCTGCATTGACGGCACAATTTGCCCGGTTTATCATCAAATTGATGCAGTGACCAAATTGTGATATGTGGTCTCCATAATAAAGGCTCCTCGTGATCAAAACAAACTGACTTGATGCACACAAGATTTTGATTCACTTGTAGGAAAAAAGTAGATAACCTTATATCAGGTTGATAATGACCCGCAGGAATCTCAGAATACGGTTCACATTGAAAAACATCATTCTGATACGATATTTCATAGATAATTGCATAACCTCTATTATTCCAAACAACAAAATGTACTGGAATCAAGTTTCCACATTCATAGGTATCAGATGTATTCCCCACATCATCGCTTTCAAGAACAATGCCACCAATAGCATGTGCTTGAGTGGAACACCCATCCAAAAAAAAGAGGTTGTCCACAAAAGAAACCTCTCCAATCGTAGTATCACTAAACAATGACCTAAAAATACATCTATTTTTCAATACAAAACCAACAATATTCCCAAAGGTTAAAACCAAAACAACTTGATCCACACCGCAGAATCCCTCACCGGGAAAAGAACTTTCCAACGGCAATTTATCATTGTGTGGACTCGCCAAGCTTTCCACACAATCGTGTGGCTCATCCGATATTGAAACCATCTGTTGTTTCCCAAAAGAATCAGCCACAAAAACCGAATTCCTCTTCTCGTCATCATCAGAAAAAACCAGTGACATAAAATTAATAGGACCAATGGATAAATGTCCATGAAAAACAGTTTGAGTAATGGAAAGCAAATATGTATCCACAATAAGGATGGTAGATTTAGAATTCTTCCTATGGTGTTTTTCTCTGTCCCTTAACTCATCATTAACAGAATAATCAACAAAAGAACAAGCTATACAAACATATCGCGGTGTAGAAGGAAGTGTTCGAATTACAAGGGGAGTACCAACCCAAGGTGGTAATTTCCTTCTGCAACGACAATGTCCACTGCTTTTACTCCACACACACAAGAAACCATCACAAGAAGCACTTATCAACGCAGTGAAATTAGTTGTGATTGAAACTTCGTCGTTTTCTTCGGGTGAGATTGGAGTACAGAGAGCGAGATCAGTGATTGGTGATGCGTGACCACATAACACTCCAACCGCTTTAACTTGCTGCAAAATTAACAATGAGCTTAAGATATATATTTAATTAATTAAAAAAGCATATGAACAATTAATTGAAGAGAAATGATATACTGATTTTTGAAAATTACGAGAAATTGAAATTGGAATGGGGAATACCGGGGAGGAAGTGGAAGTGGAAGTGGAAAGGGTCCACCAGATGATGGAGCCATCGGATCCGGCGGTGTAAAAGGCGGAGGTTGGTGGTTGAGTGAAAGCAACGACGGCGGTTAGTTTGTGAGCGGAAGGGAAGGGTGTGCCTGACCATATGCACGCGACAGATCTGCACTTCATTGATAATCGATTTTGAATTCGAATTCGATTTCTCACCACACTCCCTTCTCGTGCATTTCGTATTGTTTAATTGCTATTGATGATTATGAGTTTCGGTTGGAATTACGACGCCCGATTTTGATTCAGCCCTCACCAGTAACTAATTACTAATTAATCATCAAGATTTTACAAGTAAGCTACTCCATTAATTTTATACTTTAATCTATAACTATAACAATAGCAACTCGATTTCAATCAGGAAAACAATTTATCAGAAGAATTAATTGAAAATCTCAATTTCGCTCCTCTGTTTGCAACACCAAAATAACAAGGGGTGCACCTTTGTGTTACTGATGGTCAGATGTACAAGTATTTAAAAATTGAACGGTTGTGATTTTGAAATCACACCTGTCATTAAATATAAGTCAATTTACAAATATGTCCTCCTTGATTCTTGAAATCAAACACAAATCTCATTCATAAGATAAATAAATAAATAAAATAACACCAAAATTAAAGTACTTGTTTTTTTTTTTTTGACTATTTTTATTTGTGGTACATTTAATTCTCATTAATAATATTAAAAAGAATAAATATATTAAATGAGAGTAAAAAAATAATTTAAATAATAAATGCATCTTATAACGTATAAATTTTCCTTATATTTAAGAAAAAATTGGTTGAAAATTCTAATATAATTAAGATGGAGAGGAATATTATTCTTGTTTCCGAAGCTTCCCCAATTGCAAAAAGCTTCAATAGTGTTGCTCCTCTCCTCAACACCGCCATTACCGGATTCTCACGAAGCAATTATCCTCCTCCAACCACTGTTATTCCATGTGAAATGAAAATATAAACAAGAATATTAAAAAATAAAATTAATCACATGTAATCTATACAATTTCTAATAAATATTAAGTCTATGATCTCAATCATTTTCTATAACTAATAATTTATTTTTTTTATAATCTCTCATAACTAATAAATTTAGTAATTGAAAATAGAAAAAGTTACATTAAATTAAATGAACGTTATTTTAGATATATTATCATTAAATATGAGAGAAGCCATTGATTTTTCCTTAAATTTTATTCCTTAGTTATGCTACAATTCATTTCGAATGGAGTAGTCCTAATCCAAAATGGCCCAACGAGGATGGTTGAATTAGACCAGTAATCTAACACTTCATGGTTTCAAGGATGGAATATCTACTAACTTCAAGATATGCAAGCCTTTAACGCTTAAGTAAGTAGTTGTTTGAGATGGGTGAGAGACATTAGAATATAGAAAGTCTGCATTTTACTATGTGAAACCATTGTTATATATAATGTGAGTATTAGATTAGTTGAGGACGAAGAATGTCTCTTTTCGACATATATAGTGTCGTAACTCTTGTATTTGTCTATTGTGATTAAATTCAACAGACGTCTAGTGTTGAGACTGGGCATAGTTAAAGGTCAAAAATGACTTAAATTGAGCCGAAAAAGGATGATTAGACCTTATACCAGTTTGGAACAGTTGCCCCAAAGCAATTGTCTCAAGTAAAAGAGTCAATGATTTAGAATGTTGCAATGCGCCTTGTCATAAAGGTCTATATGTTAGTTGAGGACAATGTCCAACTTTAAATGAATTATCTTCTTTTAGGTTAATATTTGACTTTGATGTTGTTTGTAGTGGACATTTGTGTTCAACGACATTCGTATTTGATGTCAGTGAATTATTATCAAGTGTTTGTGTTGTGACGATATATGAACTAGATGGCGTCTATATTATTCAACATCACAATCTCGGTAAAAGTATTTGGTTTGATGTTTGTGACTTTGTGGGACATATCAATAGGATATTGGATATAAGCTTATTGTGGTTGATTACCGACTTGAGTTATGACTTTAAGACTTTTTTGTCTCCCTTATATTATCCTACTCTGACTCTGAGCCATTGGTGTATCAGTTGAAGGGTTTTGAGATGTCTTTTGATGTGGCATGAAATGGCGTATGTTGATTCCCCAACTGACATGTGTCGCCTAGATTTATATGCAATGGTATGTCCAACCTATTATATGTTGACTATAGGTGTTGTTTCAGTCATTGAATCTTATCTCATTTTTAGATTTACATCGTTCTAGAGATCAAGTATAACGGTATAAATAGGGGGCAATTTATTTGGAGGGATTTTTTGACTTCTCCTTTGTTTTGAAGGTTTTGCTCTGGTATAAAGCTCTAATTTGTGCATTTTTACTCATGTATATGTGTTAGAGCTCTTTGTTGTACTTCTAGTTCAAGTTCATCAGTCCATCTTGGTAAATTTCTATGCCCTTTTTCGGTGTGGTGTCTAATGATTATTTTTTCTTTCACTTGTTGAATGGTGGCAGAATGATCGATTTGATGAACTCCAAATCTTTTTCTTGTTCTCCCTTTTAGGTCATCAAAGAGAAGGAGGCGCCTATGAGTTACAATCTCACATTCTCCTCAAATGAGTCTAGTTTCCAATGGGTCGCCAATGAATCATTAGGAATAATGTTGTTCTTCACTTTGAGGGAGTTAAGAGGTTTTGTTGATGTCAGAAGATATTTGGAGAATTGGAACGTGAAAGTTCATGTAGATGATAGTAAAATTTGTTATGAGTATTGATTTGTGTCCTTCTCATATTCATCTGAACTCGTTGGCCTATTTGAAGGCCTTTAAAATGGTATGTCTATTTATAAGGCTACTCTTAGGCACTCTTGTGAAATATGAATTCCATCAAATACACTTGGGTATCCTTCAAGCAATCAAAATACTAAAGAAATGCATACTTCTCTTTTAATAATTTATTCATAAAAGATCATATTTTAACTAATTGATGAATAAAAAATATGTGATCATATTTATATATTAAATTGTAATTTTTTATAATAATTTTCTTTGTATTTATATATATAAAATATTTAAAAGACACTAATAATTATATACATATTTCACTTTTGATTAACTGAATCATGAATAACAGGTTTTTAACTAATTAACCTAGTGATAGATATTTGTAAATGTAAACGCACATTCAGTCCAAAGTTACGTTTTCAACTCATTTGACAAAAATATGCTATTTCATCGTGCGATAGCAGCGGGCAACTCATTGCAAAACATACACATAGTAGAGAGGGTCGGTCCAATAGGTGGGATTAATAGGAATTTTTTATTTTTAAATTTATTTTCTCTATATTTTTTCAAAAAATAAATAAGACATTTCAATAGTTATATGACAACATCAAAAATTTATATAAAATTTTTTATATTTTAGTTGAAGAAGAAAATAGTGTGTATAAATTGTATTATTTCAATAACTTATATTAACAATATATTCACTATTTGTCTCATTATTTCTTAATTTATAAGTAATATTTTATCACATGAACAATATACTAAGAAAACAAAAACAAAATGTTTTATTTAATTCATATAACATTTTATCGATTTCAGTGCTAAGAATATTAAAAGTATGAGACTTCTTTTTCAATTAAAAAAAATTGAAGCATTTTTTATCAAATAAATAGTAGATGAATGTGAAGAGTGGATTATAATGCATGAAAATATTAAAAATGAATTTCAATTACTATCGTTTGATATTGAATAAACTA